>OX638358.1:41088258-41481923 GCA_951812935.1 Hermaeophaga mercurialis
CTATTGATCAAGAAATAACCATATTGAAAATTTGTAACAGGTTCAAACTTATTTCATACATTTATATACTCGTATTTCTGCTTAGTACATGGATATTTAAAAGCTTCTCGTATTTGATTTTAGTATAAGGGGTTCGCCTATAAAGTATTTTAAAATGAATAGGGTATAATTATCTAAGATTATAATATCATTAATAGGTACATTTTTATTTAGTGTTTTATTCTATTAAATGAATGTAGTGTGGAAATTGGAATCTTTATTCATATTTTTACTATATACTGGCCATCATCCGTTTCTGAATTATAAACATATAAAAGTATTTATGTACTTAACAATAATTATTAAAATTATAATGATAATTAATCTACAAGTATAAAGAAGTTACAAATAGTCAACCTGCACTTTCAACCTTCTAAAAATATGTTATGTGTAAAATACGTATAATTTATTTTTGTATTGGGAGGTGTTAACTATATTAACTATAACACTCTGCCTCTTTAAATATTCAACATTAGCCAACAACCATTTGATACATATTAAATATTGAGAAACTATTTTGACAACGTCTTCCCAAATCAGTGGGTACGTCGAAGAGGAGCAATTGAGTGATCATCGGGGTCACCTGATTTAACTCCTCTCGATTTATTTTTATGGGGATACTTGAAAGGTAAAGTTTACATCTATAGACCAATAAACTACTAATGAACTCAAAGAACGGATACGCATTGACATTGCCATAATAACTCCGGAAGTTATAGCGATAGTTCGTGAAGAGTTCCCTGCAATTTGAGCACTTGCTTTAAATTTGGTTGTACTTAATTAGAATATTTATTGTAACAATAAAAATTTAAGAAATTTGACAACATATAAAAAATAATTACTGAGTCATATTGATATGGGTGAATAGATATTTATAAGACCTTTCAATTGATGTATTGCAAGACTCACTTTTCTATTTAAAAAATAAAATTCGACGGGTTTCAGGATTTTCCCCTAAAATCGTCGATTTACGAAATAATGAATTCGTTTCATTTGGACCATACTGTATATTAACTTATGTGATGGGCTATAAATAATTTAAGAGCATGTGTAAGACGCGTTGAGGGTGATCAAGTGTCTCGTTAGTTACTTGTGAGCTCAGTTAGGGCAGTTTTCATTGGTCAATTTTTGTATCCTATATTATCGAATTGTTGATTAGTTTCCTTTAAATGAAACGTGACTGACTTTTATTTTAATTTATTTAAAATGAGTGAATTTTAAACAGACATGGTCTTCTGAAAATCTATAATAATTAATTTCTCTTAATTTTACTATGTGCTCAGTACGTAAATTTAATTTTTTTGGTACATATCTGATCGCAGCAATAAATAAACATTTCCAGCTGAACTAAAATAATCTCAATTTAAACATTGCTATTAAGGTAAAATTTAAAAACCTTTTTGTTTGTTAGTATATGATGAAAAATGTATTCTTTCGATTTAAAAAACGCGAATTTTCCGCTCCTGATCTTATTTGAAACTTTAAATCCAATTTATATTCTTCCCCTGTGGAGATTAGGGCACACCTATGTTCACATTAATATTAATTTCGGAGAACTTGGTCTGACATTCGCGCAAACCGAAACGGAAATTTTTTGTCGTTGCGGAACGAGTTAAAATCATTTTGAAGTTATATGATCTCAGTTTTGTTTCGAAACGAATAAACTCCAATTTTCACTCAAATGGAGAGTTTACACAACACAAAGTGTAATAAACAGGAGTTAATCGAATTTTTAGTTCGTCCATGGAAAACGGTTAAATTTGAAACTGTGCAGAGGAGTAAAAGTAAAAGTTTTGGACGATTGAATAAAATAAATAATTTAAGGAAATATAGTTTTTTAATTATATTAAATGTTTTGTTGATACTAGACATCTATTAATTTTATAATATTCTTTGCGTTATTCATATGACTTATATTTGAAGAGTATATTATGTATATACTTATGTCTTTGAAAAATTAACATTATATTTCTTGGAAAATTATTAAAATTACTTAATCCGTTTTTGAGAACAGGTGGTTCATTTAAAAAGAATGCATCCGCGATTAATAATGAAGTTATACTGCAATTAAGGCTTATATTAAGGTGTTAGCAAGTATTTAACTCTTATAAGGATAGTGTATTTTATTAGTACCCACGTCAAGACTTTGGGCAATTTTGAGAAGTCTTAAGGATCACCATTTCCAAGGTTTTATTATAGTTCTGCACCATAATTTACTAAACTTTGAACATTTTAATTTAATTCTTGACAAGGTTTTCCAAGTACATGGAATTTCAAGTAACATTAAACTCTGAATATATTGGGTAGTCGAGATGTCAGACTGAGTTACAATACAGAAAGGAGGAATTTAAGGGGTTTAGACTTCAATCCCTTGTGCTTTGAAGGTTCTGTGTACGCGTGAAATTTACAGAGGAAACTTTGATTTCACTGTTATTGATTTCACTGTTATTTTGTCTGATATTTAGAGGTATTTAAAAGTGCCCGATTATTCACATATCCTATAAAATTCATGTCTAAATGAAGATAAATCGTGGTTATATTTTTGATAGTTGAAGTTTTTAGAATTAGAGCACTGTTTATTCATTTAGATCTTCCTAGATACAACATACTTATAGAAATTATTTTTGTTTATTAATATATGATGTTTATTTGAATTTACATAAATATCGGAGTAAAAATATATTCACGTTCAACATGTTTTTATCGCACTGGTTCCCGAACTTCGAGAGAAATTCTAAAATGTAAATTTTCCCTTAAATATTCCTCAGCTGTTTCGCCATCTGACATCTTTATTTATACGAGAGCAGACATCTTATTTTGCATAGTTAAAACTTATAGGAAACATAACTTGGCCTTATCAGGTCAGGGCTTAGGATTCAATTTATTCAAAACGTCCTAGCGAACGAGTGAAGTCAAAGTCGTATGCAAAATTTCCTTAAACGGGTCAGGAGAGATCTTTCTTACACCGATAGAAAAAACTTGCAATTTACATTGTTGTACGTAGCAAATTTACCGAAAATTTTATTAGTAAAATAATACCGTGAAAATAATTACTTTAAAGTAATATTGCAATATTACATGTGAATGGGTAAACATATTGAATGCAAAGATGAACTAAAAAAAATTATTCAAAAGATAATTATACAACATATATAAGTTTGAAAGGCAGATTTAAAAAAAATTATTAGCAATATTCTTTTAAAATATTAAAATGTAGATATATTATGTACAAAAGTAAAAAAAAATATCAAAAAGCTTTGTATAATTTTTATTACTAAGTTCGACTAAAATCTGGGTTCAAGCAGGATTTTAAGAAAGCATTTTTTAAATAATTTTCACTACAGTTTGCATTTGGATTTAACTACGTTTTGAGTATAAACTTATATTTTTTAAATGTTTCCTCATTGAAGTTATATTCGTGCCAAACTTTAAATATCTAAAAAAAAAAAGATAAAAAATCAATAAATATACATAAATCTCTGGATGGGTTTTCATATAGTAAATCAACACGAGACGTTAAAAGATAATAGAAGAAGAGAAAGAGCAGAAAATTTTCAATCAAGTAGAGAAAAGTACAAAGAGTAGAGTAACTAAAGAAGGATAGATAATAAAAAGATATTTTCAAATATTATCAATAAAAGAAGAAATGAATAAAAATCAAATAAATAAATATAATTCTTGACTGTATTTATTTTCGTATGATGTTTTTCTTTATCTTTGTATATAAGAAGAGTTATGGGCTACAATTCGAAAATTTATAAAACTGATGCCCTCTAATCTAACTGTAGCTACGCCTTGTAATAATAAAGGTCTGGAGAATATTGTTTTCTCCCTCATTCGCCTTCTGTCTTTGGATTTAATCTGATCGCTGGCTATGAAATTTGATTTTATTTGAAAGGTGAACCGGGTTATTGCCTTTTATAGATGCTCTGGACCGGTCAATCGAAAATAAGTAAAAATTCTCCTTGGACGAAATATATGTAAGTTGCACTAATAAAAGAATCGAGGAAAGCGAAAATAAAACAAGATAAATCGAGTTTCGTTTTGAACAAAAATCCTTATGGTCTCTTTGATGCAGGTATATGTAGATATTTTGATTTGAATTAAACTAAAATTATTTTTATTTTTAAATAAAATTCAAAAAGTCGGTATTTATACACCTCAGCTGAATTGGTTTTATTCTCAACTATTTATTATATTGAATATAAAAATATTTTTAATTTTTCGAATTATGAATAATGAATTTTCCTAATAATGTTCATAAAAAGTGTATGTAGTATTTTCACTAACATAGTCGATGCATAATTAATGTCCCTTTCAAGTGATAATGGTTCATAACGTATTACTTTTAAAGACAAATAAATTTTTCTTTTAAAAAATAATAAATGAATGTTTTTAAATATATTCGGTTTTAAAAACCTAATCTGAAATTTAAAGAAGTGGCCAATAACATGGATTTGAATTTATCTCTTATCACTATTACTAGAAATTTGGTACGATAATTTACTTACATAACTTAGAAAATGTAGGCACCGTTAACAACAAAAAAAAACTTTTTTCTTCAGTTAGCCCTTTAAAAAAAAGAATTTTATTAGTTATTATATCTATGTATATTATATATAGGGAGCCGAGTTACCAAATGTAATTGCTTATGGAATTTTTATGTTGTAATGAATTGTGGTTGGTTTGATACTACCGTAAAAAATTTTATTTTATATGAAAAACAATAAAAAATTTACCATATTTCCTAAATATTTTTATTAGCAAATAAATAGTTTACAGTATTATATGGGAACATAATCTCACATATTCCAGGTAGGCATTACTGAGCACATATAATATGTAATATTCGTTTACTAAGTATTATGTATTCCCTTAAAACATTTCTAGTTTTCATATTAAAATTGACCCGAATTTTACTCATATTAGGAATATTAAAAGGATTGTCTTACTTGTTTTAAGAACTCTTTAGATGCATTGCGGTTTTAAAATAAAATAGGAGCTGTATTCTTTACAACTGTAATAAACTTTTAATCAAGTACCTACTAACTTTTATTATTGCTGCTTGATCTTATTTGAGAGTAATGTGCTTTTACAACAACTGTTTTACTAAGATAGTTATATTTTATTTTTGCTTATTGCGCTAAATTTTTATGTGTTTTAAACAAAGCACATAAATAAGGAAACATATCCATAATGTTTAATTTTTATATTGGCAAAAAATCAATGAGCATAGATTTTTCAAATCTGAATTTGGAGCAGGTAAGGATGATTACAAATAGCATACAATTAACCATTTAAAGTTTTTTAAAATCAAATTCATTTTAATATCTTTTAAACTACCATTTATTTACAAAAGTAACAGTTTTCATAAGGGACATATAATACTGACTGAATAAACAAATTATAGCGTATAAAAATATACAGAAATATGCAATTTGTTGTTCACAGTAATAAGATATTCATCCCATTGAGCTACGAAGATGAGTTGATTAATTCGCGACGTATCTTAGTAGACCATGGTTTTTCTTTTTAATTTTTATGTCTTTGTTAAAAAAATTTATATGTTGCAACTAATAGGTACTCGTTTAACTAATTTACACAAAAAGTATTTGAAGTATCTCCAAACCAAAATGCACAGTAAGTATATTATTTTGTTGACATAACATGCATGATCTTGTACTTGATATTTTCTAAATACTAAAGTATCATAATAATTATACTCTCCCTCTAATTTATTCCCCGAATTGTGAACCACATTAAGCAGAGCTTATACGGAGATGTAATGGCAGTTTTTATTATTTTCCGTTTCACTCCAAGGCGACTTAAAAATTGTTGATAGTCCCATTTCTCTTACTAGGTGAGCATAATACAGAAAATTTTACCCATCATCATCAACAGGGTGGTTCAGTGGGGTTGAAATTTGAATACACCGTCAACATAAATAACTACTAATGTTGTACTTTAAATTAAATCCCATAAAAAACCATGTAAAATACATAAAAATTGCATGGATCTCTCTGGAATTTGAACCAACATTCATTTTTACTATGTAGTGAATTTTTTTCAACTTTTCATTAAACTATTACCTAAAGGAAGATGGTAGAGTGTCCAATACTGATTGGTTAATTTTCTTTGCTCTTTCGAATGGTAAAAAGCAATTTAAAAAAATTCGATATACAGGGTGTTGTTTTTTGGAAAGACGAATTTTTAAATGTTTTGTTAAGCCTGTCCTGAATTTTCTATTTGGTAATACTTCGGTAGATTTTCCAGGTAATGGTTATTATGCGTACCAAATATCAAAATAATATACCTAGTGATTCGGAAGTTATGAACTCCAAATGAACTAGGCCAAATTGATAAAACATCCTGTATCTCAGATATAAAGGGTGGAAGATCCACTAAATATAGGTTATTTGGAACCACAAAAGTTACGTCCACCTTCAAAAAAAGATAAGCCCTTTTCCATTGAAGCAACCAGAATATATTTTTAACTAGAATTTATTTTGTTGGTGATTGAAGACATATTAATAATTTTTTTCTTATGACACTAATTAGTATGTAACTACATATCAATAATATTAATAAAACCCAAATATTTTTTTAAAAAAGAACTAATCACTATTTTATCTTTCAAATAAACTCTTCTAGTAGAAATGAAAATTTAAAAACGAAGAGACTTACAATTTTAAATTTAATTTCATCACTAAATTTTATCGCATTTATGGTTACTACTATTATATCCATACTACGGCTACTTCTTGCTAAAACATAAAAATATTGCTACTTATTTTCTTGTAGGGTGAACTTAGAAATTAGTTAGAAAGTAACCAACACTAAAAATTTTGGTAAACAAATGTAAATAAATAAAAATACAGTTTTATTAAAGTGAATTATTTTTATATTAGATAATTGTAACGTGCCTTTGGTAGTAATCTAAAACCGATTCCAAGTGAAAAACCATTCACCATTCTATTCTATTCTACATAAATTACCCTTATGGAGAGAAACTAGCAAAAAACTACAAAAAAACTATAACTAAATTCAGTTGGATGAAAAGGATCACCAATAAGTATTTAAAGCATATTTACTACCTACCAGTTTTTGTGAAAGTGAGCTGCACTTATAGTATTGTAGTATAGTATTTTCTAGTGTTGATCGTTTATCTGTAAACTGTTGTGATTATATTTCTGTTCTGTTTTTTTCACCATTACATCCACAAACAGCTTTTTTTGTTGTTAATCTTTTATGGAATTTTGTAGTAACTTTCTGATTTTAATTTAACGTTTACATAAATAGAAAAACAGGTAACTCAGTTTTGTTGAAAAATGTACAATACGTTAGTTAATACAGCCTATATTTTTCTTTTTCAATAACATATACCAAACCAAGAAGTATAAATTAACGGGTATTATATTTTCTACTTGCTATCTTTTTATCGAAATCGTTTTTATTCTAAAGTATATTGCGTTTTAGTCTGATACATAGCTTGATTTAAGTTGAAATTAAAGCTGCTATAAAATTAATTAAAAAACATTGCCCTTAGGGTGTATACTCATAGAAAATTCACATACTTTCCACAAAAAAACTATCCAGGGATTTCACATCGCTCCACTATGCACAAGTTTACATATGAATGGATTAATTAAAACCGCGTATTTCCAGTCGAATTAGCAGGACTTTACCTGGCTGCCCGGAGCGTTCCTCAAAAAATTAAATGAATTTCTTGCCCGTTGCGCCTCAAGGGCGCTTATTGTGTGCCAGTAAGTAGACTGGTAAAGGAAATAGAGCGTATATTTTTCTGTACAAAATAAAATAAGAGAGGCAAAAATAGTATGTAATACGGCAAAAGGTTAGATCTTTTTTTTATTGGATATTTCTGGCCCCACTTTTTATTGCTTCCAAATATTTTATTTCTTAAGGATTATTTGAGGCCGAATTTTGGCTTAAATATTATGATTTCTACTTCACAAATTGCACTTTTAATATTAATATAAAAATTTTATCACAATAAATTATAAAAATTTAATCTATTTGTACTAAACGAATATAAATTTTGTTTTTATGTATTACAAATTGAAACAAGAAAGTACATTTTTAGTCTCGTGATTTATGGTTGGAACTTTTCGTCAAATATAATTTTTTGGTTAGAAATTGTAATTATTTAATCTGCTCAAATAAACAATTTTTTGAAACAAATGTTTTAAATTTGCTACTTTAAACATAAGATACATGGCAGTCTCAGTCCGTGGAGGCGTCTAGAATAGAGAGAATTTAGTAAAATATTATCTGAAAGTTGACATAAACTGAAGTGTATGTTTGTCTGCGATAAAACAAAGCTTGCTGAATTGTGATGTAGAAATTCAGTCGAGTACTTTTACACGCTTTATGGCCTTCTGAGCACTGTTACTTCGAAACGAAAAACAAGACAAGTAGTACTTACTTTAAAATATCTTTTATACGTAGACTGGCTACGTTTCGCGTCATGTCTCTCACTTCGTAAAATTTTATTCGTTTATATCGCTAGAGTGCATTCAGAGGTTTTCTTCTGGATTACTCAAGGGTTACATTTGTTTTCAACATTTACACCAAAATAAAATATATTTCTTTCATATTTCTATAAGTCAATACGAATCATTCATTTCATCCTCAGTCTTACCATTTTACAAAATTACTTTGTAAATCTTTTCGTTTGAAAATGTTTTCACATTCACAATTTCCTATTCAACTTCATATTTTGACTATATACGTATTTATTTAATATGTCAAATTTCATTGATTATATTTTTAATATTTCTTTCGAATTAAAATAAATTATATGTTAATATTATGTAACTTCTAATACTGATACTGTGAAGTTGCATGTCGTTGTTTCTGCTGTAGATTTCTACTTTTTTTAAAGTGTTTTTGAATGTATAATAAATTAAAAGTTCAATTCCAATAAAATTCCAAAATCAAGCCACATAAATTTCTTTATTAAAATTAGTTTCGACCTCAAAAAATTTACAATAAACAAAAACATGCACTTACGAAGTAAAATCAGGAATAACAACAATACTAAATAAGATCATTATGAATACTCTAGTAAACTCGGATACAAAATGAAAAATAAATTTGATAAATATGGCAATTAAATAAATGAAAAAGTCAAACTTATAGAAAAAATTAATGTTAAACTTAAAATACTGAAATAGCACCCTGAAAGTGCAAGTTCCAGATAGATCACCCAAACCTATGGATTTACAAAAGTACTTTAGACATCAGACTAACATATTGATGAAATTCAAACAGTGATAAGGACAAATAAAGGAATATTTAAAAGGGTTTAGATAAATAAACTCAGAGAAGGATAAAATCCCACCCAACCTAGGGTAGGAAACAAAAGAAAGAAAGAATTCACAAGTCATATAACCGATAATAAGGGTAGAGATTCGAGTAGGAGTAACCCTTCTCAGATAATGAGGGAGAGAAAGGGGAAACAAGAGCGCTTAAAGTCAGCCAACCAACCCCCTAGATGTCTGGCATCCGGTAAAAACGTCATTGAAGGTGAAAATTGGGAAGAAAAGGAAAATCATCTAATTATACACTTCAGATTTAAAATAAATATTTCATCAAAACAATTGATTTCGACGGCAGCTAGAATTTTATTTTCTTACCAAGTCTAAATCATTTTTCGAATAAAAGATACAACCTACTTTTTTTAATGTTTTCTATAATAAGTTAAGCTTTTTGGCGTTTATTGTACTAGAAATAAATTCTTTTATTTTCATACACCAATAAACATTTGCAGTTAAAATTACCAAAATTTAACCTCGAAATTAATAGAAAACCTTTCTTAATCACATACATTATTGAAACAATTATCTTCACTTTTCGTCCGAGAACCCAAGGTGAGAAAAGAAACATAAAATAATTTTTACGTTAAAAATAGGTTAACAAAGAGAACATAACTTGGAAATGTAAAACGAAATTTAAACACATAAAACAGAAATTCAAAAGAAATATTAAATTCACGAATATGTTCAAATCCAATGAAATACAAAATCAAACCACATAAATAAATACAATTAGTTGTGACCCCTTAAGGTTATCTTCAGGTCAAATAAAACAACAATAAAAACAACATTGTTAAAAATTAAAAGGAAACTCTTCCAATCTCTCACAAAATGAACCAGATTTATAAAACTTAACTAAATCACATAATGCATTTGTTACAAAATCCATAAAGAACAGTTATAAAACATATTTAGATGTATGTAATGTTTGAAAATTATTGTAACAATAAACGAAAAAACCAAACTAAAAGTATTGCGAAAAAATTTAAGTCAAATAACTAAATAAAAATGTTATCAATCAGTATTTTATCGTATATTATACGGATGAAAAAACAGACATCAATATTTTTCATTCTAAATGTTTATAATTAAAAATATAATTTAACATAAATGTTTAAAAGTGAAGGTTTCTTATAATTTTCTACGTAAAATAACTTACAAGATTTCGAACTTGTTATGATTAAGATTAAGAAATCTTTTAAGTAATATTTATGTTACTTTTTGCTAAAAGAAGTTAATATAACTTACTAAATGTTTATATTTCTTAAATTGCTAGTTGCGATATTAACATTATTTTTCTATTTCCAAAATGCGATGAACAAAAATAAATTGCTTTCAATCTGTTAGAAGATCGTTTATAAAAAGATCAACAAATTTATTTTACTGAAGAGTTTTTGTTAAGTGCGCCAATAATCCATAAGGGATTTAATTAATTAAGAAGAAAAGTCAATTCTTGATGTTATTTGTGCTCTCTAATGTTAGTTATTATTATACAAAATTACCCGATTATTTTCGTTGAATACCAAACTCAAATATTCTCTAATTTCCAAGCCTCCTTAAAATGATTTGTGTTTAATTTCCCAAAGAACGATTTCAGAGCACGCAGATAGAGACAAACATCTTTATAAATAGCATATAATTTCAAACAACATAAGCAATCAATATCTGCCATATTATAGATGAAAGCAATCATACCAAAATAGACGTAGTAATATCCAGAAGATAAAACTAAATAGATCCGAGTCCAAAATACATTTATATATCTTATTTACCTTCAAGATAACTACCTACCGACATTCTACGAACATTTCTATGAACAATCAGCTTTTGTTACGTGCAATTTATTCCCTTAATGGCCGAAGCTCGTGACAGGACGGGCACAAAACCCCGCAAACCACACAGAGATCTCAACAAAAGTCGCACAAGTAAGGCATTGTTAGAGAATCGGTCGCCAAATGGGCACTGGTCCATTGGTTTAGACGTTCAAAAAACATTCTTACAAAACCTAAATTACTCCACCTCGGAAACGGCTCTATTTATTTATTACTGTTCTGCGTCCCTGCAAAAAATCTTACAAAAAACCAACTACATGCTTTGACTTAAACCGGAGTGGGATGGACATGAATGTAGAATGACTCTTTAGATCTATGCTTGTTGTATAGTTTATTGCCTGTCAACAATGGACCCTTCGTACTTAATAGGTTTTCCTTAGATATTACCATCGTTCTAATTATTTTTTCTACGTGAAATCAATGCTAATTTTAGCTCCTTTTAATACATAGCTTCCCCCATACAAAAATTTGGAGCAAGTAAAATAATATATATATATTTTGTTAAAAAAAAAATCTATAAAAAAGAGATATTAGGAAGAGTCCAAAAAGAGCCAAAAAATAAGCTCCTAAAAATAGGAGCCAAAGAAAAAACAAGCCAAATATAAAAAGAGCCAAAAGAATAAGGATTCAAAAATACAAAAATAGATGAAAATAGAAATTAATGGAATTATCTAAAAATACTCATATTTTTGTCTCTTTTTTAGAGGCAAGTTAGAACAGGTTAGTATAATTAAATTTGATTTTATTTATTTCTTCTCTCCTTTTATTGGCTCTTGTTTTTTGGTTTTTTTTTTGGCTCCCATTTATTTGGTACCTTTTTGCTTTGGCTCCTTATTTTGTTTCTTCCTATTTTTTAGTTCCTCCTTTTGGCTTCTAGTTTTTGCTCCTTTTTAAATAGAAATCAGAGATTTTTCAAGTTTTATATTTTGTTTTCAAAACTAAAGCAAACCACACTAAATATAAATATGAAAAAGATAAATTAAACGTATCAGAATTTCCACAGATAATTCATATTTTTCATATTTATTATGAATAATTTCGAAAAAGTAAGAGTTGAAACAATTAATTTAACACCAAATATAGTTTTTATGAAGTAATTTATTTTCATTTGTGAGGTATTTACATGAAATACTGTAAAATGTTTCTTCGAATGGGTTTTTTTTGCACAATTAACTTTCATCCATTCAAAATACTGTGATGGAGACAAATATATGTTTTAATTTAGTCGGTCTAAAACAAACAAGAGTTTTCATTACATTTGCTTTTTACATTTTATCCAATATATACACACACACACACACACGTATAATGTATCACATTTTGATCCATAAAGTGAACTAGTTATCAAAAATATATCTCTTGTAAAATTCAATAAATAAAACAAACCGCGTCGCTTTGAACAAAAAGTAAAATATAATATGATTATGGCAAAATTTGTGAATGTCCATACCAGGTCAAGGCGACTTTCATGTTTGTTTACACAAATATTCATCCTTGCCTTACCCTTTCAACTTAATATTAATGAAGGGGAAGGAAGTCTTCAGTAACAAAATACAAACCAGAAAGTATCTCATCGGGATGAAATGCGTGAAGCTTGTGGGAGATGTTCACTATTTAGCATCTTTGCTGTTGGAAAAGCGACTTTTTGTAAAGAATTGTATGAGAGAATATAGTCTACGAGCTTAGAACAATTTATCAAATTAGGTACGTCAAATCCAGAAAATAAATACGATGAAAATCCGAAATCGCAGTGAAACATCACCTATCTTATCTATCTATTAACCAATTGTAAATCTAATTACAAAACGAACGCCGGCATGAACGAATGACCTTTCAGGCAGCCACATAACAGGAAAAGCAAGGCAAAAAGCGTGATGTGTAAAGAGAGACACTGCGAAAAAATTGAAGAATTTATTTATTTTCTAAAAATGTAGAATGTCTGCATAAATTACTTAGATTTATTTCCCAAACTAACAAATTCAATAATTGTAAAAGCGTCCAAATATGTAAATCTTTTCGCAATCAAATAGATCTTTCAGAAAAAATACAATAGGTAGTCTGAACCTACAGCGTTGACCAGACTTGGATTTCATTTTCACTTAGAAAAAAAAATTGTTACGGGAACATAAAATTGATTCTTCAAACAAGAATCAAAGCGTTGATTTCAAAATTGTAATGTATGTACAAATTTTCTCTATAAAGACCTTCCGGTCAAAGATTACAACTACATAAAATACTTCAACACAGAGGGACATTCTTAGGATAATCAGATAGTTATAATATTGGGGTATACTAATGTTCCTAGCCAATAAGAAAAATACATCAGGCAAGCAAAGAAAGTTGAGGTTAAAACAAAAGTACATTTTTGGGATAAGATGAATTTAAGCGCATTTTTTTAATTGGCACTATAGTTCTGCGATTTCTGTTCTGTTATATTTATTTATTTATTTATTTATTTTATAAATTAGTTAAATAATATCAAACATGATTATTAATGAA
This sequence comes from Hermaeophaga mercurialis, assembly GCA_951812935.1. NCBI lineage: Eukaryota > Metazoa > Arthropoda > Insecta > Coleoptera > Chrysomelidae > Hermaeophaga > Hermaeophaga mercurialis. Next base: position 41,101,964 of record OX638358.1, read on the forward strand.
CTCGGCGACGTTCAATAAATAATGTAATCATTCAATTAATTAATCTTAGTTCACTTACCTTATATTCCAAGTCAGTGCCGAAGTCCTGAGAATACATGAAACTGGTAAGGGTCATTTTTCTTTATCAATACAGTTACGACTACCTGGTGATAAATCTTTACATTCACATGCTTCCGCTCGACCTAAAATTTTACAAAAAGCTACAATATTTGGTGGTTTCACATCACGTTGTGATTTACTAATAATAACTCTAAAGAAATCTAAATCATACATGTATTACAGCAGAAATTGTAAAATTGAAATTGATTATGTCGATAAAAGAACCGTAATCAGTGATGGCCACACTGAAGAATTTTAAAGCTAATTCCAAAAAGGAAAGTTTGCGTTAAGTACATTACAAGTGAAAATGTACTATAAGGATTTTTAATACAAATCCCGTTGCACGTCATATATCAATTATGAGATCACGACCCTGCAGTGTTGTCGGCTTGTCTAAATTGTCGAGGAATGTAGGAAGTTTCAAAAATGTAAGGTTAGGTTATGTTGTTTAGCTTTATTATTATGAAAAATTATTTTATTGAAGCGTTTATGAACAATATATGATCCTCACACTCAAGACACTTCATCCTGCCAGTTTTAAAGTACATTTGAAAAATGTTTTTCTCAGTTGATTCATTAGCAATCTAGAACTGTGATATTCTTCTTCTTCTTGCTGTATTATCTACTTTTAATATTCAATAATCTGTTATAAAAATCGTTATATTATGTTGTTTATTTGTACTATATTTTTATTAAATAAATAAAATAGAGACATATAAAAAAGATAGCAAACTATTTATTGTTATTAAAATAAGACAATGTTTTGTTTGAAAAAATATATATTTTTCTTATACGAAAACAATTCAACTACAATATTTGAATTCCTATAAAAGGTAAATCCTTTCTCCTAATTCAAATCTGAATCACTTGAATCACTGTCATCGCTGTTAGGATTAATAATATTGGGATTCATTTCTAGTCTATCAAAAACTCTCTCTCTTTCATACCATTTTTGTATTTCTTTTTCTGTATGTTTAATAGAAAACGTGGCGAAAACACACAACTGGTTGACGGCCGGACGTCAGAAATCGTTGAAATATTTCAATCTAAATACTCGACAACGTCGCATCAAGGCATGCCAATCGCTACAATGTCATTTCTTCATCATAAATACGAGTCTCATGGGCGTAGAAAATTTCAAAATTATTTAATGTAAATTATGGTTTTTTGAGTACTAAACATATAATAATGATTTATAAACTTTATATTATAAAGAATAAGACGTATATAAGCCAATATAATTGAAATAATTCTAAAATTATCAAAATAATTACGATTACTTTTTCGGTTTTTTAGTACTGTGACTACGTTCATGAGTCCTCGTGAATTTTCGTGATCTTTCGTATGATTTATCTTAGTTAGGGAAATTTTAATTAGTTGGCAGTACTATGACGAAAGAGGTACGTCACTCCTGCCGTGCAACGGTATTTGTACTAAAAATCCTATATTTATACAAGTTTGGAAATAACGGGATTTCTTTTTCTCACTTATTGCTAGTTTAAATATTTCTGGATTATACATATATCGATGATAGATGCTTCAACATATTATTGATTTATCGCAAACACCCAAACAAGCAATAGATTTACAAAATTCCTTTAATTAATTTTTTTTTGAGAAGTTCACTTTTATTTTCAATAACAACCAAAGTGCTCAGGACTAAGCTCATCGACTTTAAGTAACAATAGTTGTTATGAAAGGACAATCTATGTCTTTCACGTAGATCAGATTTTTATATGCAGGTAACTATGTTCAATAAAAGAAATAAAGTTATACTTTATTCAACATTCAAATATTACAACCAAAGAGAACTAATTCTGACAAAAATAAACACCAATATTAAATTTACAACCGTTATTTATTGAACGCATTTGTACGCTGTTAATATTAAAGTTTAATTAAATGAAGTGAAAACTAAATTTGTTTGGAAGTTTATTAAATTCAGATGCAGTATAAATAATTAATTTATAAAAATATCTAAAATATTACTTTTTCTTTATTTTAAACTCAATTTAAAGAAAAATGTATTTATAAAATCGAAAATTTATTTTAATTGTTTCGGTTAAAAACACTAAAGAAACTATCGCCAATTTTTATTCACACTCAAGAACTTATATTTTTTAACTACTTTTATAAAGTGTTTAAAAAAGTAAAGTTACTGAATAAAAGTAAAAAATCAAATAAACTTTAAAACCAGGCGAATCTAAATTATATTGAAATGCAGAATGAATGTGATATTTCTTTCTGTGGAGCATATTTACTCATTTTGTGTTTGTTTTTTAATTAAACAAAGGGATAATTGTATATGAGAGTATTATATGTTAAAAGTTGTAATGAAACGAAGAGAAAAATATTAAAATAAACAAAGATTAATATAACTTTGTTTTTATATACAAATGTGTTACAATTACATCTTATTCAAATATTTAGGATTTCATTTTGGACATACTTTTTGAATTAAGCAATTGCAAGACTTAAGCACTAATAGTTTTTCTAATTATTTGTATTTTACTATAGATATTATTATATACAGATTTAGAGAGAATTAAAAATTCTTTAGGCAGAACTTTTAAGGAGTAAGAGAATACGAATAATAATATATGACCAGATAACCAAGAACGAGCCCAATATTGTGTCGTCTCCGTTAACCCTACTCTCTCAAACTCCGCTGTGCTAGAGGTATGATCACGACTGCCGGAACTTTATTAGTGAATTACTGGAGAATTAACTAGAACGATGCTCCTACATCAGATATGCTCACTTCAAGATATTAGAGGGGAAATACTAATGAATTCTCTATTTTTATAGAGCGTTTTCTTACGCTCTTATCGATTCGTCTATAGGATCCTGTATTTGCTCTGAATCTCTATTGTTTATTGCGGTAAAGAAAAATTAACGTAGACTCAACCACTGGACAATGTAAAAATTAACGTTTACCGTTGATGAGTGCCACTGATCTTGTGCTGAAGTGTTTTTTAAGAACGACTATTGTTATTAGTTGGGGTGTATTATGATCTCGTAAACTCCAAATCAGTTAAATGGAACAAAATAATGTTTGCAAGGATAGACATTAATGTCGAGTTTTTAAATTCTTCAAATACTAAATGTCCAATATAGCAATATAAAACTCTATTTTGAAGTCACAGACTCTGAAACCATATTCTGACGTGTGTATATTGTGCAAACTTGGATTTTTCCCAAACAACTTCAATTTGACTCCTGCTTTTTAAAACTGATCTAAGTATATTATTGACACACGGACTATTTTTATAGAAAAGAGCTCCTTTGTAAGGATGCAACATTTTGGATGAAGGAACGAACCGCTCACAAATTGTATACAGCTTATGAATATTAATTACATTATGCTCTATGATTAAAAACTAATAACTCATTAAATTCCGCCTCATCTTGGTGTTTTTGTTTTCAGGGTCGTTAATAAATCTAATCTGCGAAGTTTTCCCAGGCAGCTGAGGGTGAGTTCGGGAGTTATGTGCCGTGTTGATACAAAAAGTTAATTAAATGTTACGGAGCATTGGGGTGCGTAAACAGACAAGTATCTGATTTTACTTTTACAAAACGAATAAGGAACAGTCGCTCATTCATTACCATTATTATTTGTATTCATATTCATTCCATACAATTTCAATATAAGAACATTCTGGTTTGTTACCTCGCATGAAATTAACTAATTAACCAATTATTTTGTTAGTTTTGTACAAAAATGAATTTTCATGAATATATATAAATATACTCCAGTTAAACTATCCTAAATAGAAAATGATCAATTTACCAAATATCCCATTCTAATTTTCTGTTGAAGTTTTTCTGACTCGTACACTGTTATGGTACATCGATAAAAATCAATATAACTTATGTAAAAAGTAGAGAAAAACATATTTAGGTATTATGAATTTCAATAATTATACCAGGAGTTTAAATATCGATGTACTTATTTATTTATAATATTACCTATGCATATATATTTTGGAGATCACTTTCCAAAATCAGTACTAATATTTTCAAGGTTAACAAAGTAAACTTTCCATTATTACTTTGTGAGTGGATCTGTTACACTTTGGACAAAAAAATCACTTTGCACTAATTTACAAGTGAAACTTAGGGTTACAGATTATCGTATTGTTACTGATGAGTCGTTAAATTTATTAACTTAAGACTAAGAGACAGTAAGCACCACCGGGCCAATGTAATTAAATACAATACAACTTTAACCAGCTTCTATTAATTTACCATATGGGAGAACTTGTGAGTTTGTGGTGATAAACAAATTAACTTGGCGGTGAGCAATAGGCAACTCCAACTTATAGAAGTTCTAATGTGTATAGAAGATATTAGATTGTTTCTTTGATATGATTTAAACAAATTTGATATTGGCTGAAGCTGAAATAGCCGTTAGAATTATCTGGTAAAAAGAAAAGTGTGTTGAATATTAATAACTTCTTTAATATTAATTTATTTTATACATAACCATAAACGTAAATGTTTCATCTACGGTTGGTATTCATTTAACTAGCCGTTTAACTAAAAGATCTCTAAATTGTTGGGTCGTGAGAGAAACTGTTCGTGTAGCTGTTAGCTATATTTTGTGATCGTTACTTCCCCCATTTTGAAACAAGCATGTGTGTGCCTGGCTGGGGTGATTACTTTTTGCTTGGCAGCTGTTGAGAATGAAGTTGTAGTTAGAATATTTTAATCAAATGCGAGGGTCACATAGTTAATAGGTTTGTGAACCCAAATATCGTTGAACCGATTGAAATTCATCACCAATTGGTTTCTAAAGTTAGCAGAAGCTTCATTAACAGGAATATAATAGAAAAGTATCAGGAGGTGGCCGCTCTTTTTGTATGCAATTGTTACGGGTGACGAAATCTGGACGTTCCACTTTATACCTGACAACAAACAACAATCATGCGAGTAGCGGCATTCCTTTTCACACTAAACGCAAAAATTCAAACAGTCACAGTATTGTTGGTCGACTTCATGCCTGTTGGAATGGATTACAATAAATGCTAACCGGTAGTGTAGGCCACTCAGATGGGCAATTCAGTACCATAGATGGGAAATTTTGATTAAGGGCGTAAGGATTCTTCACGACAAACTTTTAAATAGTTTGGACTTAGAACTAACTGACTACCATTGTTCCCTAAGTTGAATATATTTGGCCGGAAGGCGTTTCAGCTGAGGTGATAAAGTGAAAGACGAAGTTCAACGCTTTATCAAGTATATGACAGGAAACTAGTACTACATGTGCAAGCAAAACTTGTAGCAGCCTCTAGAAAATTGTCAAAAATTGTCTCTACTAAATTATCGATTATATAGAAAAATAGAAACGGTTAAAATGGTATAAATGGACTTTTGTGTGTACAAAAAATGGAAGACTTTACTTGTAGAATCCGCCTTGTAATTATTTATTCGGATTAGTGAGACATAATTATTATTTTCTTTAATTTATATGGCTCCCAGTAACAGCTTTTTTTTATATTATAATAATATTAAATTTTCAATATCTGGAATACCGCTTAATTTAAATTTAACGATTCGAATTGGATAAAAATTTTGAGATCAGGGGAAGGGTGGTTTAGTGATAGAACCTCAGGAGGTGATCGAGAGATCGCTGATTCGAATTCCGCCACTGTCAAGAATTTTTCTCAGTTGACTAACAGTCAGACATTTTCGAAGTTAAGAAGATGGTTGCTTTCAAAGCGAGTATCACTCATTTCGTGTTGAATTCGAATTATCGGTGTTAATCGTAAAATGGCACCGAGAAACAGTACCAAAGCTTGCATAGAACACGAGGCCATTAGCCCTAAAAGTCGATGCCGTTACCTAATAAAAAATTGAGATTTTAATTTATATATGTTTACGTAATTAACACTTACCATTTTACTCTACTTTTAAATTAACATAAATAAATATCTATTCAGTAAATGTACGTGGTTTATAGTTTAACCATAACAAATATTAAATAATAAAATTTCTAATATATACATTCAAATCCCGAGTTAAATTATCTTGGTACTTGGTGCTATTTACAATTTGCGGGTAACTTCGCAACGACCTCACCCCGTATGCACATATTGGCGTTGGGATAATAGAAATCACGTACATTATATGTTATTAGTAACAATGCATACAAGAATATTAATTTCACGCCGTGTTGATAACCGATACCGAATAGCTCTGGTAACGATATTGATATTATCTCATTAAAACTTTGATTACGTTATATTAAATGACATTAACGAATGCAGGCGTTAACAAGTAATTTATTAAATTTTCTATTTAAGGAACTTTAGAGCATCTTTTAGCTTATAATGTATCATGAGATAAAAACTTGTTGAACGAACAACGTAATATAAGTAATTTTAATATTGGATTTTATATATGATCTAGTTTTAATTAAATGAAAAATGTATTACCCTTTATGCTACCGTATTTATTAATGTCGAGTTTGGCTTCTGTATTAAAATTAATCACCAGCAAATTTTTAAACACTATGAGGTGTAAATGCATAAATATAAATAGGTTATTAAAAACCTTATTTACATATTGAAACTATGTATTTTTCTCTCCTGTTAATTGATAGGTTATATTTATGGCAACATCATAAATATGAAATTCAATATAGAATTAATTAAGATCAATGGATCAGATTTTTCTCTAAATTATTTTGTATATGTTGTTTTAGAATAATGTAATATTTTTTTATACTGGTATTGTATTTATTAATGTCCATGGCGATTAGTGAAGATGTCGAGCGAACTTGGTTAATTATTTACTTACCTTTCAATTATTTATCAAAGAGTACTACGTCTGTTTACTTAAATAAATAGAATAATGAAATACACTTGAGTGTGTGTTTTAAATGATTTAACTTTTTTCTGACGAAAATGATATTGAAATGTTTTATAATCTCGGAAACTGTGAGAGATACGAAGCGGTTAGTTAAAAAAAGATTTATACTTACCTGGGTATAAATTTTATCTAATGCAAACCTATATTAGTACAGGGCATCACAAAATGTAAAACTTTAAATGTCGCAGTTCAGAGAAAAAAAAATAAAGATGAAAAAAAATTAATTTGGTCTCTATTTTTAGGTAAACAGTGACATATATTTGCAAATAGAATAGTATTTATAGACCATTGTATGCATACATTACACAAACATATATGTTTGTAGTCTATAGATAAAAAATATACAGTATTACAATTTAAAAATAATAAACAATTGGTTATAACTATCCACAAGAAAAAGAAAACGTAAAATAAAGAAATATGACTCAATTGATAAGGAATAATATATAAATATAGTATATGAATAAAACAGAAAAATAATAAAAATGACAAAAAAAATATAATATACATTAAACCATTGTATGTATATTAAAAATTGAAAAATTCATCTTAATAAGTAGTATTTTAGTAGAAAGTCCTTAGTGAATTTATGATTTGTTATTCAATCCTTTAATGTTTACCTCCTGACATAGATTTTCTAACTTGGATAATAGGAAATGAAATAAAAGAAGATATCAATAATACGGATAATAAAAATGCGACCCTGAAGTTTTTCACTTTTGGGGTCATTGTCAACTCGGCAACACTGCACTACCTCGTTTTCAACCCTTGATATTACGTAGTGATATATATAGTTTAGAAGGTCAGCAATATACGTATAATTTTGTTATAAATAATTATCAATTTCTTGGTAATTGCAAGTTAGAAATAATTTTAGTTGAAATTCAAAGATATTAGTTTTCTCAAGAATTAAGAGCTTTAGAATAAATTTGTCTATAACAACCTGAATTTCCATGAAAAAGAGTTTTTCTCGAAAATTGTATATTTTTCTTCTCTAATAAAATTCTATTAACAAAATTTCATCTTTGAAACTTCTTACGGGTAAAAAAAGCAATTGTTTGTTCTATACATTTTGAATATTATTTTAAGTACTGAATTGTTAAATAAATATATTTTATCATCTATTCATTTTGAACTATAGTATACCCAGTATATATGTCTCCTTAAATCTAGATATAAACAAAGGAAGGAAGCTTGTACGTTGACATGCCCAAAGGACAAATTATAAAAAAATTCCAACAGGAAGCAGTTCGTTGGCATGGCTGCAATTCTGCCCTGGTGCGAAGTTTCGATAGTCAACTTGACAGATTTAACCAATCAAGTGCGAGAATATAGGATGACAGGCCCTCTAGTGGCCGCTTTCTTCGTAACCACTGGATTATTTCTTCTTGTCGCATCAAGTTTTGCACTCATGACACGGTTCTACTTATTTGTCAAGTCGGAAAATACCATCAGAGCACCGAGGATAAAGAAAATCAGCGAAAAAATATTATTTTTCTGTTTTTGAAAATAGACCTCTAATATTTCTGTTGCCAGTCGTCTCAGAGCCACTGTAAATCTGTCATGAAAAATGATGAGATTGGTATTGTTTTAAAATATGGCAATACTGTGTAGTTAATATATTTTTTTATATTTGTAATAGTCATGGTGAATGGCTTATTAAATATTATTTTTTCAAACGCGTGTAATTGAAAAGTTACAGCAAATAACGGTGTGTTAATATAGTTATGATATACTTCATTTATTGCTATAAGTAAACTTATAATTACTCGAGTTAAGCGGAACAAAGGTATTTTCAGGTGCAGTAATCAAAGCTTCTGCAGTTAATCAACTTTTCAATAACTTCCAAACTTCCCTCGCTCGCAGTTTTGCCCTCATCTTGTTTTAGTGAACGACAACCTCTGGAGAGTGACACGCTTTAATAAAGTTAACAACAACGTTAATAACGTTGTTTCCTGATCAGTAGAAATTGCAAAACTACGTGTCTCCTCGACAAAGTCCCTTATTGGTGAAGTACTCGGACTTCTCTATTTTAAATCCTATAGCTAAGGAGCTGAGACTCTTGAAATATTATTGACAGAACAAATTAAGAGACTGCAGAATTTTGTTATACAAAGTTAAATTAAATTAGTTGACAGGAAAAAATAAATTATAGTAAAATAAAATAATTATAAAGTTACATAAAGTACATAATTTAAAAAGCAATTTGCATTATCTAGGTTGTTTCTTGTACTAAATATGGTGAGTTAGGTCAGATACATCCAATGGATCTTTACCCGTGTTTCATTAATATCTGACAATATAAAACACATACCTTTTATGTAAACTCATTTTCTAGAACCATAAAGAGAAAATTAATTACAGAAATCTGTTCTAATAAAAAATGCACACTTTGTATTCCGTATACTACTACAACAATTTTTCGGAAATAACCATTTAGTTATAAAATACATTCTCTAAAGTAATTTATTCACAAAATTTTATTTCTTTTAGGTTAAGCGTGTAAAGACATTTAAATCTCTAGTGTAAGAATTTCTTTCCTATTCTTAGAGTACTTTAAAATAGAGCTAAGCAGAAATAATGATCCTTTAGCATCTCTAATGTAAAACAACTAGAAGTAGATCATTTTTTTACATTTTTAACCTTCTTGTAGAAAGTAGTAGCTGACCTACAAATTTTTAGAAAAGACGATCACTCACGTTATGCTTTTTAAACAAGTAATGTACTGGAAGAGAAAAAATAGGAATAGAAAATGAATTGAACAGTTTGTACAAAAAAAATTAGTCCTTACATTATCCATTTGCCTCAATTACGCGATATAAAACAATATGATTAAAATAATCGTTTTACATTTTTTTCATCATAAATGCTGATTTTATTTTTCTTCTTTCTAAATTATTGTTGTTCTTACATCTTTTAACATTCTCCATTTTCTGATCGATATTTCTGGCTATTCTATTGCTTATATTCTCATGTGTATAGGTTTTATCTATTTAAACGTGTTGTTTCTAATTGTTCAAAATTCGTTTACAATTAACAGCCACGGAACTTTAATTTGGCTAACCAATATATTTTTCAAACAACCTTATCTAATTACATGCTGCCAGTCGCGTATATCAAACTGCTTTTTTATCATTAACCGATCAACAACTTGCTAATAGACGCAACAATTGATCGATAAAAATTTACCATTTCTTAAAGTTTCAATTCACATAATATCGGGAAATGGAGTACCCAAGAACAGCTAAGTATCTCAGGAAAACATTAGAAAAAAGGGGCGATCTAGCTGAGAAAATGAAAGACAAGTCAGGACACTTAAAATGAGGAAAGAAAACTCGAATTGGTGTCCCAGATCTTGGAATAAGATCCAGAGGAAAAATGTTGGTCACTAATACCGAAAGAAAATATTAATGTACATGTTAAAAGTACTGTATATCATATAATTAAACTTAACAAAATTTCCCAATAAGGGAACAAATCCCCTGCGTGTGGGAAAGAAATAAATAAATCAGAAAGTCGGAATAAAGTCCGTTTAAATAGTTAAAGATAAAGAAAAGGAACTTTGCCTATTAATATTTGTTTATCTAATATAACAAGGATCCTTTGTTTAGTAAGTTTTCGTGGTGTTTAACAGTATTTATTTATGCTATTGTTCTAGATTTTGAATTTGATAGATTCTAATGCCCAATACCAAATTTAAGATAATGGATAATCTCAATCAATTTAATCTCTTTGCTTTAGAACTGTATGATTTAAATTATTTCTGAAGAAAAAATTCATTTCTTATTATTCTGTTATCTGCCTTTTTTTTTAAAATATCATACATTTGTTTGAAATTTCGTAATATTTAGACTTCTTTTTATTTTTGACAGCGCTGATTAAAGTTATCATTTTTGAAAAGGTAAAAGGTTGCGGATACTTTTATTTTCGGAGAATGTCAGGAAAAATATATAAAACCAAGCGTTAACGCTGAGATCTGGAAAAAAAGGATTAATTCAATATTATATTGATACTTTGGCTGAAAACGTGTAAAATGAATAAAATATTAATTATCTTAACTAAAGACAATGATGATGAAATACATTCTTTAATATTTCAATAAAGAAGTGAATCATTTGTTATTTTATATTTCAATATACATATATTCATCATAAAACTATGGAAGATATTTTTGAAAAATAATCAAATTCTTGGTAAAAAATAAAAAGTAGTTATATCCTCTTTTCAACACAAATAAACTTTAAAAAATATTTTATACACCTCTTGTTTTAAATTTACATATTTAAAAAAATTAAAAATGCAATGCGAGGATACTGGTACAACGGTTTTTTTTTATTTGTAAGATTTCGTGCGCAGCGTAATTTCTCGTTGTCGACAGATAGACTGTAACTAAGGAAAAAGTACTTAAAAATACCTACATAGGAATCCTTTGAAAGTTATTTTTCGAAACAACTCTTATCCAAGAACTAAGTAACATTATTTATTTGTTAACTACAATACGAATGTTTAAAGATTTTTACAATTAACAATAAACTTTTCTAATGATCCCTTTGTGGGTTTCGTTGTCTCTTAAACTTTGCAAAAATCACTTAAAACTAGTTTACAGATGTTTATTGGATTTACAGATGACTTGTTAAGTTATTGACTTAATATATGAAGATAATAATGATAAATCGGCCGATTTCTTAAATTAGAATACAACGTTAACCGGCTTTTATTTTATTAATTCGCCTTGACCAACAATTTTATTTAAGAATAGAGTTTGAATGACATAACTTTCGAGTTGATGGCGATCGACTGCTTAACTTAACGGTGGGCAACTGGCAACTATTGCGAGTTCTTGCGTGCAAAGAAGGTATTAGATTAGTGATTGCTGATTGATTACTTGTTGTGATTTAATTTTACCTAATTTTTTAATTGGTTTGAGTTGAATTAGCCGTTGGATTTCTCTGAAAAGTTCGGAAAGAATTATACTGGGTACACTGAAAAGTGCCTTGGATATTATTTAAAGCAAGAGTTTATTATATTATCTAATGACTCATGAGTAACTAAAGCAGTTAACTTGTTTTGTCCAAATCAATATACATTTTTTAACGAATTTTTGTACAAATTTACTCGTGTATACTTGGACAGAGCAAGAGAAAACCGAAAAGGTTAAAAGCATCTTAAAACTATTTCCGCTGTTAGCTATCCAACTATATCTACTAACGAAGGATAATAAGTGCGACATGGAACTATGCATTGAGTGATGGGGGTCAAACGTTGCTCTAATGAATCTGAAACCGAGTGATCCGTAGAGTTAATGACCTGTGTATATATAGTCTGGATGCCTCTTTACTGCTCCGTTCTACAGTTTGAATATTTCATTTACTCAAATGCTCAATCGGGTTATGATCAATCTAATTTGACAATATTAAAAATTAAATTTAATGGGAATTAACTTGAAATACATAGTTATTAAAGAGATTTTAAAAGTAGTTTTATTTTAAAATAATCATATAAAATTGAGTATAATATATTTACCCAGTACCTCAAGTTAAAAATGTCTCTCTTTTTAATGTATGTCCAAATTTCGTTAATGAATGTTTTATGTGTTTCTTTCATATGAATTGATCAAGCAATATAAGACAATATTCTAGGAACAAAATAAAGCGAGCTAGGTAAGAGCAAAACACATACACACCACTTATTTAATTTATCTTCGTGATTATCTATAAAACCCAAAATCTAAGTATTATAACGAGTTATTATAATTATAATTGGAGTAGGGTGTGAAATATTAATATTGTGGGTTTGTACTTTAGCCACTTCCATATAATGACATGTATTACTTGACATTTTCCTTACAAACAAAGTTTATAACCTTGAAATGATACTGTAATAGAAAAAGAAACAAATTATTATTTTATCGAACTCATAATCAAATTTATATACACATAAAACTACAAAGTTTGTTGAAAATCTTTCGATTTATTTCTACAACAAACCATTCTTCTTCGCGACCTAGCAAAAGCTTTATTCATCATTTGTGGTGAGTTGTTAATCTCTTCAAACTTTGCTGTTATGCGATTTCTCAAGTCATTCAGATTAGGGTTTGGCGTTGAATAAATCAAATTTTTGATGCATGGTCATACGAAAAAACTGTTTATATTTAAATCGCAAGATCTAGTGAGATATGGAATTTTAGTGTTCTTGCTTATTATTCTGTCATCAAAAAATTGATATTGAATTGTTTCTCTGGTCATATGTGTTACTGCACCATCTTGTTGTTGTGTATCTATCACAGTATCCCAATATTTAAATTTGTCTCTACGTTTTTTTTAATGCGTCGTTAGTTGTCACAAATGTCAATTACTTCATTTCTCTTCTAAACGGATATAATAAAACATAGAAATATGTAGAATTGACGTCGACACTATACAACAGCCTATAACCTCGAGTTCTACTTTTTCCTTTCTTTTGTTACTTTGAAATATTGTAAAATACAACATTATTGAAGTGCCCGGCAATTTTTAATATCAAACATTTTGAATTTTAGAGAAAGATCTAAAATAGGCCGTTTCTTCAATGCAGTTTATGCGGGGGGCATATGTTAAATTAAATTTAATATGAGCTCTGTTTGTAATATATCTGACTGTGTATAATTTTTCGAACGGAGCTTTATTACAAATTCTTTCGCTTGTAAGGTATTCAATATTGTGTATCACAGAGATAAAAATGAAAAATACTTCACAGATATTGAATTAATTCAGCAATATTAAAGCAATATATTTTCTTCTCACTACAGCTCTCCAACATTTAATACGTCCTTTTTTTCATCCTTATCAAGCTTCTTGTTATGAATTTTTAAAGGAAATTTTCCCGATATATTACTTAAACTTTAATTTTAAAATTTTGCTTTCTGGCCAGTCTCTTCTTCGAAATTTCTAATAAATGCAAAGTTGGTCATGTATAAAATATAAATATTTAATATTTTAATGAAAATTTTCCCGTGTAACATGTGTAAACTAAAATTTAAAATTCATAGCCATTATACTATTCGCTTGCCTGAAATATAACATTCTGGTAACTAATAAAATGGTTAGTTAAACTCAGAATATAAAAAAAATGTTCATATTAAAATTATTATGTCGTATTTTTTCTTTCAGGATACAAAACATATTTTAGTACATACTAATGAGAGGCACAGTCAGAAAAATTTTGCTAGTGAATTTTAAAAATTTTAATACTAGCTAGAACTGAATTATGCACTTAGATCGCCGGTTCTATCATGACCAAAGTAATAAAAAAAATTGCTTAATAATAGAAAATGAGCTAATATCAGGTATTATCAAACAGTTTAATAGTTTCTATTATATTTCTAAATGATATTTACTGGTATTAGTAGATTTTATTTACCTGCATATCTAACCAATTAGTTGTGTGTATTAAACATTTTTTCATTTTTCTTATATTCAAATTATTACGTTATTATTGTATAAAATAAAATTAACATTTTATGTCTCCATTTTTTGTTCTGTGAACTTGTAATTTAGTAAATATTCGAAGGCATTCATTTTTTTAAATGTTTTCTGGAAAAAAGATTCCTTGTCTACAGTTTTAAATAAGGTATAAAGTTTTGATCAACACATTGTTGGCTATAAAACAATTGACCAAGTTTACCATTTTCAGTTTAATAGATATTTAGCAACATTTAATTCATTTCTGGTATTAAGCGAAAATTAGTTAATTTATTAATGACAGCTAAGTAACATTTTCATCAGAGTTAAAATTATTACATCAAAAAACCAGTTTTTTAAATTAAATAAATTAAAAAGAATTGGAGATATAAGAACTTAAAATTAAATTAAATTAAAATGTAAAAATATTAGTAAAAGAATAAAATAAAAAAACTAATAAGAAGATACGGATAGTAAAAACAATATTAGAATCAAATAAACAAGGTAAGAAGGAGAAAAAAGAATGTAAAAAATTATGAATTCAATAAAGCTGTTTTCGTTTAACTTGGAGCCAGAGTGCTCTTTTCTGGAATGCTTTAAAGTTCCTACCTTCACTTACCAGTAATATTGATTTTCGGTAATGTCGAATCAATCGAATTTCCAATTGTCTATAAAATATTTATAGAGAAAACACTGCTCTACGGGCGTGTTGTTTTTCGGAAAGTAACCTCTATTTGAACTGGGGCAACGAAGCACGGAGACCCTATATTGGGTTACCAGACTCTTATTAAATAAAACATCGGAGGGTGTCGTTCCGCGAAAATATATCGAGAACAATGAGCTGCCGGTTATGTCAACTACGTCGAAATTGATTTTGGTTTCAACGAGGTTTGACTCTCGAAGGAAATCTGCTGGCTTCTCATTTATCAATGGCCATCTAAAGTTATTTTTGTTTTTTTTTCTTTATACCATTTCTTTAACATTCAGTCAGACTTAAAATAAAACGGTATTTGTAAGTATTATGACCATTATTAATGTTTCACCTTTCCACTTAATCAAACTAAAATTCTAATTGTTTAAAATATACCAATGAAGTGGTTTAGTCCAAATTCTAGAACAATTAACGGCAGGTACGATTAGATTTTCTAAATGTTGTCAATATGTAAAATATAGGGATTTAAAATTTGATGTGCTATGTTTAAAAAAGTAATATTTACAAGAAACATTATATTATTGAACATGGACTAGAGTTGTATAGCCTACCATAAATAAAAAACATTAATTATGCTAATAATAATAATAAACGTCTATAAAAAAAATAAAATCAACATGCAATTAAAAAAATTGTACCCATTTTATACTGGCTTTGTCATTTCGTTTTATGCATATTTCCTGCGTCACATATTTCGAAATAGATTTTTCCAGCTTAATTAAACCTTTTTCTGAACCATATTTTATTACTTTTCATGTCATTTCGCAAAAATGCAGTGAAATGAAGAATGAGAGAAAAATGAGTGTGTTAATTTACACAATGTGGAATGTTCTATTAGAGTTTCAATTGTGAATAGTCTGCAATTTTAATTGCGTCTGATTAAACATTTATAACAGAGTAATAGTGATTCTATAGTCACCTCTTATTCAAGATAAATCCTAATATTTATATTTTTATAGAAGCGACTAATATTTTTCTACATCAAATAACCAACTTGATTTAAAATTAGTAATAATAAACAAGTTATTCACAAACACTCTTCTTAAATATATTCCAATTTAAATATTTAAAATTTTTTAAAACCACTTCTGATGTTTTTCTCTATGTTCTCTATGCTCGTAATCTCATTATACCAAAATAAATGTTGATAAAAAATTGAGTGAAGGTTATTGGTAAAATTAAATGATTTCATAATATATGTAACAATTATGAAGAATTGAATATTTCAGTTATCTCATTATAGGATATTTTCTAACCAATATCAACTGACTAAAAAAAGTATCATTTGTTAAATGTTCAAAATGAACTCACAGTCACCGTATGTACATTGTGCAGAAAATCCGAATATTTTATATAACTAAGGGCCTCGTTCGTTTTAATTATATTTTAAACTTTAACATAACACCTATTTCTATGCCTTTTAGAGGGCCTCTTAATTTAACTTTTGGTGTTTTACAAAAGAAAAAGAATATTTTGGTGAAAAGCATGGAGAAAAATCATTGAAACCGCAATTAAATTTAAGCAGTTATAATTAATTTTTCATAAGATTTGATTTTCTTCATTTAACGGGGTATAAAATATGTATTCAAAATGAGGAGGTCATTTGTTATAAGAATAATTTTTTATACAGATAAATTCATTTAAAACAAAACACGTCTTAAACGATGTATGTGCAATAACAAAAACAGAAGGTGTCAAAAGAAAAAAAGAAAAAAATGAAAATGGTAGAAATGCTTATCTACATAATATTGAAGAAGAAAATAAAAAGCAAAGACAACACAAGAAATGAAAAAAACCAAAAAACCAATACGGTCTAGGGAGAAATTCGGACCGAGAGTACATAAAATTCTATGAAGAAACTAAAAAAGAGTTCCTATAATGTCTACAAAAAAAATAAGCAAAACGAAAACCTATATCTTTTAAAATATCAAACAATACTTTCAGGAGTTACTAAAAGATAACAGTAACCAAACAAAAAAAGAAAATATGATCTCAACAAACCCAGAGGAACATTGAGATAAAAGTAAAAAATGGAATAAAGAGTAGAAAATCTGAAATTTTGATGACATAACTCGAGAAATGGTCGAATATGGAGGATTTTTATAAGCAACAGCACCTTTGCAGATATTTTGATCCAGCACATAAAGAAGATCAGACAGAAACTGAAATAATTAGAAAGCAATAAAGTCAATATTCTAGAAAGGGAATAAGAATCACCAAAGCATAATGTGACTTTAGGAAACTAAACGGAGCCAAAATCCTTTCTTTAGAACAACACAATTAAGGAAAAGTACAATAAGGAGAGTAAAAGAAAATTGAGCACAGTAACTTTAATAGTCAAGTTCTATGAGTATCTTTTAATATAGTAAAATAAAATTAGGCTAGAATTGCTACATTAAAATAAAGAACACGAATCAACCGAACAAGTAAGAAATTTAGACCAAAATTAATACAAACAGTAAAAAATTTAAAATAATAAAATTGCGTAGAAGAAAAGGGCATGAAAAATTTGACTTTAATAATGGCAAGAATGTAATGATAAACAAATTCTATTCAGAAGACATAAAAAAAGAAAATAAACGACTATTAAGAACATAAAAAGTAATAATCTAAAGGAATAACCATTAGGGATTGCTAGTAATAACAAAAATCGTGTCAGCTTTATAGAATAACTTGAACAGTAATGTGTAAAAGTCCAACAGTTGCTTTATTAGAATGAAATAAAAAAAAATTGCCTAGTAAAATTGTCAGGGACATTAAGCTCTGAAACCTAAAATTAATTTCACTTATACATAGCTGAAAGCCAACCTAAGCATACATTTTTTTAAATACAATGGTATATTTTTGATTACTTATTTGAATTCTGGTGATTTTTTTGAGTCTTCGAAGGGTTTGTCAGATATATAGTGGACCTTTCAAAAATTACATCTACTTTTATTTCAAAATAGTTGTATCTTGGCCACCCTGTATCTAAATAGGAACAATTGTTTTCCTATGTGCTCTACGTTTATCTGTTTTATAATTTTTTGAACCTTTAAAGTTAAAACCCGGAAAATATTTTTTTTTAAATTATTTAAATGGAACACCCTATATTTTACAGCGAAGAAGCAACATTATCTTACAATTTCCCCTCTAATATCTTGAAGTGGCCATATCTGTGGTGGGACCATTCGATATTAACGTACCTGTGCTTATGATCATAACTGTAGCACAGCGGAGAAAGAAGGATTAACAGAGGGTCACGTTTTTAAGATATGTACACTTTATTTCTGGATCTATATGTAAAAGAAATAATATATGAAATTGCATGAAGAAAAAAGAAAACAGAAAATAAAATTTACAAAAACAGTATTGGAATAAGTAGAATGCTATTGTAAATACTACGAGTGATTATTAACAAAGAAAACAAGACAGAAATGGTATATCAGAAACGAACAGCGCTCTTGTTTATCATATAGGGTTGGACTTATTTTGGTCTCTAAAATAATATGATATTTCATAAAATATGCTGGTTAAACAGTTTATAAAATCAAATAAATAATAAAAAATAAATAAAATATAGATGGTTTATCAATTTTATTTATTAATTTTAAAATAGTGTACAATGGTTTGACAGTTACTCTATTCGCACTTTACTCAAATACTTTTTTACATAATTCTAACGTCTTGTTGTTTCAAATGTTTTTTCTTACTTCGTTATTTCGAAAATATTTCCCTAGCGCCTGGAAAGTATTTGTATAAATTTGCAAATACTCGGGCACTTACGTAACATCATTTATAACTCACCCTGTCATGTCCTGTTACAAGTAGAATTATGTATGAAAAGAGAATTTCTCAACTGAAATATTTATTAATCTTATGTTAGACATAAACAGTTCTATACTATTTTAATGGAATATTGTCGGGAAAACCCTTCCGAACCAGATAAATGGGAATAATTACTTTTTTGCTTTTATAATTACTCATTTCAGAGTGTTTAAATATATATATATATATATATATATGAGAAAATGATATATTCTACACCTTACACTGTGACACATACCCCTTAATAAATTAATTTTTAATCTTATCCGAATTTTCACAAATAGTTCTTTTTAAACTCTAACTATATTAATTAGATAATGTTTGGCGTTTAATTTTTTTTCTAAATTTAATTATTATTAATAATTTATATATAAAATGTCTTGTTAATTTTAAATATTTATTTTAAAACCTTTTTCTTTTAACATATATAAATAATAACCATATCTTCAACCTTTTGTGTAGAACAGAAGCATAACATATGATTAATTTTCTATTTTATATAATTGTATAAATTTAGTATTATTTTTTCTATCCTTAAATAATGTCTTATGTGACTTTTAAAGAAGATTAACTTGACACTTGTAGCAACATAGAACATAATTTCATTTACTTAATTTGTAAGTACATCTCCCCATTTTTTAATTATTTTATATTAATTTCAAATTTCTTTATTAATAGGACCTGACGATGGTTTTAATCGAAACCTTGATAATAAATATTTAATAAAAATATTTTAATATGGAAAAACTTCCTCTATAAAAGAAAAAAGAATGTGTAATGCAAATTAATTAAAAATTAGCAATTAATTTTTTTTTTCATTAAAACTACAATTTTGAATTACCGTCATGATCGTAGAAAAAATATTGTATTCAATTCATTTGTAAAGTACTTCTTTCATTTAATGAATTGTTACAAAATGTCTATCTATGAAAAAAATCTAACTTTGCAAACTCGATGCATTTAATAACTATTTTTTAATGGGTTTCATGGGATTGACGAGTACTGACCCGGAATCGTAAACACAACCAACCAAGTTAACCATGTAGAATACTGAAGAGGTAAATAAAACACTAACCGAAACGAGAAGCCACAGTATTCATTCAACAAGAAGGGTAAGCAGAAAGTTAACGGCTTTTAAAAATATGCTTCTACAGTAATTTGAACCAAAGTCAGTTCAAAACAGCTGAAAGACAAGTCTAATGTATTCAAGAATTTATAATTTGAATTTCAACAGGAAAAAATATGTTTAAATTAAAAACTAAATAATTAAATAAAATCCATTACGTTCGTAATAAATAACACTTACTTGCCGTTTGAAAACACTTTAATAAAATTTTATTAACCGTAACTTGTACAGATTTTTTTCAGCAACAGGGTCTTTTTAATTTTACGAAAAGAGATTTGTTGATATTTATGCTCCAATTATATTTCGGAATTGGAACCCAGCCGTTTAGCATTTAACACCAAAATACCATAAATCTTTTTTGGGGCTGCCATAGCCAAAGTAGCGGCCTTCACATTGAATTCCGTCAAAAAGTTGGAAAGTATGTAATCGCACTCTCCATTACGTCAACAAACGGAACCAGGTCAGTGCAGTAGATTGAAAATAATTCAGGGGATATGGAGATGACCTTGATATTGTTGTCAAGATCGTAATAATTCAACTGCATTTTTTAAGTACTTGGAATTAAAAAGTGCAGATTTAAGTTTTTAAATAATTCCTAAAAATAAACGATGAAATGGTTTAAAACTATTGCATTGCTCTTCGTTGTTAGTTTATTTTTACTGGAATTTAATTGTTATAGTATAAATAATATGAGACTATTTATTAAATCATTAAATTATATGATTAATATATATTTTTTTGTTATATAGTATATAAAATGTAAAGGTTAAAAAAGTAATATAAAATAATGGGAATCAACAAATATGGAATTTCGAGAGCTAATATAGTTTCTTTTTGGAGAGTGTCCCTAACGACACTGACTTCAACCAACTTCGATAATTGTTTTCAATCATCGCAGAACGTTAGCAAAGCTGTATAGATGGAAGATTGATTAGTTTAAAGGAGCCAATTACATTTTTATTTAAGTACGCACTTCTGTTGTTCTCAAATATATAGTACCTCTAATATCTACTCGAGCAACCGATTTTCATATTTTTTTATTATTTTATAATATGTTCAACACATTTACACTACTTCTCTGAATTTACTTTAACTAGAACTTCAAAAAAATAAACCTTGACAACTAATAACTTAAGAATTTTCTCTGTCATAATACTTTTAGTAGAATTGAATTAGCAATTGAAATATTGTAATCCCTGGTGTTTCACAATTGCTACTATTCGCTTACTTTTTGCTTTTTTCAACATATTTCTTTTTCTGATAGCCACTGCGCATTGTCCATAATAATTACAGCAAATTTTTATTTAATTGAAATATTCTTCTAAATCAAAAGTTGCCATAAACATTTTCAAAATCTGCAACAATCAAATGTCGGTCTTTTCCTGATAGTACTTTCAAACTTCCAAAAAAACTGCTTTCGGCCAACACTAATATTCCACTTTGTTTCTACTACCTAAAACGTATTTCCGCAAAAGTTTTTGAGTACTTTCGTCCT
This sequence comes from Hermaeophaga mercurialis, assembly GCA_951812935.1. Classification (NCBI taxonomy): domain Eukaryota; kingdom Metazoa; phylum Arthropoda; class Insecta; order Coleoptera; family Chrysomelidae; genus Hermaeophaga; species Hermaeophaga mercurialis. Next base: position 41,123,515 of record OX638358.1, read on the forward strand.
AATCATTCGTCCAATATTTGCTGCTTTAACGATATATGATATTTTTATCTGAGTATTTATTTTTTTAAATAATACGAATTTATGATCATTTTGACTGAGCATTTTTTTCTTACTGGCGGTACTGGTTATTTGACTAGTTCACTTTTTGGCTTTTTACTAGCTGACGCCGTTTTATTGGAATAAAAAATTAATGGAGCCATTTCACCAGGACAAAAATTATTATTAACTTTGAATAATTCCTACAGAGTCGTTTAGCTACTAGTAACCGAAATTTCAAACAATCAATTTTAAGTGTGTGTCTTACTGGAATTCCACTAATGTAGCCAGATTAAAATAATTTATCTTTTTCTCCCTTTTTGAAATTATAAATAGTTTTATATTTAACTATTCGATTGTTACAAGTTTTCATATAAAATGTATGTAATATTGCTTAAATGGCAATTTTTGTCCAAGTTACACAATAAATACCAGATTTTTAATGCAGTTGGGTATACAAGTATACGTATGCTTGCTAAAATGTGAACCATATATATTGATATTATTTTATGCCCCAGTTTTAATCCAGTTTCCAGATACGTCCTTGAATATTGCTATGTATTTGTCCATAAATATCCCCGACTTTTCTAAACCAAAAAAAAACAAGAAAAAACGTATGAAAATCATAAATACATTTTCTCGTAAATTACCAACGATTTGTGTTTGTCGGCAGTAAATTACGTATCCGTGTATTGAATGCCGGTAAAATATTTGACGTAAACGATTTAATCTTGTGGAATTATGGCTTATGTATTTTCAATAAAATGGAGGTTTCTAGGCGAAGGTCCAAACTTGTATATTGCTAGGAGTTCTACAAAAGATCTTTACATTTTATAAGCATCATTAACTACGAAGATTATTTACTATTAAAAATATAAATATTAAAACAAAGATTGACAATAAACAAACAGAAATTTTTTGTATTGTATAAAAAAGGCAAAATGTGTTCAATATTTTACAACCAGGAATCTTTTACATTAAACTAAAAGATCTAATTTCAATTTAATGCTAAAAGGTATAATCTCATTTAAACGACACGATTAAAATATTAAGATTTCACATAAACGCTGCATGACTAGTAATTTATTTATTTATTTATTTATACGGGCAAGCCCAATTCAGAATACAGAAATATGTTATTGACAATAAATATATATAAAATAAGAATAATAACATATATAACAAGAAAAAAAAACAATTAATTGCAAAAAAATAAAGTATACAAACAATAAAAAAACAATGTATATAATGATTGTTAAATATTCAAGTTCATTATGTGGTTCTTAAAAATATCAACAGAGTTACCAAAAAGTAATAGGTCATCCAGAGAATTAGCAAGTCTTAGTGTTTTTGGAATAAAAGTATAATATGAGTAATTATATCTGTGAAAAGAAATGTTAAAAGTTTGAGTTTGCCTTGTTGCACGTGGTGGAACAAACAACAACACTTTAGCTAGGAGTTAAGGACAGTTATATATATGCCATTGACAATATTGAACAGTACTGTAAGATCTTTTCGGTCTCTACGGACAGAAAGAGAAGAGATATTCAAGTATTGCTCCATGTTTGTATAATTGCAGTTGATGTGCATTTTGAAACCAATAAATCTAAGAAAGTTTTGTTGAACATTATCCAATTTGCTCTTGAGATGCAAGTAGTGTTGGGACCAGACAGGAGAACAGTATTCGAGGTGTGTCCTGACTAGAGAACAGTAGAGAGTTTTAATAGCTAGCACGTTAGTAAAGTCTCGGGTTGTTCTTTTGATAAAACCAAGCATTTTCATGGATTTTTTAATAATATTATTGATGTGAAGGTTAAAGCTAAGAGAACGATCGAATATAATGCCCAAGTCTTTAATTTTCTCTACAGTGTCCAATAATTTATCATTTATGGTATAATTAAATGTTGACAAGTGATGATGCCGACAAAACCGAATAACGTGACATTTGCTAACATTTAATTCCATCCCATTAAGAAGACAGCAGTTGGCTAGATCGTCCAAATCTGATTGCAATGACACTGCATCGCTTCGATTATTAATGATTTTGAACCATTTAAGGTCGTCGGAAAATAAGAGAGCAGAAGTATTAGAAAAACAGACAATGATATCATTGATAAACAGGTTAAACAATAGTGGACCCAAGTGTGGCCCTTGGGGGACACCAGAAGTCACTGAGATGGTGTTAGAGTAATGATGATTAACTCTAACCTGCTGAGTTCTATTAGTTAGGTAACTGCCTATCCATTTTAACACTTGTCCTCCTATTCCGTATAATTTAAGCTTTTGCAGCAATAGATCGTGGTTCACCGTGTCGAAAGCTTTGGAAAAATCTGTATAAACCGAATCAACCTGTAATCCTTTCTCCAGAGCTTCGGACAAGGTATCAACATAAAGCAGCAAACTGAGTTCTGTCGATTTACCAGAAGAAAATCCGAACTGTTGAGGATTCAATATAGAAGTGCAGTCGTACTTAAGAAAATCAGTAACGATACTTTCGAAAACCTTGGAAATCGTGCCGAGAATAGAGATAGGGCGATAATTCTTTATGTCCGCTTTATTGCCCGCTTTGTTTATTGGAGTAACATAGGACAGTTTCCAAAAGTCAGGAAACTCCCCTAAGTGCAGTGATTTGTTAAAAATGTGAAAAAGCGGCCGAGAAAGAATAAAGCAGAATTCTTTCAGAAAGATGTGAGGAATACCATCAGGTCCAGGACCTTTATTGACATTAAGGGTTGAAAGTTTTACATATATTTTCGAGATTGGTATGAAATAGGAAGATACGCTAACTTTGGATTCTATTAAGTTACTATCATAAGTTAGGGTTTTATTGCTAAAAACAGAAGAGAAATGATTAGCAAATAAATTTGCGATCTCATTACCATTAGAGGTGACTGAATTGTTGAGTCTCATTGAGACAGGTAGGCTGTTATTTTCTTTCTTATTATTTCCAAATTTCCAAAAATTTTTAACATTATCTTGGATAGAGTTCTCAGTTGATCGTATATAACTAGAATATCATTTTTTTGACAAAGTTTTGCACTGAGCTCTGAGTTGACTAAAATTGGCATAGTTTTCAGGAGACCTATTACTTTTGTAAATCATATGGGCAATCTTCTTATCATGTAGCAATTGTATAAGTTCAATCGTATACCAACAAGGAAATTTCTTAGTACAGACTTTTTTCAATGGAACAAACAAATCAAACATGTAGTAAAGAGTATCATAGAATACACTTATCATCACAGAGATGTCCTTATCACCTATAAGACTGTCCCAATCAACTGCATCTAAGTATTGATGTATACAGGAGAGATTTGCTTTATGAAAATCATAATAGTATTCAACTCCAACAGTTGAGTTTTGACAGAAGTGTAGCTGCAAGGTTGTTTCCAGTGGAGGATGGTACGGGTCTGGAGAAATTAAAATATCAGCTGCTGGGGTTATCGTCAGCTCATGTGAAGAAAGAACAAGATCGAGGATGACGCCTCTAGTATTGACCATAGTATTAGATTGGAAAAGATTATGAAGAGCACAAATATTTGAAACAGTATCAACAGCTTCAGTTTCTGCAACTGGTGTGTTAGGTTTAGCTGATGCAGATGAGCAAAAATCTTCAAGTTCCCACTCGGCTGAGGGCAGATTGTAGTCACCAAAAAGATATAATTTAGAATTTGAGTATTGTTCACCTATACTATTAAGTTGGTCAAAATGGACCTGATACTTGTTAGTAGGAGACTTAGGCGGGATATACAGAGCTCCCAGGACCAACTTACCACATAAGTGAACAAAAAGTTGTTCAACTGAAGAATCCGACGGAATAATATATGCGGGATATTTTTTATTGGTGGCTATCAGTACTCCTCCTCCTCTTCCAAATTTACTGGACTCAGGTCATCGATCTTGTCTGAAAATATTGTAGTTTGTCAATCCGAGCTCAGCATCATTGAAATCGGTAGTAAGCCAAGTTTCTGTGAGAATGATTACATGATAAGAACAGTTTGAAGCATTAAGACTTAAATCGGTTAATTTAGTTCGAAGTCCTCTGACGTTTTGATAGTAAAGAAAAAGCTTGCCCGGGTAATAAATTAATTAAAAGTAGATGTCGTCCAAATATTTATAAACTAGGTATATAAAACCATACTTAGATTTTTTATATATGTTCATTATCTAATTTCCTATCTGCATAAATGGTATTTTTAGTAAATTTTAGATTTTGCTTGTTCTCATTTTTTTTTGTTTCTTGTTTTTCATTTGCTGTTTGATGAGTTATTTTGGACACATATTAAACTGCACCATACATACCACTTCACAATAAAATATCATATTTTATACTATCTGAATAATAAAGATAACAAATGTAACCATAAACCTTTCTGACATATAACAGGCAAAACTTTAGTTTCATTGAAATTTAATGTGATATATATCAAATATATTTCTGGAACGTAATATAGAAAGTTCATAACTTTTTATGATACGGATGCCTTGTCTCTATGTGAGCATATAAATAAATGCGGTTTTATCAATATTACTTAAGCTGGTTTAAATTAAATACAGGAAGGGTGTTCCCAAATATTTATCATACTAGTTCTTGTCATGTCAAAATAATTGAATGAATTTTAAACTGATTTTTAACCCACAAAAATATCTATCTTTAATTTATTAAAAGTATTGCCAACTTCCAAAACTCCTAACACGTATTTTTAAAAGCATTTCACCATCGCCCAACGTTTTTAGTGGAAACTTTTCTACTAAATTATCTCTTTCTTAAAAGGACACCTGTTAGTTTACCCTCATTATATAGTATTATGAATTATGATGGTCAAGCTATATACGGGCTGTAGGCTTGAAACTTCTGATAAGCCGGAAATCGCGTTAGCACACAGTAATAATGAAATTTAATACAGCCACACATCTAAGAGCTCGAAAAGTCAACGTGGACACATAGACACATACAGTCCATCATTAATTTTGAATCGTAGAACACAATCAAGATAACGTAAACAACTTAAAATAGCAATAAAATTAATCAACTAACATAAAAATAAAAAAAAAGAAGGGTTAAGAAAAAGTAATAGTTAAAGAAACAGTGAATTAACAAAATTTAGCATCACATCTACTTTTATCGATGACGTTAATGCACTGGAGCTGTATAGAATTATTTAAAGTTATTTAAAAAACCACAGGCGATTTAGAAAAATAAATTTTCTTTACAAATCGCTCATTACTAAAACTATAAGAAAACCAGTAACTGAAATAGTTCATTTTCTATCAGACTTTTAATTTGGAAATCCCAATTAAGTCAGCTCCACGATCTTAGCACCTCGTATGTCAAATTTCGAGTGACCAATTATATCAGTTAAAAGATCAGAAAAGGGGAATTGGTCAGCGACGGAATTTTTTTTATTAACGGTTAAAATAAATTTTAGTCCTCATAATTAATAAAATAAAAAAAATAAGAGCTGCTAATAATTGGCCAGTTAAAATACTCCTAAATAATTTGTCAAATTTATTTCTATTTAAAAAAAATCGTCTCGTAAACGGTAAGGCGCATGTGCTGGGAGATGTTAACAACTCATTTGGGAAAGTTTAGGTGAACAGTTATTTAATAAAAAAGTTAGAGAATGGTTATAAAAAGTTATTTGTTTAATTAGTCAACGATAAAACATTTTTTATAAACAGTTAAAGTTTTTCAATGATATTTTAGCACCTTTATTATTTATTATTAACAAAATATAAGTTAAGCTCGATAGAAAATTATCTACTTATAATTGGTCAGCTAAAATAAATAGTAAGTCAAATTAATTTGTTTTTTAATTGTTGTTCGAGCTCTCTAATATTATGTTTTCGAGAAATTGTTCATTCGCGAAACGATTTTTCGAGAAAATTATTTCGAGCAAATTTCTTTCTTTCAAACAATTATTTTCGAGTAATTTGCCGCAACCCATTTTTATTAAACTGAGTTCACTTTTATATTCTACTATTTCGTATATATCAATTTCCTACCGCATTTTAGAGGTACGAACATTATTCTCTAGTTTGAACTTGAAACAGCTCTTAATTCCTTGAAATTACGTTCTTGCTAAGATTAGTTGATGTTTTCAAATTAAATTTACTTCAGAAGGATGGTATTTAGTGACTTAATCAAGTTTAGGATCGTGTTAAGAACTTTTAAAATACAACTAAGTTAATATATTTTTTTCAGAATTAGATACGAAAACAAGAATTTGTCAGCTGTTCTACAAAGTTTAACTGTCTAGAGCTAATAAATTCCTACCAAGCTATTATTATGAAATCTTAAGTACATTTTAGTAGTTAAAACATGTATTAAATGGGTTTTGGGTAAGATTTTATTTAGGGACCGTATATGTAATTATTTATTTATTTAGACAGTACCTACCTGGTAGCATTATTTGTTTATTTTTGGCCATATCAATGCCTGAGATTATGTGGTTAATATTTTCAGTTAATATTTTTATAAACTATATTTTATGGATGGTATTTTGTTGCTTATCCATGATATAACTAACTGATTAATTAGATTTCGGTGATAGTTTTGACATTGCTTTCACATTTTTGACAGCAGAGATTTATTGAATCTCGTAGTAAAACAAGAATACTGACAAATTGGTGGCTGGTTTCCTGAATTATGAGTATTCGCGATAATTTATTTGACACCCTCTATCATCTTGTCTTGTACAAACCACCACGTCTCCGTGGTATAAAATATAATCACATACTCTGGTAAAGTTGTTATTAGAAAGACTACGGGTTATTTGATTATCCTCTATTAGTACCTGAAGTAGTTATTGGAGCAAAAAAATATTTTTTAAATCTTACAAATTTATAATAATATTTTGGTGAAAAAAGTATCAATGTATTAATTGAGAAGTGGTTAAATACATTAAATTTGGGACATATTTTTATGTCTTCTATAAATCGTCTGCTAAATTCTTCTACCAGAAAGGAATATCGAATCTTATTTAATAAGTCGGGAACCCATTTGCAGCAATGATCGAATCGATTTAACAATTTAATAATATTCTTCACAATTTACATAACTACACAGTAGGGCTATTTTACCAATGGATATTAGGAATTGTAAATGGGTATAGGCCAGTCGACGGAGAATTTACTTATAAACGAATTGGTACAGTTTGTGTTGATATACAAGGAAGTCAGACAAATAACGAAGAATATCAAAAGATAGAGATGATTAGTTGGATAAAAGAATAATTAACCTAAAGTTCTTCAAGGCAAAGACTAATGGTGGCAGCATGAAAGAGATAATCTTACGTCAATTGATATACAGTGTGATCCTTCTAAACTGGAAATATCATTATAGTATTTGAAGTTATTAACCGATTTCAACAATTTTTAATTTCAAAATATTGTGCATCAAAAACTTTATTTGGAGACGAGGTTTCAAAAAGTTATTCCTATTTTTAAGGTACAATACGTTATTTTACATAGTCAAAAATTCAAAAGGTTATTAGGGATTTTTTTATAAAAAAATTAGTACGCCACTTTATTTAGATGTCTTCTAAATAAATGTGACCCATCTTTTATCAAAATATGTTTATTAATAAATAAATTCTGGATAGTCAAATTTTCAGAATACTTCAGGTAATAGTTTACAAAATTTCAACTTGAAATTAACTTTTTCATTAAAAAACATATTTTAATAAAAAAACATATTACGTATATTAGGTGGGACTTAAATTCAGTGACGTACTCGTTATTTTGGTAAAAAAGTCGCTGGTTAACATTTTGTAAACTTTTATATGATATGTACTTGAAATCGACCATTCCATAACTTTTTTATTAATAAACATATTTTAATAAAAGTTGGGCCACATCTATTTGGGAGCCATCTAAACCAGATCCATACTCATTTTTTTTAATAAAAAAATTCCTGGTTTGGCTACAATAATAACTTTTGGAATCGGTGCCAATAATTGATAAAATGGAAGCTGTTTGTAATGATAATAAACTTTTAGTAAATACATCCATCACTAAGAATATTTTTATATTTTTATCTTCCTTATATATTATTATATATACTATATTATCACTATTAGACTGTGGTTGGTTTTACGAGTATAAATATATCAAAATAATTATGGCGCAGCAGTGATCAATCATAAAATCTAAAAGTAACAACCCACCATTTAACTTCAATCCAGATGAATAGAAAAGGTCATATTTCTTTTTCTGTACATCACCCCTTCTACTCAAATCATACACTAATGTCAATTTACAACTCCGTAAGCGTATTCTACTGGAAGCAAATAAATGCAACAGCGGTTCGATAAGAATATATAAATGATATGACACCTATTTTCTATATGTGATTAATATTGATTTTTCTTGACATACCACTGCCATGGAAAACGCGCCAGTTTTAGCAGAAGAACATAATTAAAAAAAATGAATAAATTCAAAAGCGGTAACCACGTACAAGTGTACCCCCAAAAAAATATAAAAATAACTAAGAAAATTTAACACTACATTTACACTACATAACTGAATGATGTAATGCCTCGATTAAACCAAAAAGCAGGCATTACACAAATCTTGAAAAGCAATTCAAAATCAGCCTCAGCCGATGCCTCTTCACCTTAATAATGGATCAAATAACTGAAAGTGTAAATAAAGTCAATGTAGGATACAATGCAAGTTGGTAGTAAATAAGTGCATTATAGGTCAGATAAGGAATTTCAATTATCTAGGCGTAGAAACATCGAGTACCAGAAGCATAACAATTGAGTTGGATAAGCCTGGTTCATCAAGAAAGCAGCTAGAATATTAGGGTAAACACGGCACATTATATGAGCACAGAAAGTTAGACGCGAATTTATAAGACTTGTATCAGGCGCATACTAACGCATGCCGCGAAAACAAGGGCAGAAACAACAGAAACAAAAAGGAAAATGAGAACAACAGAGGTGAAGATATTACGAACAATAAAGGGAATCACACTTCATGATAGAATAAGCAATATAGATACCTTAAGAGAATTAAGAGTACAAGAAGTCGTTAGAAGGGTATGAGCAAGGGGTCGTCATTGGAGAAATTACGTAGAATGCATGAATCTCGAACGAATTGCTAAATGGGCCAAAACAAAACCACACACAAGATTTTCAGTTGGCAGGCCCCCAAAACTTTGTTATGATAGTTGAACATCAACGTCAGAGGAAGAGAGGTCCTATTACATGAAGATAATTTTTTTGCAGATTGTTGAAGCGGTTTAGGTAATCTGTTGATAAGTAAATCTGACATTTTTTAAATAATTAATTATTATATAAGGTAAAAAAAAGATTTTAACTCCAAACAGTTGGAGGTTTTTATACAAGAAAAATGTAATTTTATTACTAAATCCTTGTAAGGTATTTGTTTGATAAAATATATTATATTTCGAAATGCGAGAAAGTAATAATATATAAAATAATAATAATTCAGGATTAATTATTTACTTGTCATATCAATTATTGGATAGAAAATAAACCTTTTGAATTTTTATATTTAACATTTTACCAATATAGTTATTAATAAGAATTCAATATTTATTTATCAATAATATTGTAATTTCCTTTTAGAACATATTCAACACACTTATCGCTATTCCTGTATTTCCTCTAAAGCGTCGTGAAAATATTACACCTGACAGGTAAATTAATTTTCATCTAAACATATATTAGCTCAATAGAATTGAATTTGCCACTGTAGGATTGAAATTGTAATTGTAATGATTGTAATTCTTTTTATTTCAAACTTTTTGAATATTAATTTAAGAGATCAATCTTTTCGGTAGTAATTATTTCATAACTCAATTGTTTTCTTGATATAATTTCGTCCGTTCGATAATACTAAGATAATACTATAAATAATTACAGGATCATATGGAACATATTCTTTCATTTGTCGAAACATTCTCAAAACATATTTATTTATGTATTTTTTGTAGACTCTAATACTTTGATTGAAATAAGCCTTCTATGAAAACTACTATAATAATTCCAATATAAGCAATCGTCAAATGTAGGCGTTTTCTTTTAAATCTAGGTCGATTTTCCGATGCAGTATAAAAATGTATTATGAGTATGTTTCTAAAGTCGTTTTCAATTAAATAAATATTACTATTTTAGATATATATAATATTATTTACCGAAAAGCAACCAGAGCCGGCAACACCGATTACTCAGTCAACTATAGACAATGGTTTTTTAAACTTTCTAAAAATAAGTTTTACATGTTGTATATCTAGATATATAGAATGGTCGATTACAAGTAATGTATAAGAGTGAACTTTCCATATTTAGTATGAATAATTTCCATAAAGCAAGAAAATTCATTTAAATGTGCACTATTTTCGTGGACCCTATAGTTTGAAGGAAGAATAATAAATAGTATTGTGAAATAATTCAAAAATGTAGTGATTATCAAAATAACCATGTTGGATTAAGAAAACGTATTTGATCTAGCCTTATGAATTTTATTGTAAGTACTTCTAAAACACAACGTTCTTGAATGCCATAATGGTAACATGCCACCGCCGGTAAAACTGATGACAAACGGATGACAGCTTTTACATTGACAGATGACAGATAACCCAGTCAAGATTTCTGAAATTTTCATTATACGCCAATAAACATCGAACAGAATGGTCAGTGGATGGAGATATTGAAAGTGCCTCTACCTGTACTTAGGTACTTTTATCATGTTTTCTAGCACTTATCATACTCTTAAATTTCACGTTTATTCCGATCACTCAAGAATTTATCTCAAAAAGATCGGATCGGTAGTGTGCACTATAATCATATAAAATACTTTCAAAATTAATCTGTAACATAATAACAATCCGCAGTTACCAATGCTAAAATATGTACCATGGACGTGAATTATGTGAACATTTTTTCTTCTTCCGATATTTGAAAATTTAATGTTATTTTTTTAAGATGTAATATTTTACATCGCATTTTCCAAATGACTCTACCTTTCCAGAGTTTCGTATCACCACGGACGACTTCCTGCATTCAATATGTCACACAAGATCAATGATACGTTTCAGAGGGTAGTGCGGAAATTCAGAATCTTCACATAAATTCATTTTAGATCTTCTTTAATTCAGGTTACTTAAAACCTCGTCAATCATAAAAGCGTTTTGACAATAAAGTGAGCTCGACATTAGTTATATACAATATCTTAAAACATAAATTTAAGTATAGATTATTTTTATTCGAAATTTGATATGTGATATTAAAAATAAAACAGCTTACTAAAATTTCGTTTGAAAAATTAAAAAAATAGTTTCTTCAGAAATTTTTTCAACTTGGCAAAAATATCAAAAGTATACATTATACGGATGTATCACTTTCAACGTTTTGATAATTTTACAGGTGGTTCTTTGGTAGAGAGCTAACTTTAACTGTGCACGTACATCATCTGCGAGCTTGCAACTCATACTTTAGATTCTAGTTGATTATTTTTTGACTCTTGATTTATCTGTCGTATGTAAACAATATATTCAACTTCCCATGTGCTTTTATTATTTGTTTGACCACAACCACGTTCGTTGTTTACGATTTGCTAAATCAAATAAGGTAATAATGATTATAACACAGAATTCTATCATATCCCATATACTGGTAGGTTCGTTTCTTTTTACAGCAGAAATCAACTTGGTAAAGTTCGCCAAAATTTACCAATTGCAATGTTTTATTTAGTTTCAACGTATGATGTAAAAAACGTTTTTTTCATCGTACATTTTATGGTACTGCTATCAAGTGGCCAAACGTACGTTGATATAAAAACGTAGACAAAAATAATTGTTGTTTCAATAATATGAACGAGAATTCAAAATTTAATAATTTTTGTGGTTATGTAAAATGTACACTGAACATCATATTTGGTTTACGATGAAAGTAAGGTTGTAAAAGGTATAATAAAAGCGATATATTTGTAAAAGTGAAATTTTGACAATAATTTAATAAAAATATTATTTGCGGTATTTTTAATTTTAGAGTTTGTTTCTTACAAAATTATTTATTAGTTCAAACGCCCATTCAGGTTGGTCATGAGGCACCATATGTCCAGAATTTCTTACCATTACTTCGATTAAATTTCCGGCTTTTTTGGTATAACCAGCGATATCTTCGGTGCCATTGTAGTACCAAATATGTCTATCGGCATTTTTATATTCATCAGCAGCACTAAACTGAAGATTTTGTAAATAATCAATTGTCATGGGATAAGCAACGATAATATCGAATTGACCATTGTAAATCATGATTTTATAGTGATCTAAAAGTTTAGAAACTAGAGGAGCTACCGATTTTGGAATATCGTGCTGAAGATTGCCATAGACATTTCCATCATTGTAAGGGGTATTTCCAACATGAAGTGACCTTCTAACATCTTCTCTTGCTAAAAAGTTTGCGGTATATTGATCGTCAGTGTCGTCTTCATATTCGTATAAATAGTTGTATAGATTTTGAAAACCAGAAGCAGCAGATATTGGTCCAAAATCCTGATTCATTAAATCACTTGCCGCTTTCCAATCTTGATTAATAATAGCTTGAACGGCTGTAACAAAGAAATCAATATTACTATTCAATATACGCAAACAATAGCGGAAAATATGCATAAAAATGAATTAAATTAAAGTTTCTGAAAGTAGTCTAAAATATATTTGTGTAGACTAGATAGAAGACATGGCAGATTCTTAATATAAATCAGATTTCTTTTACCGTAACGCAAGGATCTCTTTTTTATTATCCTAAGATGACCGTATAATAGTCGAAACGTAAATAATAAAAAAAATTGAAAATTGAAGATAGTTTACTAGACCTCAACCCAATAAATCCTAACAGTCAATACAGTGTAAGTATGAGGATGAGATTAAAAATTTGTAGGATACGTTAATTATTAATACGCCTGTCACAAAAACAAAAATAACACGAATTTTTACTGAACCTTTGCTAAATAATCTATTTATGCCAAATGAACAATAGATTTTTTTTATTTAACAAAAACAATACACTGTGAAATGAAATTAGACGTAGCAGTGATCAACTTTAACTTTTACTTTCTGAAGTTAACAATTTGAATGTATATGTTACCAGTTCGTCATGAACTATTAAACAGACAATTTCTTTACAAAGAATAAATATGTTTAAATTGTAGATTGACGTGATTCTGTATTTTTTGCTACAAATGTCTATAAGCATCACTTTTGGCACTAACCTGATATATTTTATAATTCTATAATCTAACTTTAATAGAAATTAAAAAAAGAGGGTACTGAATTTAAAGTTTATAATAATAACGGATACGTATAAAAAATAAAATATAAACTGTTTTATGTTACCTTGATTCTCCGTGTCCTCCATTCGCTTTTTAACTTTAGCATCGATTAATCCATGCTGGTATAAATATTCAGCATACCTTAATTGATATATAGGGTCTGATAGGCCATTTCCAATCGCTAACCCCTTCAAATTTATCTTTATGGGGTCACTAGGATTCTTCTTCAATATTGCATAAGCTGCCGCAGGAATATATTTACCAGCATATGATTCTCCAGTAATAAAGAAATCGTTTTTTTGTAAATTGGGAAAGAGCTGAAAGAATTGATAAAGAGCACTGTATAGATCTTCACCAACTTTGGTTTGATTTTGAGCATAACCACCATTAGTGTAACTAAATCCTGTACCTGCTGGTTGATCAATATATATCACAGAACTTGATTTAGTCCACGAAGTATTTCTTAAGCTAAGTTGATTTTCACCAATGAAATAAAATGGGCCATTTTCTTCAAGCAAACCAAATTCCGAAGGTGCTCCAGGGCCTCCTTGTAACCACAAAATTACAGGGTCATTTTCAAAGTCTGATTGTGATGGGAAAAACCAGAAAAATAAATTAGAATCATAAGCATCATCAACCCTGAAATAAGCAGCGTAGCTCTTTACTCCTAAAAAGTCGTTCAATCTTACTTCGGCTGCAGCTTGAGCTTCTTGAATTCGGTTTTGTTGAATTAGATCTGTTAATACTAAAGGATCACCAGCATCTCCAACTTTAATATTTGCGTCGATTGCTCCATAAAAATCTTTAAAAAATGGCTTTTTTATGAATTTAGAAAAATTTGGTTTGGCTCCTACAAAGCCAATAATTATTAACCATAATGAAAATGCTTGCAATGACTTCATTTTTGTATGTTTTGTAATAGACTTCATAGATAGATTTATATACATTGTTTTTAAGGGCAAGGATTAACTGTGAGATAAAACCAATTAAAATAAAGTATTATTCTCTAGTAGTATTACTTTATTTGTAGAGATTATCACTTTATTAGGTGATAAGACTAGATTATTTATTACAATTTAATTAGAACAAATTATTTTTATATATTTGTAAAAATATATGTATGAATATACTTACTCGTATATATAGTGAATCATTTTTTTTTCTAAACAATGTATGTAGAATATTTTATTTTTTTCAATCTTTCTTCGGCTGCAGTTTGAGCTTCTTGAATTCGGTTTTGTTTTATTAGATCTGTTAATACTAGAGGAACACCAGCATCTCCAACTTTGATATTTGCGTCGACTGTTCCATATAAATTTTTAAAAAGTTGTTTTATAAATTTATAGAAATTTGGTTTGGCTTCAAAAAACCAAAAATTAATACCAATATCGTAAATGTCATTATATATTCAATAACATAGTTTCTATTTTAGTTATTTTATATACAATGATATTAAAAGAAAAAAATAAGTAAAAGTAAGTACTAACTTCCAGTAGTTTTTATTTTTAGATAGCCTTATTTTTTGATAAGGCTAACTATATTATTTATTATTATTTCATAACAAAAAAACTTTTGCTTTAGATTAAAAGATAAATTTAATATACAAGTAAACATTTGAAATTATATCTTTAATACAGACTATCAACAATTTAAATAATGGGTCAATCAATCAATGACAATTTAAGAATTATATTGTCAGCGCAAAATATGCTAATTAATTTAATTAATCTCTTTATCTAGATATTAATTTCATATTTCGGAATACATTTAATACAATATTCATTTAAAAGTACTAAAATTGCAATAAATATTTTTTCAATTACTCTAAATCGTTATAGTATAAGAGTGGCTGAAATGAAAATTTATAAATAATTTTTTCTACAATGTTTCAATATTTAAAGTATATAAAAAGTATTATAATTTTAGTTAAAAGCATCCTTGATAAATCTACTAATAAGATCCAAAGCCCATTCAGGTTGATCCATGGGTACCATATGACCAGCATTTCGAACCAAAACTTCTGTGAGATTTCCAGCCGATTTACTATATCCAGCAATACGATTTCCCACGTACCATACACTTTTAAATTTCGGTAAACCTGACTGCCGTCGTTAAACTCACTATTTCCAACATGGATAGCTTTTCTGACGTTTTCTCTTGCCAAGAAAATTTTCCAACCAATAATCAGTCATTCCTGTATCACTTTCAATAAGGTAATTATAAACATAATCAAATAATGATGCTGAACTAAATACAGAAAACGTGCTACTAAAATCAAAATCCATGACAATGGTTGCTTCTGGGTACATTTCCTTTCCAATCAGATCAATAGCTGTAACAATAAAGATATATATATATATATAAAGAAATATAAAACTCATATTTTAATCGGCACAAAGATATTGAAATAAAAATGTATTATGTACCGGTTTGAAGTTGGGAGTAATATATCAAATAACAGATAATAAATATAATTAAAACTATAAATTGTACTTTTTTGTTCCAAGTCAAACATCATATTTCTAGAATCCAAATCAATTAACCCATGCTATAATAAATAATCAGCATATCTATTTCCAATAGCCAATCTTTTTAAATTAATCTTTACGTCAGCTGTCGGATTATTTTTCAAAATTGTATAGCTTATAGCCGGAACATATTTTCCTCCAAAAGATTCTCCAGTTATAAAAAAATCATTAGATTGCAAGTTTGGAAAAAGTTGAAAACATTGCTGTAGGACAATATAGAGATGAGCACCGACTTGTGTTTGATTTGTAACTAACTTTCCTTCAGTAAAACTAAATCCTGTTCCTACCGGTTGATCAATGTAGAGAACGGAACCGGATGTTGACCACGAGGTATTTCTGATTTTTAACTGATTTTCACTAATTAATTCAAATGGTCCGTTCTCTTGAAATGAACCAAACATAGAGGTACTACCAGGACCTCCTTGAAGCCTTAAAATGACAGGATCTTTTTCAAAGTTTGACTGAGATGGAAAGAACCAGAAAAATATATTAGCATTATAGTGATCAACTATAAAATAACCAGAAAATCTTTTACGCCTAGGAATATATCTGAGTTTACCTTAGCTGCCGCTTGAGCTTCTTGCATTTTGTTTTGGTTTAAGTAATCTGTTACGAAAAGTGGATTACCTCCATCTCCAGTTTTAATATTAGCATCAAGTTTTGGGTATAAGTTGAACCTAGAATTTCCAACTCTAGGTTTTAGAGCTGAAATTTTGAACAGCTCTATACATGAGAGGAGCAACATTTTTCTATACGTTTTTATAGTGATAAAACTTGAATTTATCTACTTTTATTTGGTATTTATAAATAATAATATATCAAATATAAATTATTATCGAAGTTAATAAATTGTTGTGTACACTGTTAAAGTTTGAAATAATCATGATTTATTCTGGTTAACAAATATTTTTAATATTTATACTGGTGCCTAAATACACTTTATAAAAACCATTTAGATAATTTTATATGATGAGACAAGATTGACAATTGTGTCAAAGTATAAGTGCGAGCTTTAAATTTTCAATTACATTTTTAGAAAGTAACGGTGCACTTAACGAGTTAAATTGACCTGTTTTCATCGAGTAAAATTTTAAATTTTTCTGCAATAGTAGTAGTAGTAGTAATTATTTATTTACAATTTTGGAAGTATCGAATGTATTTGACATTGTACATCGAAAATTAATGTGTTTTTAGTGATTGGAGAAGTGTATTCTGGCATAATTAAGCTGTATCTAAATAACAGTAGTTGTGTTTCAAGTCCTTTATATATAGGGTGACACAAAAAAATGGGAACTTTTTATAATCCAATAAAACTAGAACGAATACATTCTTGGAAACTGCTGTTAAGATTCCTCATTAACCGCTGTAACATCTACGCTGGGATACTGTGTATTTCATCCGGAATTCTCTGTTTTAACTCATCCAAGGTTGGTCGAGTCGTGTACACTTTACTCTTGAGGTAGCCCCACAAGAAAAAATCACAAATGGATAAACCTGACGATCTAGAGGGCCAGGAAATGTTACCGAATCTTGAGATCACACGGTTACCGAACAATTCTCACACAGCTTCCATTGATTTCCGTACAGTATGTGATGTCGCTCCATCCTGTTGAAACCAGTTTTCTAGAATTAAAATATTAAGATTTCAAATAAACGCTGAATGACTAGTAATAAATTAATTAAAAGTAGATGTCGTCCAAATATTTATAAACTAGGTATATAAAACCATAATTAGATATTTATAAATGTTCATTATCTAATTTCCTATCTGCATAAATGGTATTTTTAGTAAATTCTAGATTTTGCTTGTTCTCATTTTTTTTTTGTTTCTTGTTTTTCGTTTGCTGTTTGATGAGCTATTTTGGACACATATTAAATTACACTGTCCATCATACGTACCACTTCACAATAAAATATCATATTTTATACTATCTGAATAATAAAGATAACAAATGTAACCATAAACCTTTCTGAAATATAACAGGCAAAACTTTAGTTTCATTGAAATTTAATGTGATATGTATCAAATATATTTCTGGAACGTAATATAGAAAGTTCATAACTTTTTATGATACGGATGCCTTGCTGCCTCTATGTGAGCATATAAATAAATGCGGTTTTATCAATATTACTTAAGCTGGTTTAAATTAAATACAGGAAGGGTGTTCCCAAATATTTATCATACTAGTTCTTGTCATGTCAAAATAATTGAATGAATTTTAAACTGATTTTTAACCCACAAAAATTTCCATCTTTCCATCCAAAGTATTGCCAACATCTAAAACTCCTAACACGTATTTTTAAAAGCATTTCACCATCGCCCAACGTTTTTAGTGGAAACTTTTCTACTAAACTATCTCTTTCTTAAAAGGACACCTGTTAGTTTACCCTCATTATATAGTATTATGAATTATGATGGTCAAACTATATACGGGCTGTAGGCTTCTAACTTCTGATAAGCCGGAAATCGCGTCAGCACACAGGAATAATGAAATTTAATTCAGCCACACATCTCAGAGACCGAAAAGGCAACGTGGACACATACAGTACATCGTTAATTTTGAATCGTAGAACGCAATCAAGAAAGTTAGTCCCTATAACTTAGAGATTAACTAGAAACGTAAACAACTTAAATCAGCAATAAAATTAATCAGCTAACATAAAAATAAAACTAAGAAGGGTTAAGTAAAAGTAATAGTGAAAGAAACAGTGAATTAACAAAATTTAACATCACATCATCTTTTCTCGATGACGTTAATGCACAGGACCTGTACAGCATTATTTGAAGTTTTTTAAAAAAGCACAGGCGATTTAGAAAGATACATTTTCTTTACAAATCGCTCATTACTAAAACTATAAGAAAACTAGTAACTCAAATAGTTCATTTTCTATCAGACTTTTAATTTGGAAATCCCAATTAAGTCAGTTCCACGATCTTAGCACCTCGTATGTCAAATTTCGAGTGACCAATTATATCAGTTAAAAGATCAGAAAAGGGGAATTGGTCAGCGATAGAATTTTTTTTATTAACGGTTCAAATAAATTTTAGTCCTCATAATTAATAAAATAAATAATTGGTCAAATTAATTTCTATTTAAAAAAAAATCTCGTAAACGTTAAGGTACATGTGCTGGAAGATATTAACAACTCATTTGGGAAATTTTAGGTGAACAGTTATTTAATAAAAAAGTTAGAAAATGGTTATAACAAGTCCTTTGGTTAATTAGTCAACGATAGAACATTTTTAATAAACAGTTAAAGTTTTTCAATGCTATTTTAGCACCTTATTATTAATAAAAATAGAAGCCAAGTTCGATAGAAAATCATCGACTGATAATTGGTCAGCTAAAATAAATAATAAGTCAAATTAATTTGTTTTTTAATTGTTATTCGAGCTCTATAATATTATATTTTCGAGAAGTTGTTCATTCGCGAAAGGATTTTTCGAGAAAATTATTTCGAGCAATTTTCTTTGAAACAATTATTTTCGAGTAATTATCGCAACCCCTTTTTATTAAACTGAGTTCACTTTTATATTCTACTATTTCGTATATATCAATTTCCTACCGCATTTTAAAGGTACGAACATTATTCTCTAGTTTGAACTTGAAACAGCTCTTAATTCCTTGAAATTACGTTCTTGCTGAGATTAGTTAATGTTTGCAAATTAAATTTCATTTACTTCAGAAGGATGGTACTTAGTGACTTAATCGAGTTTAGGATCGTGTTAAGAACTTTTAAAATACAACTAAGTTAACATATTTTTTTCAGAATTACATACGAAAACAAGAATTTGTCAGCTGTTCTACAAAGTTCAACTGTCTAGAGCTAATAAATTCCTACCAAGCTATTATTATGAAATCTTAAGTACATTTTAGTAGTTAAACATGTATTAAATGTTTTGGGTAAGATTTTCTTTAGGGACCGTATATGTAATTATTTATTTATTTAGACAGTACCTACCTGGTAGCACTATTTGTTTATTTTTGGCCATATCAATGCCTGAGATTTTGTGGTTAATATTTTCAGTTAATATTTTTACAAACTATATTTTGTGGATGGTATTTTGTTGCTTATCCATGATATAACTAACTGATTAATTAGATTTCGATGATAGTTTTAACATTGCTTTCACATGTTTGACACCAGAGATTTATTGAATCTCATAGTAAAACAAGAATACTGACAAATTGGTGGCTGGTTTCCTGAATTATGAGTATTCGCGATAATTTATTTGACACCCTCTATCATCTTGTCTTGTACAAACCACCACGTCTCCGTGGTATAAAATATAATCACAGACTCTGGTAAAGTTGTTATTAGAAAGACTTCGGGTAATTTGATTATCCTCTATTAGTACCTGAAGTAGTTATTGGAGCAAAAAAATATTTTTTAAATCTTACAAATTTATAATAATATTTTGATGAAAAAAGTATCAATGTATTAATTGAGAAGTGGTTATATACATTAAATTTGGGACATATTTTTATGTCTTCTATAAATCGTCTGCTAAATTCTTCTACCAGAAAGGAATATCGAATTGTATTTAATAAGTGGGGAACCCATTTGCAGCAATGATCGAATCGATTTAACAATTTAATAATCTTCTCCACAATTTACATAACTACACAGTAGGGCTATTTTACCAATGGATATTAGGAATTGTAAATGGGTATAGGCCAGTCGACGGAGAATTAACTTATAAACGAATTGGTACAGTTTGTGTTGATATACAAGGAAGTCAGACAAATAACGAAGAATATCAAAAGATAGAGACGATTAGTTAAATAAAAGAATAATTAACCTAAAGTTCTTCAAGGCAAAGACTAATGGTGGCAGCATGAAAGAGATAATCTTACGTCAATTGATATACAGTGTGACCCTTCTAAATTGGAAATATCATTATAGTATTTGAAGTTATTAACCGATTTCAACAATTTTTGTGCATCAAAAACTTTATTTGGAGACGAGGTTTTAAAAAGTTTTTCCTATTTTTACGGCACACTACTTTATTTTTCATAGTCAAAAATCCAAAAGCTTATTAGGGATTTTTTTAAAAAGAAATTAGTAAGCCACTTTAGGTGGCTTCTAAATAGATGTGACCCAACTTTTATTAAAATATGTTTATTAATAAAAAAGTTCTGGATAGTCAAATTTTCAGAATACTTCAGGTAATAGTTTACAAAATTTCAACTTAAAATTAACTTTTTCATTAAAAAACATATTTTAATAAAAAATACTTTTACGTATATTAGGTGGGATTTAAATTCAGTAACGTACTCGTTTTTTTGGTAAAAAAATCGCTGGTTAACCTTTTGTTAGCTTTTATATGATATGTATTTGAAATCTACCATTCCATATCTTTTTTATTAATAAACATATTTCAATAAAAGTTGGGCTACATTTATTTGGGAGCCATCTAAACCAGTGGCGTACCTATTTTTTTAATAAAAAAATTCGTAATAAGATTTCTGGATTTTTGACTATGAAAAATTATCGTAGTGTGCCTTAAAAATAGGAATAACTTGTCTTCAAATAAAGTTTTTCATGCACAATATTTCAAAAGTTCAAATCAGTCAATAACTTTAAATACTATGGCGGTTTTTCCAATTTACGTGGGTCACACTGTACGTTCTTGTACTGCACACTTTAATCAATAATTATGCATGAACTTTATTAATTCATTTCTAACCACAGTTCATTTAATGGTAAATTATATTTTTATTAATATGTAATATTATGGCTTTTAATATATGTGTATGGTTTTTATTTAATATCATTTTTATGAAATTTAATTTCAAACCTCTATCCGATGGCCTAACATAAAATTCACGATTCATCGTACGACTAAACGGCATTGAATTATTGAACATTTCATTAGCTGAACAAAAAATGCAATCAAAATACACGTTGCATTGGGACTGATGAATTGAAATAACGATTCAATTCACAAACGATTTTCTATGTTTGGGTTTTTATTTAATTTGGGAACAAGAATAGATTATGGTAGTTAAATTATAAATGGCGCAGTCAATATTTTTTTTGTGATCGTAACCAGACAATAGATTAAAAAAATGTTATTTTAACTATGTTATATTTATAATAAGAAAAGTCACATTGAAGCGGCAATAATTTGAATAAAAAGTTTTTTTTTCAGAACTACGAAATTTCAAATGGTATACTAGGAATATATTTTATCAACCATTAGGAGTTTTGTGAATGTAATGTGAATAACTTATAAGAAAAGAGAAATTCGTTCGTGGTTATAGGATTAATAATTAAAGGAAAATGGCTTTAATAAACGTTATGTCACAAATTATATTTGAATTATTCATATTTCTGGACATACAACATTCGTTTAATAAAGGTCATATGAAATAACTATTATTAATTACATCATTCAAAATCTCATATATTTAAGGTATGAGACAAATCAGAAGAAAAATGGCAAAAGCCTGGCTTACAGGGTTACCAGTACTAGTTTAAATATAAATTTAATCTTTTAGCTTCAGTCTTCTTGTAGTGCTGACTTGTGTCTCATGTGATATATTTATTGTTAACTTAATCAAATTTATTTGATATTATCAGAAGCGGTCTTAATTTAAGGTGGGTGGGCTAAAATAATAACTTCTTGAATCGGTGCCAATAATTGATATTGTTTGTAATGATAATAAACTTTTAGTAAGTAGTTACAGCCATCACTAAGAATATTTTTATATTTTTATCATCCTTATATATTATTATATATACTATATTATTGCTATTAGACTGTGCTTGGTTTTACGAGTATAAATATATCAAAATAATTATGGCGCAGCAGTGATCAATCATAAAATCTAAAATTAACAACTTTCTTTTTCTGTACATCACCCCTTCTACTCAAATCATACACTAATGTCAATTTACAACTCCGTAAGCGTAATTCTACTGGAAGCAAATAAATGCAACAGCGTGGCGATAAGAATATATAAATGATATTGACACCTATTGTCTATATGTCATTAATACTGATTTTTTCTGACAGACCCCTGCCATGGAAAACGCGCCAGTTTTATCAGAAGAACATAATAAAAAAATGAATAATTTCAAAATTAGTAACCACGTACAAGTGTACTCCCAC
Organism: Hermaeophaga mercurialis; assembly: GCA_951812935.1. Taxonomy (NCBI): domain Eukaryota; kingdom Metazoa; phylum Arthropoda; class Insecta; order Coleoptera; family Chrysomelidae; genus Hermaeophaga; species Hermaeophaga mercurialis. The sequence continues at coordinate 41,146,504 of OX638358.1, forward strand.
AAATATATAAAAAATAACTAAGGAAATTTAACACTACATTTACAATACATAACTGAACGATGTAATCCCTGGATTAAACCAAAAAGGTGTCAGCAAGCATTACACAAATCTAGAAAAGCAATTCAAAATCAACACCAAAACAAGAACAAAAACAGACTGTGGTCTAACAGGAGAAACTAAAGTATCATGCTGCCTCAGACATCTCGATAGCCTCAGCCCATGCCTCTTCAACTTAATAATGGTTCAAATAATTGAATGTGTAAATGAAGTCAATGCAGGATACAATACAAGTTGGTAGTAAATGAGTCCATTATAGGTCAGGTAATGAATTTCAATTATCTAGGCGTAGAAACATCGAGTAGCAGAAGCATAACAAATGAGTTGGATAAGCGGGTGCATCAAGAAAGCTAGAATATTAAGAGTATTTACGGCACATTATATGAAAAATAAATATATGAGCACAGAAAGTTAGACGCGAATTTATAAGACTTGTATCAGGCGCATAATAACGCATGCCGCGGAAACAAGGACAACAGTGGTGAAGATATTACGAACAATAAAGGGAATCACACTTCATGATAGAATAAGCAATATAGATACCTTAAGAGAATTAGGAGTACAAGAAGTCGTTAGATGGGTATGAGCAAGGGGTCGTCATTGGAGAAATTACGTAGAATGCATGAATCTCGAACGAATTGCTAAATGGGCCAAAACAGAGAAACCAGACACAAGATGTCCAGTTGGTAGGCCCCCAAAACGTTGGTATGATAGTTGAACATCAACGTCAGAAGAAGAGAGGTCCTATTACATGAAGAAGATAATTTTTTTTGCAGATTGTTGAAGCAGTTTAGGTAAATCAGACATTTTTTAAATAATTAATTATTATATAAGTTAAAAAAATAAAGATTTTAACTACAAACAGTTGGAGGTTTTTATACAAGGAAAATGTAATTTTATACTAAATACTAAGGTATTTGTTTGATAAAATATATTATATTTCGAAATGCGAGAAAGTAATAATATGTAAAATAATATTAATTCAGGATTAATTATTTACTTGTCATATCAATTATTGGATAGAAACTAAACCTTTTGTATTTTTATATTTAACATTTTACCAATATATTTATTAATAAGAATTCAATATTTATGTATCAATAATATTGTAATTTTCTTTTATAACATGTTCAACACACTTATCGCTATTTCTGTATTTTCTCTAAAGCGTCGTGAAAATATTACATCTGACAGGTTAATTAATTTTCACCTAAACATATATTAGCTCAATAGAATTGAATTTGCCACTGTAGGATTGAAATTGAAGTATTGTAATTCATTTTATTTCAAACTTTTTGAATGTTAATTTAAGAGATCAATTTTTTCGGTAGTAATTATTTCAAAACTCATTTGTTTTCTTGATACAATTTCGTCTGTTCGATAATACTAAGTTGGTATGTATAAATTATTACAGTATCATATGGAACATATTCTTTCATTTGTTGAAACGTTCTCAGAAATATATTTATTTCATTGAAATAAGCCTTCTATGAAAACTACTGTTATAATTCCAATATAAGCAATCGTCAAACGTAGGCATTTTTCTTTTAAATCTAGACAAAACTCCATGGATTTAATAATCAGTATTTGGTTGATTTTCCGAAACCCATCATATTATTCAAAATATCAATATTATCTCTAACATTTTTATGTTTAAGAGCAGAATCATATTAATTAACTAAATCATTAATAATCTGATTTCGTTTATTATTAATTTAGAATAGCGTAAAACTTACTCAAAATAGAGACCTAAAATATATATTGTCACTCCAAAATAATTGATCTTAGTGTATAATATAAATTTTTTGTTTGGGCCTGAAGAACCTTATCCGACAAGTCAATATGGGGATGTATTAACCCTCACAAAGTTAGCTCGACTTTTAACACGAGAATCAATTTTGGCTGACAAATAACGATTATAATATAAACATTTGCTTTTAATACCGTTAAATTTAATCATCTATATGATTCCTTACTTATTTATAGAAAGTTATTTTTTGTTGAGATTAAATGAATTTTAATTTCAAAAGAGTAATTATAAAAATTGAGCTCATATATTTGTGCGCTTTGACTATTATATATAATAATTCATTTTGGAAATTAAAGTGCTATTTTTCATCCTTAAATTTTAAATAAGACAATTGCACTGGTTAATTAAATTAAAAATATAAGGAGAGATCATGGTAATATATTTTTATTATTGAAAATTAACATTTGACAAATCAGATATCTACAATTCTGATTCAAATTATATCTACTTTTCATTAATACATATTAACTAGAAAAATGTATATTGATGGCAAAATGGCATTCTTTTTAGATACATCAATAGGCAGAAGTGTTTTAATTACTTGAAAAGTTATTACCCTCTAGTTATGGGATTAACTAAATCATTTCAGTCCTTTAATGTAGAATAAATATACTTTTAATTAAAATTGAGTTCGTATTTTTCGTATAGTCCTGTGTTGAATAGAAGCGTAATACGTTTCCACTAAATATTTTTTTTATATTCAATCTGGTGAAACCAAAAAATCTTGTTGAGTTTTATTAAAACCGCAGTCATCTGGCCGTAGCGCTGATTCGCAGTTGTGATTGAGAGATTATGAAATATTGATTAACGGTACAAGTTTTTTGTCAGCAGTGGCAAACGGAGCAAACGGAGTCAAGCTCGCAGCTTATCTGAAAGTCGTGAAGTGATTTATTAGGTCCCTGCATGAGTCTGACATCATCCAGCCGTTATGGACGTTAAACTTTTCAAAAACTATTTACGATTCGCCTCTTGCAAATGACCTTCCATCCTACGTTTCGTGTCACGACAGACGACTTCCGGCTTTTGGTATGCCACTCAAAGACCAGATCGATAATACGTATTCAGAGGATCTTATAGAAATTCCGGATCTTGAGATAAATTTGCTTGAGATCTTTTTTATAAGTTTAATGGCGGTTTTTAACATACTAACCTAGTTACCTATTATAGCATCTCCTGCTTAAGAGTGATGGGTGCAAAACGAATACTTTTAGAAAGGATATTCCACGATGTGAGCTATTATGTTACCAAACTACGTTTTAAAAAATAAAGCTTAATTATATTTGAAAATATTTTAGTAACACACTAATCTGTCATAATGTCACTTGGTAATATCTACTATCTAGATGGTACTGTCAACAAATTTAGGTAAAACTAATATGCAATTTAATCTAGATTTCAGTAACTTAATATTTTGTGCTCCAAATATACAGGATGTCCGCGAAAACAATGCACAATTTTATCGATGCAGTATAAAAATGTATTATGAGTATGTTTCTAAAGTCGTTTTCAATTAAATAAATATTACTATTTTAGATATATATAATATTATTTACCGAAAAGCAACCAGAGCCGGCAACACCGATTACTCAATGAACTATAGACAATGGTTTTTTAAACTTTCTAAAAATAAGTTTTACTTGTTGTATATCTAGATATATAGAATGGTCGATTACAAGTAATGTAGAAGAGTGAAAAATAAATTCTCGGCATTTATTTATTACACGATCCGAACGATTTCTACCACTATTTTTTTAGGTTTTCCAACAATCTTTGGGACACCGACAGAAAACATCGCGAGTTAGATTAATTAACATGTGATATTCTTGATTTTAATGAAATGCCATTTTATACTGAATTATTGAAACTACTTTACCAAAACAATAAACTTTTCATATTTATTATTAGTTCAATAAACAAAGGTATCAACCATGACATCAGGTCGCGAGCAGAATTTTTTTTTTTTAATTTGTAGGTGTTCATGGGTAGATTACTCCCTGAAAATATGTCCACCGAGAAGTGAGGGGAGGGGCCTGGAAAATGGCCAATGATCCCGAAAATCCGGTTTTTGGCCGATATCTCCCGAAATCTGACACTTAGAGAAGTGGGGGTTAGCTAGAAATGGAGAGCAGTCGATTATCTACAAAAACGGTCCTTATAATTTTTGTAAAAAATTTAACCGTTTTCGAGATAACCACCCCTAACCGTAGCCTGGTTTTAGAGCTGCTGAGCCGCGTCTCGGAAAGCATGCTCCGTGAATGCGGGCAGACAAATTGTTCCATAACTTGGGTAAAAATTAATCTTTTTCGATGATTCAAAGTTCATATGAAAGGAGGGACCAGTAGCTCCAATATAGTATTATTCTTTTATTTCTTTTATTTTTCTGGAATATTGAAAAATCTAGCCAAATTTCGTTTTTCCTCGATATTTTACCCTCCTTATCAATCTATTCATATTTTTTTTAATCAAGAGTAGTTTCACCGAATCCTTTTGGATAATGAAGCTATGATAGCCGACGAATGTATTCCGTAAGAATCAATCAATAATTTTTGTGTATTTTTATAAACAACGCGTTCTTCTTGGGACGTTTTTTTTGTATTTTCGGAGTTGTTGAAAATGCCTGGGTCTATCGATAATTGATAAATAATGAAGAGCCATATTGGGGTTCAATGCACATTATTTGAAAGCTGAAAATGTCCCCTTATCGATGGCTTTTTTTATTTTTCTATAAATTTTTCAGTTTCCCGGAAAATTGAGAAAATTCTCACCTCGATGAAAAATCTACGTTTTTTTTTTAATCGTTGTTTTCTTTTCAGGGTTGAATTTTTGGAGGTTAATGATTGTACTAAATAAAAGATCAAACTCCCAGCTTTCCATCAATGTATATATCGACTATTTTATTAGGTGTACGCGAAAAAACTTTGCCTCCAAACTTCCTTGATTGTGATACATGTACCGGTCCCGGCCGGATTATTTGTGGTTCATGTCATGCTGGACCGTGTTGTAATTACAATGATATGGAAAATGAAGATACGACAATACCTGAAGAAGAAAGTGTAGAGGGAGAGCCAGGAACAGAGCCAGACGTAGATGGTCAGGAAACAGAAGATGTAGACGGAATAGACCAAGGAGAGATTGATTACTCCAGTCAAGAATTTTCATCCGAGCCAAATGTGACGGATTGGTGATTAAGAATAGTTGTTATACTTCCCATATATGTTATGTTGCTCATATATTTTTCAATAATAAATTCTATTTTTCAAAAACTGTGATTATGAATTATTGCGAAAAAATGCGAAAAATTAGCAAATCTTTTCAGCACATTTCCGAGGACAATAACGAGGAAATATTGGAAGCTCTTCAACAATGATTAGCCCTCTCAAGACAAAATCCCTAGAGGTGAAGATAGCATCACATGCAGAACATGATATTCGTAAGTTTCGCATCCATTTATTGGCCCCGTTTCCGCATATCAAATAAGGATAGCTCAATGGCTTGGCCGAAGGGGACAACAATCATGTACCAACATGAAGAGTTATTAAGAAATCAATCATTCCCCATGGTTGTTAATCGCCATGATAATTTCGCAAACAGGGAGAAATATGTTGGCGCCATCTATAATTGGTCTTTACAGTTCGAAAAATGAAGACTGATGTATTTCCAGACCCTTCGTGCCAGAATTTGATTGAAAAAAAAAATATTTTCAGCCTCTGAAAATTGAAGACTTTTACAAACCTTTTTTTTGCAAGAAATATTAGTGCAGCGAAAAAAATCCTAAAGGCAATTTTTGTAGGTAATGAACTGAACTTTCTAGCCAAAGCCCACTTCTCTAAGTGTCATATTTCGGGAGATATCGGCCAAAAACCGGATTTTCGGGGTTTCTGGCCATTTTCCGGCCCCCTGCACTCATCTCCCGAAGGACATATTTTCAGAAGTTAATATACCCATATTTACCTACAAGTTGAGAAAAAAAAAATTGCTCGCGACCTGATGTCCAGGTTCCAGGGTTTCCCGGCCTTTATTTACTGGAGTATATGAATAATTTCCATAAAGCAAGAGAATTAATTTAAATATGCACTATTTTCGTGGACCCTATAGTTTGAAGGCATAATGGCTTTTGTCAATAAATAGTATTGTAAAATAACTTCAAAAATCTAGTGATTATCAAAATAAGCATGTTGGATTAAGAAAACGTATTGGATCTAGCCTTATGAATTTTGTTGTAAGTACTGCTAAAACACAATGTTCTTGAATGCCAGAATGGTAACATGCCACCACCGGTAAAACTGATGACAAACGGATGACAGCTTTTACATTGACAGATGACAGATAACTCAGTCAAGATTTCTGAAATTTTAATTATACGCCAAGTGCGCAAATAAACATCGAACAGAATGGTCAGTGGATGGAGATATTGAAAGTGCCTCTACCTGTACTTAGGTACTTTTATAATGTTTTCTAGCACTTCATACGCTTAAATTTCACGTTTATTCCGATCACTCAAGAATTTATCTCAAAAAGATCGGATCGGTAGTGTGAACTATAATCATATAAAATACTTTCAAAATCAATCCGTAACATAATAACAATCCGCAGTTACCAATGCTGAAAGATGTACCATGGACGTGAATTATGTGATATTAAAAATAAAACAGCTTACCAAAATTTCGTTTAAAAAATTTAAAAATCAGTTTCTTAAAAAAAAATTTCAACTTGGCAAAAATATCAAAAGTATGCATTATACGGATGTATCACTTTCAACGTTTTGATAATTTTACAGGTGGTTCTTTGGTAGAGAGCTAACTTTAAGGGTGCATGGACATCATCTGCGAGCTAGCAACTCATACTTTAGATTCTAGTTGATTATTTTTTGACTCTTGTTTTATCTATCGTAAGTAAACAATATATTCAACTTCCTTTGTGTTTTTATTATTTGTTTGACCTCAATCACGTTCAACGTTTACGATTTGCTAAATCAAATAAGGTAATAATGATTATAACACAGAATTCTCTCATATCCCATATACTGGTAGGTTCATTTCTTTTTACAGCAGAAATCAACTTGGTAAATTTCGTCAAAATTTACCAATTGCAATGTTTTATTTAGTTTCAACGTATGATGGAAAAAACATTTTTTTCAGCATACATTTTATGGTACTGCTATCAAGTGGCCAAACGTACGTTGATATAAATACGTAGACAAAACTATTTGTTGTTTCAATAATAGGAACGAGAATTCAAAATTTTATCATTTTTATGGTTATATAAAATGTACACTGAATATCATATTTGGTTTATGATGGAATTAAGGTTGTAAAAGGTATAATAAAAGCGATATAGTTGTAAAAGTGAAATTTTGACAATAATTTAATAAAAATATTATTTGCGGTATTTTTAATTTTAGAGTTTGTTTCTTACAAAATTATTTATTAGTTCAAACGCCCATTCAGGTTGGTCATGAGGCACCATATGTCCAGAATTTCTTACCATTACTTCGATTAAATTTCCGGCTTTTTTGGTATAACCAGCGATATCTTCGGTGCCATTGTAGTACCAAATATGTCTATCGGCATTTTTATATTCATCAGCAGCACTAAACTGAAGATTTTGTAAATAATCAATTGTCATGGGATAAGCAACCATAATATCGAATTGACCATTGTAAATCATGATTTTATAGTGATCTAAAAGTTCAGAAACTAGAGGAGCTACCGATTTTGTAATATCTTGCTCAAGATTGCTGTTGACATTTTCATCATTGTAAGGGGTATTTCCAACATGAAGTGACCTTCTAACATCTTCTCTTGCTAAAAAGTTTGCGGTATATTGATAGTCAGTGCCGTCTTCATATTCGTATAAATAGTTATATAGATTTTGAAAACCAGAAGCAGCAGATATTAGTCCAAAATCCTGCATCAAAAAAAAAGATGCCGCTTTCCAATCTTGGTTAATAATAGCTTGAACGCCTTTAACAAATAAATCAATAATTACTATTCAATATACGCAAACAATAGCGGAAAATATGCATAAAATTTAAATAGATTAAAGTTTGTGAAAAGTAGTCTAAAATATGTTTGTGCAGACTAGATAGAAGACATGGCAGATTCTTAATATAAATCAGACTTCTTTTACTGTAACGCAAGGATCTCTTTTTTATTATCCTAAGATGACCGTATAATAGTCGAAACGTAAATAATAAAAAAATTGAACCTCCAAGATAGTTTACTGGACCTCAACCTAATAAATCCTAACAGTCAATACAGTGTAAGGGTCGCAAAAAATTATTATTGTTATATTACAAAATAGTACGAATATCTACTTTGATGTGCAATTTTTAGGTAACTTTGTAGCTAAATGTTAAAAGATGGGAATAAACAGGCAAAAAAATATGTTGTGAAAAAATTAATTGGTAATATAATTGTAGAAAACGTAAACTCAAATATTTGCAGTTGATTAAAAAAAAAAATTTTTATAAAATAATGTTTATTTGTGAAAGGAACTTTCTCAACTCAGGATGAGATTAAAAATTTGGAGGATACGTCAATTATTAATACGCCTGTCATAAAAACAAAAATAACACAAATTTTTACTGAACCTTTGTTAAATAATCTATTTATGCCAAATGAACAATAATTTTTTTTTTATTTTACAAAAACCATACACTGTGAATTGAAATTAGACAGGAATATATTTACCAGCATATGATTCTCCAGTAATAAAGAAATCGTTTTTTTGTAAATTGGGAAAGAGCTGAACGAATTGATAAAGAGCATAGATCTTCACCAACTTTGGTTTGATTTTGAGCATAACCACCATTCATTAGTGTAACTAAATCCTGTACCTGCTGGTTGATCAATATATATCACAGAACTTGATTTAGTCCACGAAGTATTTCTTAAGCTAAGTTGATTTTCACCAATGAAATAAAATGGGCCATTTTCTTCAAGCAAACCAAATTCCGAAGGTGCTCCAGGGCCTCCTTGTAACCACAAAATTACAGGGTCATTTTCAAAGTCTGATTGTGATGGGAAAAACCAGAAAAATAAATTAGAATCATAAGCATCATCAACCCTGAAATAAGCAGCGTAGCTCTTTACTCCTAAAAAGTCGTTCAATCTTACTTCGGCTGCAGCTTGAGCTTCTTGAATTCGGTTTTGTTGAATTAGATCTGTTAATACTAAAGGATCACCAGCATCTCCAACTTTGATATTTGCGTTGATTGCTCCATAAAAATCTTTAAAAAATGGCTTTTTTATGAATTTAGAAAAATTTGGTTTGGCTCCTACAAAGCCAATAATTATCATCAATAATGAAAATGCTTGCAATGACTTCATTTTTGTATGTTTTGTAATAGACTTCGTAGATTTATATACCTTGCTTTTAAGGGCAAGGATTAACTGTGAGATAAAACCAATTAAAATAAAGTATAAAGTATAAAGTCTAGTAGTATCACTTTATTTGTAGAGATTATCGCTTTATTAGGTGATAAGACTAGATTATTTATTACAATTTAATTAGAACAAACTATTTTTATATATTTGTAAAAATATATGTATGAATATACATATATATACATATATATATATACATATATTTATATATCTGCGAATTTACAATCTACTACAAAATAAAATAGAGTAATAAGTAAATGATTTGTTAAAGGTAGTAGGCATGAGTCAGGTACCGCCCAGTGACGGTTCTCTGGTTTTATAAGTCTTCTGGCCAGATTCTTTTCAATCTTCTATTCTCAAATGGTGGGTTGAATACGATGTTGATTAGTTCGTTGTCGTGGTCTGTACATCTATTTCTATATTTATTTGAATGGGTTCTGATGACATTGTTGATATATGGAATTCTTAGATCGTTATGAATAGTTTGGTTTGATACATACCATGGTGCATTTAGAATCATTTGAAGAGTTTTGGATTGGAAGGACTGTAAAATTTTAGTATTCGATGGCTTGCTACACCCCACAGTTCAATGCCATATGTCCAGATTGGTGTTAATATAGTTTTATAAATTAGAGTTTTATTTTCTAGTGACTTGTTATTAATTAGCCAATACATATTTTTGACTTTTAAATCCAATTGTTTTCTTTTGGTTTTAATGTGTGTGCACCATGTCAATTTCTGGTCCAGGTGGAGGCCAAGGTATTTGACTTCATTCTTTATAGGCATGGGAGCATTGTTAATCTTAACTGGAGGACATATACTTCTTTTTGTAGTAAAAGTAATCTGGCTGGATTTATTTGTATTTACTTGTATTTTCCACTTTTTTAGCCAGGACTGCAGTAGGTTTAGATGGTTTTGTAACTTGCTAGAAGCTCTTACGTGATCAGTGTCAGATAATAATATTGCTGTATCATCAGCGAAAGTTGCTAAGTCTGTCTCTTGAGTTATTGGTATATCAGCTGTAAATAGCAAAAATAAGAAGGGTCCCAGGAGACTACCTTGAGGTACACCAGATTTGATTTGATGGCAAGTTGAGAGTTCATCTTCATAATTTATTTGAAAGCGTCTCTCTTCTAAATAGGATTTTAAAATGAGGTATAGTTGATCAGGGAGATTTTGCTTGATTTTGTAGAGGAGACCTTTGTGCCATACCCTATCGAAGGCTTATTGAACGTCGAGGAACACAGCAGTACACATTTTCTTAGTTTCGAAGCTTTTTTTAATTTTATTTACTATTCTATGATACTGTTGAATTGTTGAGTGTTCTTTTCTAAACCCAAATTGATAGTTAGGAATAAGGTCTTCAATAGGGATTACTGCTTCAATCCTGTTTAAAATTAGCCGTTCAAAAACTTTAGATATTATGGGAAGAAGACTTATTGGCCGGTATGAACTTGCTTCAGTTTTTGGTTTCCAGGCTTATTGATCATTAATATGTATGCATGTTTCCACTGACCAGGAAAATGGCATAATCTCAACATACTATTAAATATTGTAGTCAACAGCACTACTGCTTTTCTTTGCAGCTTTTTTAAGACTTCTGCAACTATGAGGTCGAATCCGGGAGCTTTGTGTGACTTAAGGTATTTTATTTCTTTGTGTACTTCAGCAGGGGAAAATATTTTTAATGGAGGTGACAATTGACATTGAGATTTTAAGAATGATTCTATTCAGCGAATGTGTTGGCCTTTTCAGAATTAGATCGAGCCCAAGTACCATCAGTTTTTCTTATCGGTGGGACAGCTACCGTAGGTCTATTCAATTTCTTCGTTGCTTTCCACAGGCAATGATCTTTAGGGGACAAATTTGATAAGTATATCTGAAAGGATTCATTTCTCGTTTCTCGAATAGCTCTACTAAGGTTTCGAGTAAGATTATTAAGATGTGTTTTGTCTACTGGGTTTCTACTATTTTGTCATCTCTGCCTTGCTCTACGCTTTTCAATAACAAGTTCTTTTATATGGAGAGGGATATTATGTTTACAATCTAATGTTTTGCGGTTAGGTGGTGTGGCATGCCAAGCAGCTTCTTGAATCACAGTTGTTATGTGCTGAACTACTTCTTCAATTTCGTGTTTAGTTTTTAGCCACCAGTCTAATTTAATGTTTGCGTTAACTTGTTGTTGGAATTTTACCCAGTCTGTTTTGTTGTTACATAACCTCAGTGGTGATGTTTTCCAAATTGGTCTGGTACCCATAGTTATGATGATAGGACTGTGGACCGAGCTTAAATCAGAATTGGATTCAATATCACTGTAAACATCGGATATACCTTTGGTTAGTGCGAAGTCTAGTAAGTCGGGGATTTTATTTAAATCGGTTGGCCAGTAAGTTGGCTCACCTGTTGACAAAACGTGTATTTGATTTTGTTGAATTCTTTTTAATAGGTTTCTTCCTTTTGACGTGGTTAGTCTAGACCCCCATATGGTGTGTTTTGCATTCCAATCTCCTGCTATTAGAAAGTTCGTATTGAATTCAGTGAATAGTTCATTATATTCTTCGTGACTTATATTGTGTCGAGGTGGACTATACACTGAAGCAATTGTTATTGGTCTGTTGTACATTTTGAGTTCAACACTTGTAAACTGTATTTTATTTGTTGTATATGGTTTTAGAACATGATGTTTAAGTGATGATTTGATGAAAAGTGCTGTTCCTGCATGTGCAGTTCCATCGGGATTATTTGAGAAATAAGTATTATAATATGGGATTTTGACGACCGTTCTGTCCGTGGAGTGACTTTCAGATATTAGCAATATATCTATTTTTTTTATTTCTATAAATAGTATGATTTCCTGCACATGGTTACTTAAACCATTCGCATTCCATGCTGCAATCCGTATTGAATTATTAAATTTTATTTGCTTAACTTATTAACTAGTGTTGTCAGCATAGTAAGTACCATGCTGTTTTGGCTAATAAGTTGGTTAAACATATTTTTGAACTCGTTTAAAAAGTCTGTGAATTTGTTTGTTATATCTGAATTGTTGCTTGTAGTCTGAGGGGGTAATCCATTATTGTTTAATACTTGTGTCTAGGTCTGAATGTTTTGGGGTTGAGGTTGGTTTTGGATATGAGTGTTCCTTGTGAAACTGAATTGTGATTGGTTTTGAGTATGATGGATTTGGTTGTTTGTTTTGTTTCTTGTTTTTAGTAGATCTTGGTAGACTGTGCATCCTCTATAGTTTGCCGGGTGGTTGCCCTGACAAAGAAAACATTTGGCTGGAGTATCTCTGTTCTTAGTACATGTTTTTGTATCATGAGATCCACTGCACTTCACACATTTAAAAGGTCTCATGCAGTAGGTTTTAGAGTGGTTGTAATCCTGGCATCTTGTACATTGAACGATATTATTTTTCTTTATTGGTGGTTCAATTTTTATTTTGCAATATTGAATATTATCTATGTTATATATTTCTTTATTGTTGTTACTGGGCTCAATATCAACAAAGAACAATGGAAGCGGTTCTTTACTGACCCTGTGTCTAATATTCATTATGTTTCTAACAACATGTCCTTTTTTTCCTAGATCGGTGGTAATATCTTCTAACGGTACAGAGGGGTGCAACCCTCTGATTACGACTCTGTAGGCCTTTACTTGTTTAATCTGGTATGTGTGGCGTATTATATTGCCTTCACGAATATGACGGATCAGCTTTCTGTAAGTGTCAATAGTTAATGGGTTAATTTTTATTGTGCCACTTGATACAGCTTTAGAAGTGAATGTATTTTGATCAGTTACAGTTGTCAGCTCCTTGAGCATTGCTTTATAGTCGCTGACTGAGTAAATATATATTGGGGGAGGTTTTAGTTCTTTAGGAGTATTATCTGAATTTTCAGGGTTTGCGTTTACTGTCTCATTTTCTTCTTGAGGGTTTTCGTTGGAAAGTGATTGATATCTGTTAGAAGTTGGAATTTTGGATGGCGTCTCACTTGAGTTTTTACGATGAGTTCTTTTTCTTTTTCTTTTGTTTTTGGGCCTTGCTTGTTGCCAAGGGTGTTTTGATGAGTTTTCTTCGTCATCACTAAGCATTTCAGCTTCGTAGCTAGATGTTGTGCTAAATAGAGGATAAACTTGACTTATGTTTTGGTAGCTACTTGCTGTATTTTGGTGATTATTTATGTTTGGTTGAATTTGAATTACTAGTTGTTGATACATTTGGTAAGGATGTTGCATTAGCTGTTCTTGATTATTTTATCCATAGAATGGAACCTGAGTTGTCATTTGGTTGGATGTTGTTGTTATATATTGCATCTGCGGATTTTGAGGATTGGGTACGCCACTGGGGTGGTTGATGGATTCATTTGCGTATTGAACATGTCCGATTTTATTTACACTTATACTTTTTATTTATATATCACTTAATTACTTTTTTATTTATCAAAAGACCAGCTTTTTTTTTTCTTCTTTTTCTGTTTAACTCTGATAATGTTATCTCTTTTTCTCACCGGGATTCACAGCACTTCGTACACCACTTGTTTACGCTTTCAAAGTCAAACCGAAATATAAAAATTTACGGAGCTAATAAATTTTGTTTTTTTTTTCATGTTTCAGAATTCATTTAATATTCATTTAAACTAAAATTACTTTAAATCGTTATAGTATAGGAGGTTGCTAAAAAGTTAGTTTATTATTGATTTTCTCTACAATGTTTCAATATTTAGAGTATATAAAAAGTATTATAGTTTTAGTTAAAATCATCCTTGATAAATCTCCTAATAAGATCCAAAGCCCATTCAGGTTGATCCATGGGTACCATATGACCAGCATTTCGAACCAAAACTTCTGTGAGATTTCCAGCCGATTTACTATATCCGGCAATACGATCTCCCACGTACCATACACTTCTTGACGATTTCTTGTATTCCTCTGCGCTAGAAAAATTTAAACTCCTTATATAATCTATAGTCATGGGATAAGGTACTATCAGATCTAATTGTCCATTGTACAGAAGTACTCTATAGTTTTCTAGAAGTTCTTCAACCCATGTAGCTACGCTTTTTGCTATATCATCTTCTAAATTTCGGTAAACCTGACTGCCATCGTTAAACTCACTATTTCCAACATGGATAGCTTTTCTGACGTGTTCTCTTGCCAAGAAAGTTTCCAACCAATAATCAGTCATTCCTGTATCACTTTCAATTAGGTAATTAAAAAGATTATCAAATAATGATACTGAACTAAATACAGAAAACGTGCCACTAAAATCCAAATCCATGACAATGTTTGCTTCTGGGTACATTTCCTTTTCAATCAGATCAATAGCTGTAAAAATAAAGATATAATAAACAAAACTCATATTAAAATCAGCACAAAGATGTTGAAATATAAATGTATTATCTACCGGTTTGAAGTTGAGAGTAGATACATCATATAACAGATAATAAATATAATTAAAACTATAAATTGTACCTTTTTGTTCCAAGTCAAACATTATATTTCTAATATCCAAATCAATTAACCCATGCTCTAATAAATAATCAGCATATCTGAGTTGGTGTTTTGGAGAACTCCAACCATTTCCAATAGCCAATCCTTTTAAATTAATCTTTAAGTCAGCAGTCGGATTATTTTTCAAAATTGTATAGCTTATAGCTGGAACATATTTTCCTCCATAAGATTCTCCAGTTATAAAAAAATCATTGGATTGTAAGTTTGGAAAAAGTTGAAAAAATTGCTGAAGGGCAATATAGAGATGAGCACCGACTTGTGTTTGATTTGTAACTAACTTTCCTTCAGTAAAACTAAATCCTGTTCCTACCGGTTGATCAATGTAGAGAACGGAACCGGATGTTGACCACGAGGTATTTCTGATTTTTAACTGATTTTCACTAATTAATTCAAATGGTCCGTTCTCTTGAAATAAACCAAACATAGAGGTACTACCAGGACCTCCTTGAAGCCATAAAATGACAGGATCTTTTTCAAAGTTTGACTGAGATGGAAAGAACCAGAAAAATATATTAGCATTATGGTGATCATCAACTCTAAAATAACCAGAAAAACTTTTTACGCCCAGAAATATATCTGAGTTGACCTTAGCCGCCGCTTGAGCTTCTTGAATTTTGTTTTGGTTTAAGTAATCTGTTACGATAAGTGGATTACCTGCATCTCCAGTTTTAATATTAGCATCAAGTTTCGGGTATAAGTTGAACCTAGATTTTCCAACTCTAGGTTTTAGAGCAGAAATTTCGGACAGCACTACACAAGAGAGAAGCAAAATTTTTCTATACATATTGATAGTGATAAAACTTGAATTTATCTACTTTTTTTTGGTATTTATAGATAATAATATATCAAATATAAATTATTATCTAAGTTGATAAATCGTTGTGTACACTGTTAAAGTGTGAAATAATTATGATTTATTCTGGTTCACAAATATTTTTAATATTTATAAAGGTGACTAAATAAATTTTATGAAAACCATTTAGATAATTTTATATGATGAGACAAGGTTGGCAGTTGTGTCTTGCGAGCTTTAAAGTTTCAATTTCATTTTTTGAAAGTAACGGTGCATTTAACGAGTTAAATCGACCTGTTTTCATCGAGTAAAATTTTAAATTTTTCTGCAATAGTAGTAGTAATTATTTATTTACAATTTTGGAAGTATCGAATGTATTGTACATTGTACATCGAAAATTAATGTGTTTTTAGTGATTGGAGAAGTGTATTCTGAGATAATTAAGCTGTATCCAAATAACAGTAGTTGTGTTTCAAGTCTCATATTCTTTATATACAGGGTGACACAAAAAAACGGGAACTTTTTAGAATCCAATAAAACTAGAAGTGATAAAAGAAATAAGTTTTATTCATAGTAACTGAAAGCTTAAAACTTACCATTTACGAAACATTGCCGGAATTTATCATTTTTTAAAAATTACGTCTTTTAGATGGCATCCTTCTGTACGAATACATTCTTGGAAACTTCAGTTAAGATTCCTCATTAACCGCTGCAACATCTACGCTGGGATACTGTGAATATCCGGAATTCTCTGTTTTAACTCATCCAGGGTTTTTGGTCGAGTCTTGTACACTTTACTCTTGAGGTAGCCCCTCAAGGAAACATCACAAATGGATAAATCTGGCGATCTAGGGGACCAGGGAATGTTAACGAATCTTGAGATCACACGGTTACCGAACAATTCTCGCACAGTTTCCATTGATTTCCGTGCGGTATGTTATGTCGTTCCACCCTTTTGAATCCAGGTTTCTAGAACGTGTGGAAAGTTGTTCAATTCAGGTGTAAAGTAACGATCCGCATTGAGAGTTATTGTTTTTCCCTGTTTATTTGCGAAAAAATACGGTCCGATAATCCCATGTGATGAAACACCACACCATACATACTGTCATTTTACAAGCGTGTAAAGGGGCCTCATGAACTCAATAACGGTAGTTCTGCTTATTCACACAACCTGTGACATGAAAATATGCCTCATTTGACATCCACAACTTGTTTAGAACATAGACATTCCAATTGCTGCTGCTTCCTTACGAATTGGACGCCGTAGGCTCCGGAAAACATACTCTGGTACAATATCAATGTTCTTTGGAGTACAACCACTTCTTGGTCGTCCTGTTGGTTTATTCTTTAGGGCAGATTCAGTATCTTCAAAATTAATTATCCAACCTTTTATCGCGTGTTTTGACGGAACGACATCATGACATCCTAAATTATAAAAATGTCGAAACTCCCTCAGCGCAGCTTCCAAACTACCATTGTTTTTATAAAACATTTTTATGGCTAACGCAGGCTGTTGTCCGTTCCACTGATCCATGACTACTAAAATGTCGAAGTGTTTACTTGTTAAATGTCACTAATCACCATCTAATGGCTACCAATATGCATTTCAAAAACTCGCGTTATTCTGTGTCACCTTGTACATCTAATAGTGATAACGACTATAAGATCAATAACAATATTATTTGACAATCTATTCTGCACCATGGAATACGTCTGGTTGTCATCTAGTTAAGAGACCAAAGCTTTAAACACTTATGTACCTGTTGCTTTTGACTACAAGGGCAACACAATGAGTTCTCCCATAGTAAATAATACTTTAAGAAATAATGTTGCATCTCCAAACTGACCTTGTAATCCCAATCTAATATTGACACTCACATGGCACACTTTAGATGGTAATCACTATCCAATAGTAGTTTCAGATAACTCTATAAAATCTTCAGATCATATAACCAAATGAAAGATATCCAAAGCTGACTGGGATAGATACAAATCACTTGTTGAATCTCAGATAATAAAAGCCGAATATCCGCCAAATATTGATGAAGTACTACACATTATAAATAGCATCATAGTGTCAGCTGAAACGAAGTATATTCGCTACCTGCGTTACATGACGCGACCTCTAGTGTTGTGAAACCATAACCATTGGTGGAAATTGCAAATGCCAAATACATTGGGCCAGCAAGAAAAACACGAATCATTAAAATAACAGGAAATAAAAATCATTCTCAACTCAAATCTATTGTTAAATTAATAAAGCCCGATATTTGGACCCAAAGATTGGTAAGTACTATTATCAATTATAAGAGTAATTTGAATATTAAAAGTCACAAATGTGAGGTTACATAGACTTGTAAACAATCGGTACATTGCAGTTCTCACTTGCAGTTTTTGCATTACCAAATAACTTATTATTTTTGTCTCATCCTGAGTGAAAATTTTTCCTTTGAAACGTTTCCTTTCTACTAAGAACCCATGCATTTCTCAATCCGGTGAAAAGCCGGTAGTTGAAGCCAAATTTTAAATGTTTGTTTAAATTGAATAACATGTACATACTATTTACTATGAAAAACAGAATATCAGATAAAACTTAAACCAATTTTACACCAAGTAAGTAGATAGTTATTTACTTATTTTATATTTAAATATTAAATAGTTTCGCCAACAAGAATAGTGGTATTAAAACTGGAAATTTACAATTATTAAAAATATATCCAGTAGCATGCTTGAATTACTTTTAACACATTTTTTATTCACATTATAGGCCCTTAAGGGCAGAGTTGATTAGATATATTGTTTTATTAGAAAAACGTATTTATCATACTATTTTGGGATAGACACACTATTAAGTCGTTGATAGACTTAGTTTGCACAATACCTAGGGATAGCTGGGATATACAGGATGGCCAATAAAAGGATTTACTCTGAACTGCTTAAACTCGATTTGTTAACACTTAAGGGCGCATATCAGATGTAGTTTCTTTTTCGGACAACTCTGTAATTATTGCTCTTTTAACTTATACAATTTCTTTTTAACCAATGTAACTAACTACCTAGATTTATGACTTAGATGTTAATGTATACCTACTATTGTAATATTTATTAGTAGTATTAATATAGTTACAGTCTACTCACAGCCTGTAAGGATTTTTAAAAACTGTTTTCGACAAATGTCGCGAACTTATGTCAGATAAAGTAACTTATTATTGCAAATTTACAAAATAAAATTATAAAAGTTAGATAGCATGTTTTTTTAAAGATATAATTTTCCTATTAATTCAAAATTCTTGCAGGTTGTTTACAAAGTAGGTGCATTACATGTGTACATTTTTTCTCCCAATAGTTCCCGGATCGCTCACCATGGGCGCCTACTCCGACGGAACAAAACTTTTGAACCCAATGCAGGTAGCGAATAGCAAAATCAACTATCTCCGTCTCAAGTAAATAGGTACCTTGGTGGAATGATAATTATGAAACCCAGTCCGTCAATGCAAAACACCCTCAAACAGATGCAGAAGAGTAAGAACATAGGAAAACTTAATTACATTTAAGAAGCTCCGAGCCCATACAAAGAGAATTCTCAAAAAATGCAAAAAAGGTTCCTGGCATAAATATTTATCCACAATAACAAGTATTTGTCCGTCTAACCAAGACTAGACAAAAATTAAAGAATTGAAGGAACAAAAACTTTTTCCCCTCCCCTCTTTGAGTTTAAATTTGAAAACAAAACCGTCCCTGAATGGAATTCAAGACCAGAAACTGATATCCCCATACCAACTTCTTCCAACAGAAATCAAGATGTAGATTCTTTTAACCTCCCATTTTCTCTTGATGAACTGATAATGGCGTTGAATTAATAAAAAAATTCAGCCGCCGGTCCTGATGATATACCATTTACTATATAAGAATTATATATTATATATAACTATAATGTCAAAAAAACAGGACGTTATTGCAGCAATTTTTCGATATTGACGGAGCTTTTGATATCGTATGGAAATCAGTAATCATAAAGAAATTAAGGGAATCTAGTCTCACTAGAAATATTATAAGTTTTTTAGACCAATTTTTAAGTAACATAACTTTTATTACAATAATAAATTCAAAAATATCAACAATTCGTTAACATATAAACAGAGTTCCACAACCTTATAATTTACTGCTATGGAAAAACACTGAAATCACATGTAGCTTATTGTTAACAGAAATATATAGCATCAGACATTGGGCTAAAAATACTGGATGTTCTTTCTCATCAAGTAAATCTAAACTCATAAGATTTTATTTTAGAAAATGTAGATTGTTAGGTCTTATATTTAATCGTCGACTTACATGGAAACAACACGTCAAAGAACTAAAAGGTGACTGCCTGAAGAAGCTCAACATCATAAAAACCTTATCGAATAACTTATGGACAGCCGAAGAACAAATGTTACTAAGAATATATCGAGCCCTAATATGATCCAAATCCCCTAATGCTGTTCATAACATTTCTCTGCGATTATGACTTGGAGCCTTTAGATCAAGCTCAGCTGAAAGTCTAAACTGTGAGGCTCAAGAACTACCTCTTCGGATAAGAAGACAAGATCTTCTCTTATCTTATGCTTCTAGCATTGCGGCTAATCCCAACAATCACGTGTTCCTATTATTAACCCAGAAAGCAAATATAAATAAATTCTCTCATCTTATCAAAATAAAATTTATCCATGAAATATTGCAATCGATTTCAGATAATGTCTTCTTCTCAAAGACCATCCCGTTTCCAAACTCTGATATTCCACCGTGGTCAAAATGTCTACCATTAATAGACATATCACTCAACAACTTGAACATGAATTACCTTCGTTCAGTCTAATTGCAGTCTTTCTTCTCACTACTATCTAGGAAAATTGTTTAATAAAATAGTATATATCGATGTTCCTAAATCGAAACTGGCATTGGATATTTAGTAATCCTTTCCACATCCACTCAGTTATACAACTTACCTCATTTCTATAGTGTGTACACAAAAGAACTTTTTGCTATTCTAAGGCTTTTAAATCAATAGCTCCAATTCAACTGTCGATCACATATACTGAACTACCAATTATGGCAAGAAAGGACAAAACTATTATCAGACGTTTAAGAATAGGATATACGACACTCACCCACGGCTATCTCATGACATAGAATGATAAACTATCCTGTCAATACTGCGATAGCCGTTAAGCATTTTCTTATTGAATGCCCACTGTTAAAAAAAATTAGAGATGATTGCAACTTGAAATAAAGCCTTAAAGAAATAATCAACTCACCGGAATAATTTTCGAACGCCAAAAAATTTTGTAAGAAAAAAAAACCCTACAGTGAAATTTGACTTAAGGGACGAATAAAAAAAATGTAGTTAATAAGTGTAATTTTTTAATGTTACGTGTCAACGGCCCAGCCGAGACACTTTTTTAAACAAAAAAAATTATATATTTAGATTATGTTTATTTCTTTTAATGAATAACAAGCATACGTCATCGAATTTTACAATTATTTAGTTACTCCCATTTTTATAGTGTAGCATTTCTACCGAAAACAAGTAAGTGGTTACAAAATAAAATGAAAGTTTTTTATGAGATTAAGTAGATTAAAATATTACTATTCACTTATATATTTATCAATACTTATTTATAAGAGTCTGGATTACCTAATCTTAAAATATAGTTTTTTTAACATTTTGGAATATAAATTTGTCTTTAACTGTTACTATATCAACATATATTTAATTTATTCTATTCTGAATAACATTATATCATATTTAACGTACTAATGCTTAAGTTCTCTACAAAAATTCGGTAACAAATAATGCAACAAACTTTTATGCATTTCTTTTTTCTAACATCTTCTTTTTATTATTTTAATAGTGAAACAGTATAAATAAAAAGAACAGACAATACCAATAAAACTATATGAAATTATTTAAAAAAATCTATTTAATGTATATAATAACAAAATATTATTTGTTTTCTTTTTCAATATTAGGATAAAATACTGTATATGCGTAAGTATTATTTTTAACCAATATTACGATTCCGCACAAAGTTATTAATAAGATCTAGAGCCCATTGAGGTTGATCCATCGGAACCATATGACCAGCATTCCTTACTAAAACCTCTGTTAACGTGCCTCCAGTCTTAGCATAACCAGCTATTCGTTCTCCAAACTTTCCTTTTTGCTTTTTTATATTCAGCTGCACCAGAGTAATTCAAGCTACTTATGTAATCAATCGTTGTGGGGTATGGAACTACAAGATCTAACTGCCCATTGTAATACATTACTCTATAGTTTTCCAAAATTTCTTCAACCCACGGTGCTATAGATTTTGGCATATCGTTTTTTAGAGCGAGGTAAACTTCTGTACCACCACTAAAATGTATATTTCCGACGTGAATAGCTGTCCTAACGTCTTCTCTTTGAAAAAATATTCCCAGCCATTTATCTGCTGTATCCAAGTCTTGGTGAAATTCAATAAGATAATTGTATAATGAAATAAACTCTGAATGTATAGAAAACACAGAAAAAACACTAAGGAAATCTTCATTAATTAAATTAGAAGCCTGTTCCCAGTATTCTTGTTCAATAAGATCTGCAACTACAAACGTAAAAATGGTTTTAATGATACTAGCTGATTCATTTATAAAAATGTAGAAACAAGAGAAAACTTAATTGATAATAATCGTCAATCGAAAGAAATTAGTAATATTAGGCAAGGTTATAATTAAAATATGTTTAAGTAATATTGTAAAATATGTTTAAGTAATATTGTAAAATATGTTTAAGTAATATTGTAAAATATGTTTACCTTCTTGTTCTTGATCAAACATGGTATTTCTAATATCTAAATCAATAAGACCATGTTGCAATAAATAATCAGCAATTCTAAACTGATATTTAGGTTCACTCCAAGCATTTCCAATAGCCATTCCTTTTATGTTAATCTTTAGGTCAGCTGTTGGATTACTTTTTAGTGCAGTATAAGTAACAACAGGCACATACTTCCCTGCATAAGACTCACCAGTTGCATAAAAAACATTGGACTGCAACTCTGGGAAAAGCTGAAAAAACTGCAATAGAGCTCTGTACAGGTCTGTGCCTACTTCAGATTGATTTGCGACTATTCTTCCATTTGTGAAACTAAATCCAGTACCAGCTGGTTGATCAATGTAGAGAGAACAGAGTTAGAGGTTGACCACGATGTGTTTCTGATTCTCGGCAACTAAATTAAACGGTCCATTTTCTTGAAATAAGCCGTACATTGAGGTACTTCCGGGACCTCCTTGAAGCCATAACAGAACTGGTACAGTTCGACTGAGAAGGGAAAAACCAGAAAAATAGGGTGGCGTTAGTTGTATCGTCTACTCTAAAGTAACCAGAATGGCTATTTATTCCTAAGAAAATATCTGAGTCGACTTTTGTTGCAGCTTGAGCTTCTTCTATTTTGTTTTCTTTTAAATAGTCAGTTACTATAAGCGGATCACCTGCATCCCCTGCTTTAATATTGGCATCGAGATTTCCATAAAAATTCTTGAATGTTGAATTTTGGAAGAAGTCTAACACACTTGGCCTTTCAGCGGACGTTACAATTATAACAGAACACAGCACAAGGGTGATTTTTAACATTTTGTAAAAACAGATACAGAAAATGTTTTAATTTTTATGTAGTTATTAAGTATCGTGATGACAAAAAGATAAAGTTATCACATCTAAAGCACTTATGCATAATCCTATTTATATATATATATATATATATATATACATATACTTAGCAACGACCTGGGAAATAAGAGTTTTTCTTCAATATCAAAAGGCACAACCTCTACAATATATTTCATTAAAGTAGGAATAATTCATAAGACGCAATGGTGGAACCATTTTTGTTTCTTCCTATGTACTGCCGATGTAGGAATACAAATAATTATTTGTACTTCGTTGCCAATAAACCATTACTTGCTTCTTCTTGAATAGATCTTGGGATAGCATTTCAATTCGTGCAAATTTGTGTTATTAAAATACAAAGTACATTGCCAAAACATTTTTTTTTGAAAATAGCTTACTAACTTGCCAAATATTAGAGTGTCATTAAGCATACTTTCTCGATAGATAGGTGCTGATTGATCAAGAAAGAATGTTTGCAAAGTGCAATATGTTGGATAAATATTAGGATTTTTTACGTTAAATTTAATTTTATTAAATATATCTAGTTCGCTCCTTTCATTAAAAGAGACTTTTGATTTATGTATTTAATGCTATCTTTTTTACACAAATGGCTATTTTTCAGTTAAGTAAAATTTCATGTTGTATTATTAAAATAAGTGTACACTGTATTTTTACCAAAATTGTTTTTATTAATAATTGTTAGATTGAAGGCAATGCAGAACTTTTTATAAACAATATAACTATATGTAAAACTAATGATAATAAAACTAATTTTATTAAATGCATTAAAAATTAGGCAAGAAATATTAATTTTCTGCAACTAATAAACATTGGAATGTTAACCTTCCAAAAATATGTATTAATCTCTAGATTACTTTTACTTGGAATTAATAAACAAATATTTGTACAAAAATAGGTTAGACATAATTATAAACACTTCAAATTATATCTTTTATACAGACTGTTAATAATTTAAATAGTCAGTATAGATCAAAAGTACTCACTAATTCATTTAATCCTTATACATTGGTATTATTTTATTTTAAGTTCTCTAATAGGTAATAGATATGATACAAAAAGTTAACGGATATTTGTCAACAAAATTTATTACATTTTTGTAGTAATCCACTACTTTAACAATAATGATAAATTATTGTCAATCACTTGATTAAAATAAATTTTTGAATAACAAATTTCGATAAAAACAACTTGTCAAGTGTACAGGGTCAGATTACAAAAATAATTTTCCTACAATCTTTCAATATCCAAAACAAAACTTCATTTGCTTAAATTTTAATAAATTTGGAATATTTTTCAAGAGGCCTATATTTCCGATTTATCACTAGGTTCATTGGCCAGATTTGTACTACGAAAAATAATTTATTTATAAAAGTTGTGTAAATTAAGAATTAGATTGGTCACAGTATCACTAGAGAGTATTAAATTTCACATTGTATTTTAATTTTGCTGCCATAATGTTTTGGCAATCAATTTAACACTTAAAAAAGTAAAATATTTAATGTGTATTATATAAAAGTTATAATTCATTGTTAAATTTATTAAAATAGTGAAATAATTTACAGAAGATGCCTTCACAAAGTAATTTCTTAAGCAACTTAAATTACAAAGAAAAATTATCTAGTGGAGATTAAAAAAGAATATCTTAAATTTAATTGTATATAATAATTTCATGGAAAACCATAACCACATTTAGTTGACTTGATGACCATAACCACACAGAGATTTACCTTTACATATTTATGTCTGTCTTAAACTTAATTTTAGTTGTTTTATTCTTATGTATTTTTTTGGTACTGATTATATATTTTAATTGTTGTTTTAATAAATTTAATATTAATTTTGAGATTATTTATATATTTATTTATTAATAAAAATCCAGAAACATTTTATTTTACTATATATTAATATGTGTTTATTAGGATATAATTAATTATTATAGTAAAATGTATTGTAGATATTTTAATAATATTTTATGTAATAATAAAGGTAAGCTTTCCATCTCTTTCCAGTAACTCAGAATTTATAAAGGTATTCTATATAGATCACACCAATATGAAGTCCTGTAAAAGAACAAACCAAAATTAAGTTATTATTATGAATAAAAAATCTTGAAACTATAAAAAAATCAAAAATAAGTAATAGTTTAAAAAAGTTTCAATAATTATATTGTTCATTTCTTTAATAAAGAAAAATGTAAATACTTACTCCAGGATCAGCTTCATAAACACATTGAACCATTTTCCAAATTCTATCGGTGAATGTTTCCTCTGAAAATAATATATTTATTATATAAAATATAATATTTCTATTTATACGCTCTACCATTATCTCTAACAATATTGGCACATTCTATATACACTTCTACTAAACCAGGATCAACTTGAGGTGGTTTATAATAATTTAGTAAATCTTTGTTTGCTATTAGCGTTTCATCTACCTGAAAAAAGAAATAATTACATAGAAATAAACCCAATAAGATTCCCATTAATTGTTTTCTGAACTCTCGTATAAAAGTTCAAATTAAAGAGAAATATTAAAATCTATTAAAAAAGCCCTTTAAAATGCATTAAAAACAATAAAATAAATGTATATTCAATTTTTAAGCATATAGTGAATATTTTTGTTGAACATTACTTACGTACCACATGAGACTCCAGCAAGATACATGCTGCATAGGCCTAAAAAAGTCAATATATCAACATATATAAAAAAAATTATTTAGATTGTCTAGAACTTACCTTCAATTGTTCGTTATCATCTGAGAAATTTCCTTCTCTAGCATTTTGTATGTCTTCCTCGGAAACACCTGTAGTTCTAATACATTTATTACGCCAAATTGGTGCGTCTTTACCTAGACGGTCTCCATATTCCTACCAAAATAGAACTAAATTTGATTAGTTTTTATTTCATATATTCTCTTTTCATTATTTTTTAGAATAATTTAAAAATAGTTTCTTTTTAATTTCACAAGGTATACTTAAATTTCAATTTTATTTTACCGAGGCACGCAATTTCAATAGTTTTTTTATTTTCATTATATAGAAATATTTGCTTAATATACCTGTATCAAATTAAAAAAACATGAATGTGCATTACAATGGACTTCAATTTAAAAGATATTTAAACTCAATTTCATTTTTTTACCTGTGGGTCCAGATGAGAACGAATGCTTTGCATGTAGCAGCATATTAGTACCAAAACCAGTATAATTTTCATTTTCATAAATGTATATTGTGTAAAAAATAGATGAAAATAATTTCGTCAATTTTATTTAATAAACAAATAATTCTTACTTAAGCTGAATATGCACCTATAATTAAATTTGTACTAATAAATTCAAATAAGCCATAACATTTTAAAGGGAAAAGTTTATCTAAAAAAGTTTTCCGTTATCACGAACGGAAATAATACTAAAAATACAACTATTAATCGAGGTTAAATAAATTTCCGTTTCAAATTTTCACTGAAATGGAAATATAATATGTATGTAAACAGAATAATAATATGAACATTAAATTTTTAAACATTTCTATGACTGTGAGTTTAATAACACTACGTTAGATCATTTGTTAAGACAAGATTTTTTCAATTAAAATAATTATTATTATTAATAAATTACTGTGTATATATGAGGGTCATACAAAGCTTCGCCTAGTACAATAACTCCAATTATGCCTAAGACAAAAAATAGTAGAAGTAAATAAATGTTTGATGAAATTTACTTCAAAGTTTTAATTCTTTAATTCTGTGACCAATTGTACCGTTAATTTTAATGTGTTTATAAATATTAGAAAAACATTTTTTATTTTGCTTCTGGAGTCCTTTTAACACTAGAACCTTAACATTGCCACTTTTAATATTTTTACTTTTAATATTGTTTGTAGAAAAAATAAATTTATTATAATCCATTTATATTGAAGCACTGAACGAAAAACCAACAAAATACTATACACTTTAATGTAGCCCAATGATATTATAAATACCCCGCCATTCCTTTTTTAATTTATAATCATTCCATTTATTTTTAATTAGTTTTTCTATACCCCTATTTCAAATTTTCCTTTTTCAACACTTTAACCCACTTTATTTGTTTTATACTGGTTTTTACATGATACAGATTTCAAAATTTTATTACAATATACGGCCTTACTACTGTCATGCTTTTAGAGTTTTGTATCTCGCGGTTTCACTAGAAATTTTTTATAAACATTGTCTTATTAGATTTTTGAGATCAATTTGACAAAGTGATTCCAACAATATATGACACACAAAAATAATTATTAAACAAAAACCCACCTCTATATAATATTTATCTAGAAGTTTTGACTTTATTCGCACAAATAACGTATACTTGATATAGAGGGCTGGGAAGTTATAGTGGCATATAATAATTGACTAAATTTCTATTTATGTTCATATTTTTATCAACCTAAAACAGTAGAATAATCGTTTTTTTATTAATTTTCTGTAGAACATATTTGCTATTTCTTGTTTACTTACTATGTTGCTCTCAAACCATACACAAGCTACGTAAGCCTCAAAAAGAAAAATACTAGATAATCTAATACGCTGTATTATTTTTTATATCAATATGGGTTATGATAAAAATGTTGAAGAAACTCACCTTTATTATACATATATACTGTAACACCAGTAACAACAGTACATTTATTATGCCAGTTTGGTGAATCTCTATCCAAATTTTCACCATATTCCTAGAGAACTAAGTAACGAATAATGGGACAACTTATTAATTCAATATCAAAACCTAGTACAAAATGAACAGAAAAACAACAAGTGTTTGCACGTTTGGTTGTTAAAAATATTATTTATTTATTACCTTTGTCTCCAGGTAGGAATATACAGAATTTAAAAAGCAAAATAGTAAACCAACTAGAAAAATCGATCGCATTTTGAACTACGCACAAACCGGTCAATAATTGATTACGACTTAAATGACAAGTTAAACTTATTAAATTAAAAGTTTTGACCGTTTTGAATAAAAAATTTATCGCTAGCGGAAATATTTTGAAAACCAAAATTTCACCTAAAATTAATAGTTTCCAATTACACTTTCACAAAATTCAAAATTCAAAACATTAACAAATATTGGTACTGCAAAAACATGTAGTTTTCATGTGGAAAGTAAATTCAGATCAAATTGTCTACATTTTGCGCCCTGAACAAATGTGGCAGTAGGCACATATTTCTTTTATTATTAATCTAAACTATGGCCATATTTTCAGACAATTTCAGACAAAACGATTTTCATAGAAATATTTAAATCCATCTTGACTGTGTTCATCGAAGATCGATATCAGATCAATATAGCTATTTTATCCTCTTATGATTGACATAGTTAAATGTGAAGATTTTTATGAACTAGATATAAATGAAAAATGAGTTTATATGAATTTCATAGATTTAGAAATTCTTAATTTTATAAGGTGGTCGTCAAATCTAACTTTTTTTAAATGTAATAACCTAAAGGTTTCTTTGTAGTTCTATCTATCTATCCATTCCTTAAATATTCCTTTTTCTATTAAAAAATAGTTCATTTTTATGTGATTTAAAATCCCAAGCTTACCTTCCCTTTATTCTTGTTCGTCTCCTCTTAATATCAGGTATAAAAAATCTTAGGAGTTCTGAATAAAAGTTTGATGAATGTTTAAATCATATATTTTCTATGGAACGATCTCAAAAAGATCAAATGTGGTATATCCACAAAAAAACTATTTTTTATTGAAACCCCATATAAATATTAATTTTAATATTTGTTAAATTTTGAATTACAGTTATCCATAGAAAATTATTACAAAACTTCTTATTCGTAAAGAATAAATAATTCTAATTTAAATTGTAACATAATTATTATTAATTCATTAATAAAAATTGAAAAGTGTTTCTTACTTTTATCATAAGAATAATAAGATTTTTAATTTTAATAGTATTATTTTGGAAAAAAGCAATTATTTTAGTGTAAGTAAATTGAAGCATTATAAGAAAACCAATACAAATTTTTATTATAAACAAATCAATTAAAAAAGTATATAAAAAAAATATGTAAGTTTCAATACACTTTAATGCAGAAAAATAATAATTTAAATACTCCTCTTTTCCTTTTTCAATCTATAATTATTCCTCTTATTTTTACTTTTTTGTTTACCATGCCCCTATTTAATTTACCCTTTTTTAACATTTTAACATACATGCCTGTAGCTGTGTTGTTGGAATAATAAAATATTTCTCGTTAAGATTGTTAATAAATTATTTTTGGTCACCTTTCCGTAATACCTTATTATGTGTTTTTATTGCAGTAATGTTCTAATATTGTTTTCTATCTTCACGTATCACTAAAATTTTAGACACATTCTCATTTTTAAGAAATAATTATTTTATTACATTTTTGGAATATATTTGACAATACGATTATAACATTATATATGTATTATTCCGCCTCATGAGCAAATAAATATGTGAGTTGCAAACAAAAATATATAAAAAGTTCTACACAATGTCCCATATAAAAATCAAAGTTTGTCGTAAGATTGAATTGCCTTATAAAAATTTTAATTTTTTTTTTATAGAAAAATTTGATATACATTGTAATACAATGAACTCAAAACAAGGTGACAATGTCATAAAAGTAAGTAATGATATTAGAATATATTCAAAACATCAAGATATACTTAAGGCATCTGTGATCATCCCTGGTCGCCGAACTAGAACGACGTTAAATAAAACAAATAAATAAAAAAAGATAGTATACCTAAATAAAATTATACTTAAATTAATGAGAGAAGAACATAAACAAGAGAAGGCTTTTATGGAAAAAGTAACGGTATTTCTCAAATAGGAAGAAATTTATAACGGAAATTAAATAGAAAATAAATAATCACCGTTTTTATCACAACTCATGTAAAATGAAAACACAATAATGTTTTATAAGATATTTAATATTTTTTTAATTGCTATTTTATTATTAGATCTATTACAATATTTTAAACAAAACAAACAAATTTTCCTATATTTTAAACTAAGTGTGCCAAATAAAAATTACAACTAAAATGTCTTATTGTAGTATAATAAATCGAATGAATTGAACATAGCACTAGATAAAAATGAAATCCTGAAACAAACAAAACTATGTAAATAAATAAATAAGGCTAAATGTCCTTTTAAGTTGTTAATATAATAATACTGATAGTAGTAACTTGAGTCCTAAACTGTTACTTCTAAAACTATTGCCTGGAAATGACATATTTAACAGTACATAAACTAAACTTTTATTGAAAGAATATAAATAATGTTTCACAATTAAATAGTAGAGCAGAATGAATTGATAACTCCGTCTCATTATTCTCTAGTTGTTATCGACATGTTTAAAAATAGCTTTGATATACACTAATATATAATAATCAATAATTTGCCTCTTACTCTTTTAACTTACCATTGGATCAGCCTTATAAATACATCTGAGCATTTTCCAAAGTTTATTGGGGAAATTTTTGTGTTCTAAAAAGTTAAAAATAATTATTCAATAAAAACGTTTCTGTATAATAGATCTTACTAGATATTTTGGCTTCATCTGCACAATTAATGTAATCTTGAATTATGGAAATGGGAAGTTGTGGTGGCTTATAATAACTGACCAAATCTTTATTGATGTTCATATCTTGATCAATCTTAAACAACATCATAATTATTTTTGTTATTAATTCACTATAGGAACTATTTCTAATTCTTGTTTACTTACCACGTTACTCTCGAGCCACACGCAAGAGATATACGCCTGAAAATAAAAAATTGTAAATAATAATAAATAATTCAATAAAAATGTGCAGAAGAGTCCTACCTTTATTATGCGGCTTCCAGATGAAAGATCTCCTTCTCTAGTACTCTCTATTTCCTCCTCGGTAACACCAGTAACAATTGCACATTTTTTATGCCAATTTAGTGCATCTCTACCCAGATTTTCACCATACTCCTAGAGAAACAAGTACAAAATAGTGGTGACAATTTGAATGTAAAATATAATATTTTTCTTATGCACACTTATGGTACTAAATGTATAAAATAAGAAAATAATGTATTTATTACCTGTGGATCCAGGTAGGAATATACGAAGTCTAAAGAGCAGAATAGTAAACCAACTAGAAAAATTGATCGCATTTTGAATAACTCAAAAAAAGTTTAAAAGTATTAAAGTTAAGTAAAAGAGAAGTTAAATTTATTAAATTTAAAGTTGACTGTTTCGATTTTAACTAATTGTTTTAATAAAATAAAAATCGAATTATCGCAAGCGGAAAAGGTTTGAAAACTAATCTAATAATGTGACCTAAAATTGATTTTTCTCGATTACACTTTAAAAAAGTGCTATTAGGCTTCTTTTTACAATATTGCATGATAAGCTTAAAATGTCACCATATTTTCAAAAATGTCTATTGATATTTCCGGAATTTGGACAGTTCTATTTAATTCAGAAAAAATAATTTTCAGTTACATTGATATAAAAAACCATTAATGAAGTCTTTACATCTAGAGCAGATCAATATTACTTACTTTTTATTTTCTTATGAAAAACATAGTCAAATGTAAAGATTTTAGCGGTTATACAGGGTGTGTCCTAAATTCATAGAAACAGTTTTCTCGGAAATGATTAGTAATATAAATAATTATATACAGTGTGACCCGTCTGAAATGGAAACACCACCATAGTATTTGACGTTATTAACTGAGATCAACAATTTTTTTTGAAATATTGTTCATCAAAAACTTTATGTGAAGAAAAAATTTCAAAGAGTTATGCCTATTTTTAAGGCACACTACGATACTTTTTCATAGTCATAAATCCAGAAATCTTATTAGGGACTTTTTTATCAAAAAGATTTGTACGCCACTGGATTTAGATGCATCCTAAATAAGTGTGATGCAACTTTTAATAAAATATGTTTATTAATAAAAAAATTATGGGATAGTATATTTCAAGAGTATACCATGAAAAGATTTACAAAATGTCAATCAAGTATATAACTGTAGGGAATTTCATCAATCAGATGATTTTATTTTTTTTAATGTTAATATTTGCAATAACATTTTTGAATAGAGAATGAAGAGCCCTTTAAAATGATGTATAGTAAGTCGTTACATCCCCTTTTAAAAAATAGCCTGTTATAACAGTAACTGGAAAGAGGTTCAACGTCGGGATAAATTTTTTTCATTGCAGGATGCCATTTCATAAGCTAAAATTGAAATGAATTTATGAATTAATTTTATTTGGCTGTTCCATACTGTATATATAAGGGGTTCTTTTTAACCCCAGATAAAGTGGTGAATTCACAATACCTAGGCATATCACTGAGGTTTCAAATATATTACTAAAATATTTTGATTTCTATATAATCTTGTGATATCTATTTCAGAATTCACAAGCATCGTATTTTTTACTAGACCAAAAAATATTTACATACATACAAAAATATGTGAAATGAAGTGTCTTACTTTTTATTTTTGATTGTTAGAATCACATTTTCTATATTTTTCAAACTTCGTTAAATAGCAGAACAAATAAGAAGTAAACTACCAAAGTTTAATTTTCGTTCGTTCGGTAAAGTTTAAACGTAGTTGGAACTAGTCCCCTACTTCTTAAAACTTAAAGCACTGTGAAACTGCATTCTTAAATTAGGGAGATATTTTTATTCTGAGCAACTTACCGACCAATTTGGAATGAATTAGTTTAATTTATTATTATTTACAAATTTGCAATTTTCTTTTAAATTATATTACCAATATTTTAGTTTGACACCAAAAAATTTAATCTGTCAGGAACAGTAAACCACAATATGATTACTATAGGTTTTTGTAATCAACAAATACGAGGTCATTTAAGCTTTGTCATCTTTAGGGTCCTTTAAAGGTTTAATCGGGAAAGAAATTACAAAAATTAAAAAAACGATTATTTATTCGTCATTCTTTCAGCTTAATATATACCTACAAATTATAGTCCGGTTCGTTATTCATGCCATTTTTATTTTTTGTGTGGCTTTGTAATTTTTGTCCCTTTATATCCACAGGAGTTTTAGTTTAGTACGCCAATGTGGTTAAAAATATAATCATTTAAATTAGATCAGATGATATACATATAGTGGCGATGTCCACTCAAGAAAAATTGATTGGACTTGAAATGGATGTTATTCTGAAATTATTCATTATATTGTAAAATGAAACAAAATTACATAGATATACAATAAAAATTAGTAATAAAATTACTCTCACCTTTTCATGGAGATAAGATACGTGGCCTGGAAAGATTATTCTCTAACTTAAAGAAAATCGAAAATCTATGCTTTCACAAAAATGGAATAAGCAAATAATAAATATTGCAAAAAGATTTACTAAAAATTGCTCCCACCTAAGAAAAAATAAAATGTTAAAAAATGCCAAAAAATCGGCAACATCTATAAAAAATATGTCACACTAGACAAAAATTATTAATAATTTTAATACCTATATATATATTACTCAACAAATTAGTACAAATTGTTAAAAGTATATAAAATTGGTGATAATTTAAAAAATCTAATGCTAAAAATTAGTAGAAAGGTTTAAAAAAAATTGTTAAAAATTAAATGAAAAACAAAAAAAATGCTAATAAGGGCAACTCAGAGGTTAAGTTGTCCAAAAAATGCTAAACATTTTTAAAAAAAGATTATACTAGACAAAAATTGTTGTAAAACTATAGGCTAAATTACAGATTACTAAACATTGTTAAAAGTAGAAAGAATTCGCAAAAATTATCTAATTTAAAGGAAAGTGAGGTTAAGTTCACTACAATTCACCGAAAAATAGAGAAGGAATAAAACACCGATTATGTTATTCAATAAACCCCAAAAATTTGCTTAAAATTAGCAGAAAATGAAAATACCAAAAATGCTAAAAATCGGCGATACAAGGGTTAAGTTAGCCCAAAAAATACTAAAGACCATATAAAATTAATCAAAATGCTAAAAATCTACAAAAAACAATTCATGTTAATAATTGTAAAAAAATACACTATATTAACACAAACATCAGATTAAAATCTGCTAAAAATTACAAATAAATGCAAATGTAATAGAAAGATAAGTTATATTTTCTCAAAATTTTACAAACGTTATGAAAAATCTACAAAAACAAGCAAAAAAGGCTCAGTTAATCAATAATTTCTAATATTTCAGAAAATGACTGAATAAAAATTACCAGAAAATAAAAGAATAATCAAAAATTACTAAAAAACAGTAAAAATCAGAACAGCAGTTAAGTTTGCCAAAAAAAAATGGGCGACGTAGGGGTTAAATTAGTTAAATACAAATGAAAATCTACAAAAAGTAGGATCTTGGAAAATTCTTCGAACAAATTCTAGAAAAAATGACCTGTTTAAAGAAAAAAACAAATTTACTGCTCTTATTTTTATGACGAAATTTTTAAATATATTGACCAAATATTTTGATCATTAACAACTGATTAATTATAACTTTTCTTTTAATTTTTATATAAATATGACTAATTTAAAATAATTTTAATCATTTGATAATGATGCTATCATAATTAGAAAAATGCGCGTCGAGTACATCAGTGTAATTTTGTGTTTGAATAGTTCAAAACTCAGTTAGCAATAAAACATCATATAATAAATGTAAACTCTTACGAAAAACGATTCTAGAAAACGTACACCTAGAAAGGTCAGTCCATTTAAACCTGAACTTAAGAGTTATAACAAAATAGTTAACAGAAAATTAGAGTTTTCGTAATTAGATAATATGATTTGAATCGTCTGGGGTTCTTTTTATTTTCGTCGGCAAGTATACACATATTATTTTTGAAATTGAACTATAATTTTAATTTTTTGATGTTCAATTCAGGAATGTTGATAATAAAAAATGAGACCAAGGAAGTTAACCACTGCTTCCCAAATAGAGGATAATCTGCCTCAATATCATTTAATTAAGTTTTATATCATAATAGTGTTTAAGTAGATAATATTTAGAAAATAAACAATATGCTCGTTTTTAAATTTTATCATTTGAATAATATTCTACAAGTTTTATTTTATGTTTATATATGTATAATAGTAAAAGCATCCAATGACGAAATTTTCATCCAAACGAAAAATATTTTGGGAAAAGACGTGATCGGGAAAAGACTATACCAAAATGAAGTTCTGAAATAAAAAAAAAGATGTTAATTATCCCATACATTATGCCTCTCTATATATCTTTTAGTTTATTAGTGTCATTTTCAAATAATACGTTGTATCTCAATTGCATAGAAAAAAAATATTCATTAATACATTTACTTGTACTGGAAACTAATACTTTCAAAGATGAATCAGCTCAATAACTTATTATACCTCATGATTCTAATGTCTCTTTACACAATTAACAAAGCTGTAAAATTACCTGTTAGACTTTATGAAAGTACAAAACTCAAACATAAGAATTTTGATTTAATTATTCAAAATATATTATGTTTAATAATTGTCATGATTTCTTACCTTCGGATCTTCTTTGTAATAACATTGGACATACTTCCAAATTTTGTTAGAGTAATTGCTATTTTCTGAAATAAAAAGTGAATAAAATTATTGAACAGAATAAATATTTATTAGTTTAGAACTACCAGTTTGTTGCAAAAAGTTCATATAAGCAATAAATCTTCAGTACGTAGGAACTGATGTTTACATTGTGAAACAAAAATTCTCCTTTGCTTAAATATTAATAAAATTATTATTAGCATTAGTAGAACATTCTGCAAATTCAATAAAATCAAAAATAATTTGGTGTTTCTCACCGATTAGTTTAACATTATTTGCACAATTTACGTATGCTTCTACGAGGTTGGGTTTAAATTGATCCGGTATGTAATGATTTAGTAAATCTTCATTTAGGGATACATTGTCGTCAATCTAAAATATAAAAACATTGCAAATATTCAATGACTAAATATTTTATGAAAATATATTTTTTTTAAGCACATTCAGTACAAACGATATTTCATATTCTTAAATTATTAATACAAATATTTTAAACTTTTCAGTTTCACTGGCAGTGAAGAACAAAAAAGAAAAAATGTTTTCTTACCGCGCCACAAGTCTTCCAAATACAAGCAATGTAAGCCTAAAAACAATAAAACTATTTATATTCTCTTCTCCAAAGCAAAAATCATTATAAAAGTCATTAGAAATTTCAACATAATGATGTACACCTCTTCTTTTACTGATGTTATAAAAATAAATCAGTAATCTATATGCGTTTATTCTGATGATAATACACTATCTTTCAAATCTAAAATACTTACTCATTTTTTAAGTAGTTCCACTGTGTATGTTTTTAAATAGAAGGAAAAAGAAGATTTCTTATTATCAAGTTTTATTTCATCAACTTTTTGCAAAAAGAAATTGTTCATCAACCTCTGCTTCACATTATCAAGATATTTACATTAAAATGATTGGAACACCCGTTATAAATTTGTGTCAATTCCTGACTTATTTTCAATTTTTAATCAGTTACTATATTTCAAGTATAATTTGAGATCACAATTCATTTTAAAGTATATTTATTATATTTATTATACATGTACAATTAAAAGCTTACTTTCAGTAATGGCTTATCCTCTGAAAAATTTCCTTCTCTAGCGCTCTGAATTTCTTTTTCGTCAATACCAGTGATATCCAAACACGTTTTATGCCAAGAAGGTGCATCTTTCTGTAAATTTTCTCCCCAGTCCTTTAAAAAATAAAGAGAAATAAAATATCTTTATTTATACATTGTTCGCCATCACAAGAAAGTAATAACACCTAATTATTTATGCCAAAAATATTGAAGTCGTATCACTAGGATTTTTAAGACATACTAAAATAGAAGTCCTTTAATCTGACATTCTCTAAGATTTTATTTTTACATAGAAAATAGAGGAGGAGAACTACCGGTTTCGAGGCCAAAGTGGGCCACAGCTTCAGGTTCAAAATCACAAAAATTGAATGTTATAAAATTGACTAATGTCTTACCCAAAACTATTTGGCCTAATCACAAAAATAAAAACATGCAGAAAAGATGAAATTTAAAATAAGATATATAAATTTGTAACTAATTTTAATATGTTTGTGTTTGTTCCTTGTGACTTCTCCAATACATGTTATTCTATTAGTCAATTTCATGTTTTCCGCATGTTTTCATTTTTGTAATTTAGTCAAATAGATTTTTGTGATTTTAAACCTGAAGATGTGGACCATTTTGGCCACAAAATCGGTAGTTCTCTATTTTCTATGAAAAAATAAAATCTTAGAGATTGTGAGATTAAAGGACTTATTTCCCACAATTTTCTTTTGTTAATGTACAGTCACACATGGCAACAACAACCCACTTAAACGAAATTGTGTCGATGTTACCGTATACATAAAAAGAAGTGCTTTCGTATCAATTTTGAAATTTATCCTTGAACCTGATTATATTTTTTGTAAAAAATATTTATTATTGTAATAATTTGAGATATTTTTCTTGTGTAAAATTCTGTTAAAAATAGAATCATAATAAATATACTGGTTAGAATAAATAATTTACCTACTGACTATTGTATAATATGGTCAATTTTTCATTGTTTTTAATCACATGACCGATACATTTTACCAATTGTCAGCCGTAACTCACTTACTAGTATTTTCCAGCTATTCCCAAATATCGTTCTGCTTAAATATTGTGTTTACCGAACATAAAACTTCGTACATTACAACATTAATTTTTTCACAAGACTTTAAAATTATAGTACAATACCGAATGGTCTCTTTAAAAATATAAACCTTTAGGTATACCTACTCCTGCCCTAATTTAGGACATCTTGTGTAAGTCTAACATATTTTAGTTTAGAATCAAATAATTAATTTAATTTATTTTCATTAACTACGTTGCATATTTCTTTTAATTAACACCACTATTTTAATTTGATTACTATTAATGTAGATTGATTATATTATTTCATCTATTAATAACGCTAAAAAATAAAATTGTCTTGAACAATAAATGTACCGCGTCCCCAGATGCGAATTTTCTACTTGCAAAATTGTAAATGCTACTTTTTTTGCGCTGCTGTCTAATTTTTCCCCTTTTATATTCAACAGAATTTTTAATTTGGCATGCCTATGTGGTTAGAAAATATAAGTCTATTTGACTTTTAAATTAGTTTAGATAATATATACTAGTGACATTCACTAAAAATGAATAGACTAGTAATGAAAGTTATTATAAAATTATTCCTTATATTGTAAAATGAAACAAGATGACATAAATCAATAAAAAATTAGTAAAAAAATACTCACCTTTTCTTCGAGAAAAGAATACGTGCCCTGGAAAGAACAAATTATTATTCCAATTAGAAATATTATCTTCATTTTAAATAACGATATCTTTGAAAAACAATAAGTTAAGAATTTATTTAAAAAAAATACTTTTAGGAACCTATGCCGTAAATTATACTGCAACTAATCTCGTTAATTAAGGCTTGACTTTTATTAAATGCTAAATTGTTATTCATTATCACAAACGGATATTTTTTAAATGAAAATATAGGTTTGATCTAAACTGGTGCGGAAATGTGATTTATAATAATAAAAATATTATACGTAAATAGAAGCATGTTGATAAAATTAGTAATATCAGATTAAGTTAATATAAGCTTTTTATTTAGTGGGTCAAAAAAGAAAAAACGTTATAAATAGTTATTTATGGTACTAATGTGTCTTGTGATATTATAGCCACGCGAGAGAAGTTTAACCCAAGAGGTGGAAGGCTGAGTGGGATAATTTCACAATAATAATACAAGAGTGCCGTAATAAATATTATTATTTTTGCATTGTTAGTAAATAATTGTAATCATTACGAAATGTAAAGGCCCCTTTATAATTTCGCTTCAAGTTTAAAATTAAACCCACTGAAAGCTGAAAGTGGATCTACGATTTGCGGATATATTTATCGTCTTTAAAAAATATATTTTGAATCACCGGAGACAAAAAGATGGAGCAAAAAACACCTCGCCTGTCTTTTCAATCTTGTAACGTGCATGTCTTATGATAGTTTGTTTGTTAGCGAAATACAATGGTATTACCTTCATTTGAATATTGAACGTGAAAATAAAGATATGCTGATACGAATATCAAAAATTTGGTCAGGTTAAATTGAATTTAGTTTCGATGAATTTTAAACATTAGTTTGACAAAAATAGAAAAAAGAGAATCTACATAACTCCATAAACAGATCTGTCGACACTCATTATTTATCCAAATCCCCTGAAAATCCAATTATAAAGTAAGATTACGTTTAAAGTAAACGTTGTTATAACTAATAATCAAGCACCTGTTAAAGTATATAAATTAACTTTCGCTAGCAGTGCTTTAAATCAACAGTTGGTCCTGGTGGCATGAGCCAAACCAATATCGTAAAGGAGTCAGAAAAAGGTGGTGCATTAAATTACCGATCCGATAGTCGTGGTCCGGTCGCCGTCGGATCCGAAATAAAAGGATAAGGTGGTGTTTTAAATCGACGATTATTTGAGGTCGAAATCCTATTTAATAGAGCAGCAGTAATCACGCAACGGCAATCTAAAACCGGTCTTATCCTTCCTTTTGTCCATTTTCCAATTACTGTCCAACTAAACAGCTGCTCAATGTCCGTTATATTATCGCGCACTTTGTTTGTGTCACTTTCACATTTAACAAGGTCGTTACGAAAGAAATGAAAGACCTAATAGAAAAATAGAGCTTTATACATTTAATAAACATTCTTTTATTATTTAATGGAAACTGTGCAAACTAAAAATTGAATGGTTTTAGTTTAAATATTAGCGTTTATGGACGAGCCTTTCCTTCTCTATTTTATAATGTTCTCCATAAGTAACATGTTGTTGGTAAAATTATATTTGATAACGAAGTGTCAGGCATATATTTCACTATCATAAAATTAGAGTCAAGCGATCTATACAACAATTTTCCCCAAAATAAATATCAGCTACCGGACTGGTCCAATAAAGATATAACCAGAGATACGGTAGTTGATTGCGCTTTTCCAATATCAAACTTCCAAATATCATTTCAGTTGACTGAATTCATACACCGCATTATTTCTATACATGTTCTGCACGAGAAGAGAGTGCCGCACATATTGTTCAATGATTTATTTCTTACTATTAGTTGTTCCCATTTCAAGCTATATTCGGTCATTCGCGATAAATTTTCAAAGAAAATGGGAAGACACTGATGCATGTGTTGGAAAATAGGCACTCATATCATTCGTTTAGTTTATTAGGGGTAATTGGGAAAGATGTCGTTTTCCTGTGACTAATAAATGAAATAAAAAAGTTAAATATTAACAAATTTTTGTAAGGTGTAAAGGATCTAGGAAAATTTTATTATTTTCAAGCTGGAGTAAATTTGAAAAACAACAAATTTGATTTAGTAGCTTACTATTAATAAATCGCTTACTATATGAATTCCAAAACAATGGTATTAATCAATCGTAAACCGGTTTTTAGCATTCGTGTTTCTAAGAAAAAATGGTCAGATGTAACAAACTATCAGTATTGTAAATTTTGCCCTGTGAAGAGTTTATCATATATTATAATTTAATATGGTAGAAATTCAGATAAGCACAATTTATCTTTTAATATCTTTTATTGTCAAAAAAGGTTTTTCTAAACGTCTTAAAAGTAAATTCCTATTTTACTCCACCTAGAATGGTCCATTACAGAGGATGTAGAAGAGGGAAAAATGTATTCTGGGCAATTATTACACATCCGAACAGTTTCTACCACTATTTTTTTAGGTAATACTCTACACGTTTCCAACAATATTTGGGGCATTGACACAAAACATCGCGGATTAGATTAATTAGCATGTCGTGAAATTCTTTATTTAAATAAATGCCATTTTGTATAGAATTATTGAAACTACTTTACCAAACGATAAGCTAAAAACGATGGAACGATCTGAATCTTCCGCAAACTAAGACAATTTTATGATTCCTTGGTTACATTATATATATTATTTTTAAATTTTGAGTAAATGTTTAAAATGAATTGTTGGGTAAACTAATGATGTCGGAAAAAAAATTTGTTAGAATATTTCATTGCAAATGATACGTTCTACATACCTCACAAAATATGCATTCCCGGACACCCTGTATAAAATGGAATTAACATAATATCTGTATAAAATGAAATTAATATAATATGATTAATATATTTAATATCAATTCTCAACACCCTCAAAGTGACATCAGTCGTATTATCATTTTAAATACGAGTATATTTATTATTCTTTATAAACGTGAATAAGAAATAAATAGTTATATTCAATTGGAGTTTTAATACCAATTTTAATTTCTTTAATATAATTGTCTTAAATATTAACTAAATTTATATATTTAAAGTGAATAATAGTTATCATTTTCTTTAGATAGAAATGATAATGATTTGATAAGTAGAAGTATTTTTCTGTAAAAAAATATAGTGACTAAAGCGGAATATCGTAATTCTGAATCATTCTAAGACAATAAGATCAAAAGTAGGCTAATAAGACCGTTGTAAACAATCTATTCTCTTATAAAACCCTTATAAGACCTCGTTCTGTATAAAGCAATTTTAATTAGGGACTGAGAGAGACTGAATTAAGTATACGAGCCTGTAAAACATTTACAGAGATATATGACCTCGTTAGTTTAGCTGGTCTACGTTTCCAACAATTTTCTTCGCAGAAAAAAATGTGTTTAATTTAATATAGTCTTGAAAGATATAGTAAACAATTAATTTTATTGCAGAATTCCTCAGTAATGTGTACATGTTGAAAGATAATTAAAGCTTATCAGCATGTACAATAAATTCTTGTCTACGTTGATGTTAGAAACGGTACTAATTATAGTGATTTCATTTTATTAATAACAGTATGTGTTAATAATAATGTCACATTTTGTAGCTTTGGAACCCAAAACATTCTTCAGTTTTTAAATAAACATTAGGGCCTATTTAAGCATTTTCTTCGGTGTAAAATATATTAATAATGGCCACTGTTTCATGAAACAATTAATGTTTAGGTGGCCATTAATATGGCAAAAGCTTATATCAAAATTGAAACAATTAAATGAGACTGCGATTCACAGATTTCTATTCAGAGAAATTACTAGTAATAACATTATTTAGTGCAAATTGGGAGAGAGAATAATTGTTAATTGTTAACTGGTTCACTGTACGATCGTGTTTTAATATTTAGGGAGAGCTGCGTTTGGTTTGGGTTCATTATAATTCCTGTTCAATTATTTTTCAAAGCCAAAATCAATATCATAATATTCTAAAGATTGCATTATTCCAAATTGGTTAGATGTATTGAATATTTATGCAAGTAATTAAATTCATTTATTTATAGATTTATAATATATAATATAAAAACTTAAATTCAAATATTTTGAAAAATAATCACAAATTAAATGTTTTTGTTAGAGTTATCACAAATATTTCATTAAATACATCAATCTGCTATGATCTATTAGTGACATATTTTTTTTTGTTTTGGTACTTGTTTTTTCTTTAAATAATATTTAAAGAAATGAGGCTTTTAAAGCTAACATTAATAAATTTATGTTAGTTATTTAGGGTGGCTGTAGTGCCATATTTTTTTATAAAAATATATAGTTATATGTATATGATCTTTGGTTATATTAGTTTGTTTTTTCAATAAACGTTCTTTTAGGAGTACTAAATTTTTTACGGACCTCCAATAAGAGCTGATTCCTTTAACAAGTTCTCAGCCATGTCATTTTTAAGGTAGATTTAATATAATAGTTTGGACCATACTTATTTGAACCTGGTTATAAGAATTATAATAGAAAATGTAAGAGTGTCTGTTTCTCATAATAAAATTTACCCAATAGTGAAAATTAACATATGTGGATATTCCAGATTAGTGTATACTTCACGTAAAAGCTACTTTAGAAACATGTTCAGAGACCTCCTAGGCATTACGCTAGCTGAAAGCTTTTAAAATATAATTATTCTGAAACCACAACAAGCTTTATCTATCTAATTCACAAATGTACACATTCTCACCTTATATATGTATACAGGGTGCGTTAAGGGAAAAGAAAATAATAAGAGGCGAAGGTTTCTTGTCATAAATTTACGGTGATTTTCTTGACACCCTGGGCAGGACCATCCCAAAATTTCAAATGGCAAAGAGGGTCAAATTATTTATCATATTAAAAGTTTTGGATTTATGTTGATACCAAAATTTGTTACAATGAAGCAACCCTTAGAGACACCAAAATTTTTTGCATTGAAGCAACTGTTGGCAACTAAATCATTTTTTTTTAATATGGACACACTTATATGACAAAATAAGGTTTTATTGATTCC
This sequence comes from Hermaeophaga mercurialis, assembly GCA_951812935.1. Lineage (NCBI taxonomy): Eukaryota > Metazoa > Arthropoda > Insecta > Coleoptera > Chrysomelidae > Hermaeophaga > Hermaeophaga mercurialis. The sequence goes on from OX638358.1 coordinate 41,190,198, forward strand.
AAAAATTGAAAATATAAACCGTGATGACGTCTAAATCAAATATTCAAAATTCTATTCCAATTCCTGGCAGTAAAACTGGTTTGAAACAGGTTTTCCAGTAACTATAGATATATTTCGATTTCCAGGAATAATATATGATAAGTTAAAGCGCCCAAATGTTCTGTTTTAAATGATGAAAAAATAGCTGTGTCTCGTTTTCGTTGACGCACTTTGTATAAACAAATAAAACGTTGTTTTATGATAGATTTTATTAGTAGAAGTTCGAATCTATCGACTCCATATCTCAATATAGTGTAACATTTTACAGTTACTACTTAAATGATAAGTATTTTTTGCATTTTTATAGAGACACTAGTATGTATTTTAACTGTGATGAAGAGATTTCAGAAGAATGTTTTTGGTAAATGAAGCATCTTCCTTTTTTAGACTATTCAAATATATAAATCATAATCCCATATTGCATAAAATATTTACAATCTTTTATCATTATACGCTATATATGCTATGTTGTTTAAAAGCTTATTATTTGTAATAAAAACTCGTGAAAAAAGTTATAGGGGGTTTCATTTAAAAATTTTAAGATATTGCTTAATTTCGTTTTGTTTCACCCTGTATTAAAACGTAATTAATCAGCTAACTACAAAGACATGTTGAATTATTTAGATTTACTCTCTTGTAGAGTGTTAAAAAAGGGGTATTTTAATTAATAATAATAATCTTTTAAAATTCCCTATATAATATATTGAAATGCTATATTTTTTTAATGCCCTCAATGAGGTCTTTTTAAAACTTGAACAAAATATAACGTGTTTCATTTAAAAAAGGGTCACTACTTTTTGGAACACCCTCTATAAACGAAAATATTTTAAAAATCTGCACCCATTAACTGGATTCATTCTAATAAACTTTAAAAGTATCATTTACCACTACCTAGCGATTTGGACTGTATTATTACGTGCCACGCACAAGTAGCATTTTTAAAATACTACTTCAGTGGTCTGTCTGTCTTTTGGTTGTTGGCAAATTTTATTTGATTATTTGTAAATTTTGTATGTATTTTTGGCTAATAAACACACTAATATTATTATTATTATTATTATTATTATTATTATTATTATTATTATTATTATTATTATTATTACTAATGTGTAATCCTCCGATGTCAGAAATTTCATGCCAACTATCATTTGAATAATGAATAATAAACAGTGTTGTAGCAAACTATATACATTACCAGAAACATACAAATAACATTAAATCAGTGACGTTAATAAACAAATTATGCATATTATACGTATATAAATCGTCAGCGTTCAGTAAGTCTATTTTCATGAATACAATAAACTATTCATTGATCATTGATAATGAGGACCAATGTATGAACAGCCCATTCTGTCTACCTTTGGGTAAATTTCACTAAACAAATTCATTACAATAATCCATTTTTTAATTATATCTATGGATGCTTTTTAGTTTATTAATCATATTTTACATATCATTACGATGTAAGATTTATTTGATGTTTATTCAAGTCTTTTTTTAAAGGAATAAGAATTCTTATCAGTACTAATAAATGTAAAATAATATTTTTCAATAATTATATTATTGTAGCGAATATAATTAGGAAAAAAAAATTCTACAACTTTAAACTATTCCAAAAAGTTATCAAGATTTGTGGAAAGTGGTATCCAGCCCAAAGGAAATAACTAACATAGGTCAGGTTCCGGACTCTGTCCGCGCAGAGTGGAAAGGCTTCCGGTATGCGTTCTACAATTTTCAGAGAAAATTTACTGCAAACGAAACAAATGGCGCAAGCACAAGTTGACCATAGTTTGTAATTTTCTAAAAGTATATTCCTTTCCTTTGGTATTCACAACATATCCTGAGGTGATTTAAGTTAGTTTGTGAGATATTTGAAACATTACATGTAATGTACCTAGCGTTAATTTCGTTTGCAATTTGCCTGACGGTAGCTGCCTGCCCCCAGTGAAAAATGGATTTAGGTATTTGGATTCGTAGAAATGTAGGAAAAGTTGTCTAAATAAACATTGTTGTGTTTTTTAGTCAGTTCCAAGTTGAAATAGGATTATTCAAAATAACTTCACTAATTATAAATTGAATTAATGTATCACTATCCATTACAACTAAATTCAATATTTTTTTAGAGTGTGTGGCATTATTGACAAAAATAAATTATAACACAATAATTATTATAAATGACTTACATTAAAACTTTATCGACACTATTAGTTGCATTATTACCGATATGGTATCAAGAGCAACAAATCAAATACATGCGTATTAAATAATTTTGAAGTCAACAAGTTTATTTTCGCATGATTTATTAAAGTCGTATTTTTGAACTAATATACAAGGTGTCCGCGAAAATAATGCATATTTTTAAATAGTATCCCATTTGCAACAAAATATGTAATAAAATATTTGTTCTAACATCATTAGTTTACACTTTAAACCTTTACTCGAAAATTTATACGTGGCAACACCTCACACTTTTAATTAAAATATGTGTCATGTAACCAACGAATATCTACCTGCTGAATCATAAAATTTTGTTAGTTTGCAGAAGATTTAGATAGTTTAATCATTTTAAGTTTGTCGTTTGGTAAAGTAGTTTCAATAATTAAGTGAAAAATGGCATTTTATTCAAATCAAGAATAACATGACATATTAATCAATCTTAATCGCGATATTTTATATCAGTGTCTCAAAAATTGTATTACTAAAAAAAGTTCTGGTAGAAATCGTCCGGATTTGTAATAATTACCAAGAATACATTTTTCACTCTTCTATATCCCCTGTAATCGACGATTCTAAATATCTAGGTTAACTAAAATAAAAATTTATTTTAAGAACTTTAGAAAAAAATGTCATCAGATATATATTATTATGCCTAATCTCTAAAAATGTGCGTTATTTTCGGGAACATCCTGAATAAAATATTCCATTATATTGATCAGTTTGTAGTTTTGTTATTAGTTATTTTCTTGAACTTTTCTAAATATTGTGTTATTTCTTTCTTTAGTTTCTTTTTATTATCAAAAAGATATTTTTAAACTGGGTATGACACTTTTTATAATATTCTTGTATAATTTAAAAAGTCAGCAAAATTAATCTTTCCTTAGTTTTTCTACTTTTCGAGTAGCCAATATTTATGTTCTTGGGAAATAGTACACATATACCGTGTTTATGATGCTATAAATTTTTAATTAATAAATTCATGTTCATTTCAGCACGGAAAATTTCTCTTACATGCATAATGCATGTAAAATCCGACGAAAAATTTTGAAACGCGCATTAAAACATTCTGGTTTTTGCACAATTTAGATCAATATTAAACTAGGGTAGCGAAAAGAACGAAAAGTTTGGGCCGAAAAATGAAAACTTTGTAAATTTTATGTCGGCCGAAAGCTATTTTTCTTATTTAACACGTGTAAACAAGCATTCATTTTTTGGAGATTTATTACTACAGATATATTAGTGTTTAATGAACAATTCCTTTTGTTTCCTTTCTGGGAGCATTTTGAGAAAAAGGATAAAAATCTGGAAGGATCTTAGCTGCAAATGTTGTCTAAAATTTACATATGGGGCCGAGGAATTTACTTTTTTTCTTCTAATTTTAAAATTACTTAGACCCGGTTATTCAACAATTTTCTTCATATAGGCGGAAGATAAAAATTACTTTTGTTCCTTAATTTGCAGACAATTAACACTTTTGAGTAATTTGGCGAAAGAAACATAATAATGGGCATTTAATTTTATTGTTGATTTTTAAAGTCTAGATTTTTATGTCAGACAAATTTTTTCATCTAGGACAAACTGGATGTAACAGTTGTTCGTATCTCTGCTTTAGTTGTTTTTAACAGCTGAGATAGAAACATGAAATACTAACTGATTTTCTTCAATTTAAAAATAGGAACATCAATTCATTACATAGTCATTTTTCTCCAGGACTATTAGTGGAATGTATTAATTCCAAAATCATTTTTAATTATAGAATGTGAACATTCTCACTTTTGAAATAAAATATTTATTCTGAAATACTTGCTTCTTATATGTTTTGCATATATTTTCATTCCATAACAAGTTAAAGAATGAATATCCCATAATTGTCCTAAATAATATCGATAGCCATGGATGCCAAAAGTGTCAACGTCAGATGCACATGGCGGAGTCGTAATAACAAATTTTAATGTATCACTGAAAAACCGAGTGAATTTCTGGTCGTGGAGAAAATATACTCTGTTACTCGGTTAGAATAACAAAATTAGATACTCATGGTTCCTCACGCTCATCGGCGCTCGCTTTCGGAATGTTTCACTCGTATCGAACCTTGTTAAAGGATATACAATTATAAAGTTGTATTCGAAAATAGATTAAAAAAAATGAAACATAAAAGAAAGTAATCACTCAGATAAATATTTCTGAGATCATCGCTCAAAATAACAAATATTTGGAACAATTTTTTTTCAAATATTTACAACCTCCTGCCCTGCCCCACAATAATTAGATGGTTTCAGACTCTGACAGTATCAGTAGCGAATTTCTAAAAAAACTCACTAAAATAAGCTAGATATCTAACTAATTAATCTAAGATAGATATAATGTCTATTTTCTAAGTATGAAATAGAATTTCGTATAATGACTTCATGAAAGTGTCTTGATTTGGAACTTCGAGATTTACATTGCTTTTGTGTCCATGGATACAACTTAGGATATGCAGCCTTTTGTGCATCATAAATTCATACATCAAGAAACTTACTTTACGGAAAACGTAACGATATTTCGCATAAAATGCAATTTCAATTTGAAATAATTTTATTATTTTTTGTTGTTTCATATATATATATTAAAATATCTGGAGTTGAAAACGTATCACAGATACGTATTTTCTAATCTTCGTGGTGGATATGATATACCAAAATTTTTTAATATTCCAGGAAAGAAAGTCCATCATTGTTAAATCAGGTGATCCAAGAGGCTAATTGTAAGGACTGCCTCTAACCATCCAGTTTTTCGATTTAATTGAACATTTACTTTTTGAAAAAATGTGATGGAGTATCATCTTTGTGCAGATATATTGTTTTTCTGATATTCAGTGGAATATTTTTTATTTATTACTTTTAAGTGGTCATCAAAATTTTTGGTTCTTCTGTATATAGTATCCCAAATGATAATAATAAAAGACATTTGTCTATTTTATAGATTAATTAATAAATAATGCCTTAAGAAATTAACGTTTATTGATACAGCTCAACTAATGGAAATAAATTAGATATTAGTAGTAGAAAAAAACCTTTCTGGAATTAAAAAAGAAATTGTTTTTCCTGGAATCTACACTAATAAAATTCGAGCCAGTTTCGAACACCTTATATATTAAATTAATATTTTTATATTTTTGAGACGAAGCCTAAAATTAACAGACAAAAATGAGTTCATTAAGCAATCAATTGCAATTAATTAATTTTTGGAAAAACATTTATTGAAAAAAAAAAAATAAATTGAAAACTATCAACTAACCTTTAATTAACTGACATTAGATTTTTCAGTAGAATGTAAAATTATCATAACATGTTGGGTGCTTCATTAAAAATATATAACTTTATATTACTGTCCTAATTTGGGACATCCTCTAGATATCTAACAAATGTTAAATTATTGCTAACACATTCACCTGTCGAAGGAATTTTTAATGTATTTGGTGGTTTCTCCACTAGTCTCCGTTCAGTTGAGGTTGCCGCACCCTTTTTAAGTAGTATCAAATGTTAAACTCTGAAGAATTTTCTTTGAAATATAAAACCACATACGAAATTAACTGTATTTCTTTCTTGTGTTTAATAAAATTTAACATACTAGTTTCTCGAGACATTGAACAAGTTTGTTGAATATGTTAATAATAATATTATGGCAGAAAAAAATTAAATTTACGAAATAAAAATAAAAATTCATCAAAGCTAATAACCCTTTGAGGTTGATGCCACATAAAATTTAAAAAAATAATAATTCAGGTTTTGAAAATATACAATGGAAATATTTAAACTGATCGCTTCAGGCCATTTGGGCTCATGGCTTCAAAATCTAATTATCGTTCTCTAAATTTTCGATATTCTTTACTAACTAACCGCTTTCCGCTTTGGTTATTTGAGTTATTGTCGGTTTATTAAATTTATTTCTTTAGTCATTCTTCTCTAGTTGTCCTCTGAATCTTTAATTCTCCTATATATTTTCCTCTTCGATCTGCTCAGTTTTTCCGCTTCTTTTTACTAAGTATCCATATTTCTCCTACGTATAAATCTGTTGGCCGTATTACCGCGAAATAGAGTCTCATTTTGACTAAAATTAGGATATGGTTTAATATTACCATTGGCGTCCTGCTCTTTTGCTTCATTTCCCTATTCCTTTTTCTATCGTTTCCTCTTTACGTTATTCATTATAACTCCTAAGCATTCAATTCGTGTCACTCTAATTTTACCATCTTTATTTCTGTTTTTGTACCACTCTTGATTTCTCTTCTAGTTGGTTGAATATTCATACTCGAATATTCAATTAAATATTATATATACACATTGTTCCCGGTGCTTTATAATTTCAAATGATACTCGTATTTCTAGAAACTCATATTTATATATGGTTTTAATTGGTTTATGAAGAAATGTTGTCTTTAAGATATCTGTAATTACAACCGGGTGAAATTTAAACAATTTAATTTAAGAAAATCTCGTATAAATTCCATGAGGTTTTCGATAAATTTTCAGTTGCCTCTTATTTTGCTGAATTGCTTTATTACTTACCAATTGATTCCTTCTTACGAATCTGGTACGTGATTGTTTTATAATACTCATTCCTGTATTAGAGTATTTTTATTACTGGCACTTTTAAAAATGTTTTCTTTTCTGTTACATTTCGACTTTTAATAATTTACTAAAACCTTATCAAAAGTAAATTTATAATTGTCAAGAACTAAGATCGACTTATTTTTTCCGCCCAATATTTTAAACATTTATTTTAAAGAGTCCTTTTTCAGAGGAATGTGATCAGTTACGAGAAATCCTATTATTTATATGGAGTAATTCTTTTTGGTAATTATATCATAATTAAGGGCTGCAGCTAAAACAAATGCGAATATTCGGCTAATTAAATTCTTGATTATTTGACTGAATTTTCTGGAAAAGAGTATTTGAATAATTCCCCTAATTGATTAATATATTCTAAAGCCCTTCTAATTATTTTGTTGATCCGATTTAATTTCTAGGAAATAATATTTGATTATTGAAATGAAATTCTGCATCACATTAATTTTTCATCAGTTTGCAACTTAAATAAATCTATCACATTTTTGATGGTTATTATTAAAATTGAATCATGCAATTCAAATTGAAACTATAACGCAAAACACTATTAAGGGGGAAGAAATAAAGGGTAATAAAAATGAATTCTAATTTTAACATTTGTATAAGCTTAGCAGGATAAATCACTCTGAAAAGTCTTATTTTGCGATGACCATAGTTTAATCATTTGGCTTTAGAGAGCAGAAAACAGGTTTGCGAACAGGGTATTCCGTAAGAGAACCTCTAAAAAAGTGGAAGATCATGTCACTTTAGTCCGCGGAAGTACAAAGGATAGTGAGAATAGCGAAAAATAGTCGCGTCCTCTCTTATCGGAAAGTAACTAGAACACATAATATTTACCACAGTAGGTTTATCAGATTTTTGAAAAGAAATGATCAAATATATCGTAAAAGACAAAAGTGACCAACCCCCAATCAGCTGACCAGAATACCGCAGAAATCTACTACTTATCTGGGTTTTCAAATAACAAATAATCAAAACTTATGACGAAAAATATTTTAGTTGAAAGAACTAACTAACTAACTTACTTTGGGCCTGTCTCAATAAAGATTTTTGAGCACTATTACGAAAAGTTCGGTGCTTGGATCATCGCTACGCCTCACTATAATCGTACCTTATAGATAATCTGTTTTAGCTTAGCTATATTGAGCTTGGTTTATCATATTCATACTAGTACAATTTACATCTAGTTTATAGATATTGGGAATGAAGATTCTTGCTTTTGCGTTCTTTGTCTATGAGAAGAAAGGAAGATCAGGTGATAGCCAGATCCTATTATGTAGATAAGCCTACAAGAAAGTCAGGATATCTCAATATACTGGATGTTCGATATATAGATAAAAAAAGTTTAAAAAATGTTACTTCTATTTTGCTTTATTTATTTTTCTACAGAAATCGTCATTTTTTATTCCTAAGATGAAAGATGTTGGTTTATTTTCTTTATTTTTTTTCTGTTTTTATTTTACTTACTTGAGTCATAGGTTAACGAAGACCAACCAAAGAACAGCTCAGACAAGAAGTGAGCTACACTGTGTTACAGGATAACATTTTGAAAGTGGATAATAAATAATAGTGAAATTCTTGAGATTATTTTGTAATTTCTTGAGAAAATCGGTATAATTAATACACTAATTGGTTTGGTCCAATACCTTATCGTTTCAAAACTGATGGCTCAAAGGACGAGAGGAGAATTTGGATGCCTTGGACGAGATTGCGATCCACAGTATACTAGAGAAATATTTTAAATTTAAGTTTTGAGTGTGATAGTCCATGAAAGATATTTCTTATAAATTGTGCAATGTCGTTTTAATTTCTGATTTGATGCGCAAATTTGTCTTACGTCTTTGACGGATTTAGCTGCTTGGGTCGAGTTGTATAAAGAAAAATGTCTTCTTAATAAGGATCGCTATGCAAGAGGTTATAGAACTTTTCACATTAAGTTGTATTCTCTTAAGGGGTCCTTTTTCTTTGCCAATGGCATTCCTCTACAGAGGACTACTACTGTCTAGTTACAATTTTGAAGATTGATTCGACCGCTGAACCTCACTCAAGAGGAATATGAGGGAAATAAATGATTTTTTTTTGGTTTATTGGCGAATTTGATATTTCCCTGAGAATTCCTAATCTCTTGCTAGAAGTACTATCATAAATGTAATTTTATTTAATTCTCTTTTTTTTATTTCACCTTTACTACCCACATCGATCTAGTAATAACTGTTTCTTTAGAAGCACCAAATTCACGTAACAACTGCTACCTCCTTCAAGAGAATTAACAGAGGGGGCCTAAAAAGGATTCTCCAAAATCCGACATTTTTTATTAAAGTTACTTCGCTTTGAAAATAGAGAATTATTAGGTATTATAGATAAATAAGAAATATGCGTATTTCAAAGTTGGTAATCCTGCAGGTTAAGTGGTCTCTTAATTTATGTGTAAGTGATTAAACAAATCAAAATAGCTAATATTTTTCTAAATGAATAAAGTTAAAATATACATACCCAAGAATAGGTTAATAAAAATTTTAAGTGCAAGACCCTGTTTTGTTATTAATGAGTTTAACTGCATTACACACCAAACTGAGGAAACTAATAATAATTAGAGGCTCATAAAGAACAGCACTAGGAATTTTATTATTCCCGGTTCCAAAAATTATCATTGGAGTACTAAATGAACTGGGAGAGTCGTAATCTCAAGACAAGTCAGATTGTTCTGACTTTAAAATCACTCTAACATGTGCAAAGAGTGGAAAGTCTTCATAACAAGTGCCAAGTAGTGGTTTTAGTGCTATCTTATGATCCTGTAGATTCTGAATTCCGCAAACGAGGATAATAAAAATCATAAAATAACAAGTTGTGATAGACTGGCTATTACCGTTTAGACTCCATAATCAAGTAAAGTACCGTGATACTGAATCGAGGCCCGAATTTATGTTATCTATTTGTCAGGACATGCTCTCCTGTATTGTTGCCGTCTCGTCGTCCCATAAAACATTTTTACGATAATGCGCTTCAACGAACAAAATAAATGAGCGTCTCGTTATTTTATTCTAACTAGATAGATTGATGTTTTCGCCCTCCTGCTCTACCTAGAGCTTCTTTATTAAATTAATCACCGATTTCTTTGTTTTTATCTTTCGTTTTCCTTTTTATGAAAGTATATAGCAGATTGGTGGACAAGATTTGGGTTACAAAGTATGTCTCCCTTCGCATAAAATGATTTACGTGGGTAAAGGGGAGAAAGCTTTTAAGATTATAAAAACTGATTATGAACTCTTCTAAATTTAGATCTACGACCTCAAAGATTTAACTTATTTTTTGAATTTACAGGCAGTTTGAAGTTATAAATCCATATATATTTCACATTTGTACCAAAACTTTTGTAGGGTAAAAAATCTCCTACTTCCATTCCTTCTGTTATTCCTATGGACACTTTCGTAAGGAATTCTGAAAGTTACATTAAAATATCAGTCATAAGAGAAAATAAATATTTGGTCAAGAGAAATAGAATCTATTCCTTGTAGAAGTCCTGATAATGGACGGTAAAGATACCGAAATGTTGACAAATGAAATAGTATTGGTTTTCTTCACTAGACGTAAATAAAATAATAATAATAATAATAAACAAAAATAAAAGTTTTTGATTAGGTATTAAAAAAGTATACACGTCATCATTTGCTTCTTATAAAAAATGTTTTGTGATTCGGCACTAATCAGAGCAGCATATTCAGCCTCAACTAAATTATAATAATACATTAATGAGTAAATTTCCACACCATCACTGAGGTATTACCATGGCCCATTACCATATTTCTCAAGAGTGAGAATGTTCATATTATATTATTAAAAATGATTTTGGAATTAGCACATTCCACTAGTGGTCGTGTAGAAAGTTATTTTCTCTGTTTCAGGAGAGACTTTTCTATTTCCCTGTTTTTGGTTGAACTTATTTCCTATGATTAGGGAGGATCTATTCATATATTTCCTTATTTTTTGTTGACATAATTTTCTCTGTTTCTGAAGGGGCTTCTCTCATAATTCCCTGTTTTTGGTTTAAGTTATTTGCTCTGTTTCCGGATGATCTTTTCTATTTTCTTGTTTTTGGTTGAAGTCATTTTATTTGTTTGTTGAAGGTCTTTTCTGTTATCCTGTTTTTGGTTAAAGTTACTTTTTCTATTTCTGGAAGGGCTTTTCTTATAATTCCCTGTTCTTGTTTTGAAGGAGATTACTTTATTTTTCATGTTTTAGGTTGAAATTATTTGCTCTGTTTTTATAATATATATGTTATTATAAAATTTTTTTTAACAAAAAATAGAGTACAGTTCTGTGGACAAATGATTGAAGTCGAGATAGACTGAAGTATAGGGATGAGAGAAATAAATATATAAGAGATAAAAAGAACATTACAAGACATGAAAAATGGCCATATATTTTGCTAGAAATATTAACAGATATCTTTAATGCATCTTTACTGAGAGGAGAGGATATTCCGTTAGATTGGAATCTAGTTTTTGGTTGTAGTTATTTTGTCTTTTTCTGAAGGGATATATCTAAAGACAACTTCTAAACTAATTCCGTAGTTAAATTAATCAGAATTTTATTCCTTAATAAAAATAGGTACTTAAAATTATTTAATTAAATGACACAAGTGTAAAGAATTCACTTAAAATTTGTTAAATTTATTTTATCGTCCCATTTAACAATATTAATGACGTTTTATTTTCTCATTTCGGAGTACGGTATAATGTTCTTTTACCTCTGTCAAAAAGTAGTGTATTTTAAAATACGTTTTTCTTCTGTAGAAAAGAAAACGAGGGTTCAAAATATTTATTTAAAGGGAAATTGATGCATTCTAATATCCTTAACTCCAGCTCTGAGAATGAAAATAAAAATATTCAACGACCACAAAAATGTTACAAGACTCGCAACTGGGGAATAAGGGTCCAAAAAACCTTTAACCTTTTCTTGATAGTTTATTATTTCTCTTATTTAAATGGAAATGCGGTTTGGTGGAATATGTGTGTGTGATGGAGTACAGATCCGACCTAGACCAATATCAGGAATTTTTACCGAATATCGAGATTGGTTTTATTTTAGTGTAATCTATGATATTTATAAAATTTTGATAACTAAAGCTTATTATTATAATAAATCTGAGAAAACTATGTTCTACGAACTAATGATTACATATTGTAATGTACTTAAAAAAAAAGACACTCTGCACGGATACATTACTATTAAGAATATATTGTCTCTGTTTTGGAGTCGTTCTCTATATCCTTTCATTCTAATTTTCTTGGTCTTCTTCTACCTCTTAGATGTAACGGAGTACAAGTGTTTGGTTATTTTTCGAACCATTTCTGTTTGTGTGATCTTCATTATGTGCTCTAGCCATTCTAGCTTTTATATAAAGTTAATTTCAAGATATTTCGTTAACCTGCCACTTGCATTCAGAGAACTATTAGTAAATCCTTCGGTAGGTGGTCGTTAATCCAAGCAAATTAGTACAGGATGGTATTTAAACCCCTAATAATTGTATTGCTCGAAGCGCTTGAGCATCACTAGTCACTAAATTCCTGGTAGACATTCAAGTACGACCTTGTTTTTCTTTACTTTAAAATGAAGAATTTACAAGATGAACTCATAGTACTCTCCAAGCAGATGGTAAGTCAACGAAATATCTTATATAACCTTGTAATATTTTTCCCTACGAGTTCTCCTTCTATTTCACTATTTCTTTTACACCTCCTATCTCCAGCATTTGTTATATGTGGACCAATTATTGTTCTCTTTATTTACATTTTGTATATTTTTAGATCTTCTTCTTCTTTTTTAAGTATAGTTGTTTCCATTGCATATATAATAAAGGGTGTTATTATTGTTTCATATAATTTGATTTTTATTGTTTTGTTATTCTGTTTAGTTTTAATTATTTTTTAGTTTATTCAAAAGATTTTATTTCCTTTTTGAATTCTTACTTTTACTTACTATTTTCCTGTTTATTTACCTTTAACCATAGTTTTTGTGCTTCATTATTTAGACATTATCTGGCTCTTATTAGTTGTTCTCTTCTTTTAGCAATTATTGTCAAATTATCTGAATAAGCTGTAGCTTATTATCTGTTAAGAGGTTTTTCGTATTCCAACTTGCCATTTTTAAAATACTTTCTAAAGCTGGAGATAAGAGAGTTGATAAAACTGAGTCTCCTAGTTTTACTCCTACAGTTATTTTGAAGTCTTCTGTAAGTATCCCTTGAAACCTCACTCTTGCTGTAGTTTCTCTTTAATACCTTTCCGTTAGTTCTATTAGTTTAATGGGAACCTTTAGTCTTTTAAATTGGTTAATATATTTTGGTCTGCTCACAGTATCAAACGCGCTTCTAGAATTTATAAAAAAACACATAGATTTGTTGGTTGTTTTCCCGCGTCGTAGCGTATATAAATACTCCTAAATTAGTGTCACTTTACCAAAGAAATATCCAAAATTTGTTTTCACTTCCTTAACGTAACTGATGCGATAAATAGATCAAGGATTACCTAGACAAAGCCGATCCTGAAAATGGTGGCTGAACCGTGCTCGAGGAGGCAGAAGGCCCTTTTTCCGCCACCTCCGAAGCCGGGACGCTTTCCACCTGTCGCCGACAGAAAATAGAAGGCGCACACATACACACTCCCGTTCGTTCTTCGGGGAAAATAAATAATGTCTTACAGATTGCCATCTAGACTATATGCTGGGAAATTGTATGATATTGAATAGGATATGAGATATACTTGATATTTGGATATTTTAGATTTTCGACTTGAATGATATGATATCTACCGCTGAACTGAATCTCATGATTACAAATAAAGGGATTATGCTATTGAATAAGCTATTTGATTTGCATCAATAAGTTTCACGGGAGAAAAGTCAAAATATTATGAACTACGTATTTAACAATTGCGCAACTCATTGATATTTTCAAAATGCAAGTATAGATAGTTGCTATAACGCGCTACAAATTTTGGCAAAAAAACTTTAAATCCGAGACTTTTTGTTGACTAGATCGTGTAATTATAAAAGAATCTTTTAGAATGCCGAAGCAAAAGGAATTTGGAAGTGGAAACGGACTTTCGTATTTTGTGATCGATAGTGCCGTTAATTTATTACTGAAGAGTAATTCAAATCAAACTAATATCCAGCAAACCTCCTTTCATATTTTTCAATTATCAAGAAATGTATAACAAAGTTGAATTATATGTTCATTGGATATATCAATAATAGGAGGTACAATAGAATATTTTTTATGCTAAAAACAAACATCATTTTAGCTTGTTGTAAATCATGGCTGTATATTGGAAATCACATATAAAATGATTTGCCTTATAACAATAGGTATTGTAGAGTCCCCAACAAAATTTACAAAGAAAAAGCCTTTATTTGAACGAATATATGATCGAATGGACAATTGATTTTTTTCCAAAATTACAAACAATTTACGGGATTGAAAATCTCCGGACAAATACGGAGTAATAAATTTCAAATTTTATCTCATCACTGTACTGGAATATTTAAAATGTGTTATTTAAATAGGCAATATATTATATTAGACGAGTAATTTGAAGCATTAAAAATTTTATATATTTAATAAAAATGTTGTATATTTAATAAAACTTTTATTTAAAATTTCAAATATCAAAACCTTTCAAGTTATGCATCATTTGCCTGAATTTAGTGGGGATAATTTGGAATGGTTTGTATCAGCAATATATTTATTCACTTCAGAAATAATACAGTTCTCCTATTAAGAAGAAAGATGGTTGGAGATCAGCCTAAATTTTATGCTTTATAACTTCGGTAAGTTAGGTTTTAATATTGAAAATAAAATAAGAAAGAACATATTTATTAATCTTAGTAAGTATAATGAAACATTTATATAATTCTTCAATTACTATATTTAACTCAGAAAATGGAACTTAAATATTATTTGGAATATCCTCACTTAATATAAGAATTACTATAAAATATTAATCCAAAGATTTGTAAAATATTTCAGCCAATGAATTTTGCTTTATTTTACTTTAAAAAATATATTTGAGATTTAAACAGATAGATAAAGAGTTATGGAAAAATATAAGATAAATAATAGTGTCTTTCCAAATAGGGGAGAAGGATTTAAATGCATTTTTTAATACAGAAAATGTAATTTTTTGAATATAGAAAATGTTTTATTAAAAATATAAATATTCTAATTAAATAGACATGCTATACGGCAAAATATCTTATGTCTTACGGATTACAGTACAATAACGTTTTATTACATTGATTTTAATTTAATTTGCGGTAAACTTGATTTAACAATATTACTCACTGGAAGATTACATTTCACCTGAACAAACAAGTCTTTGTACGAAATTGGAAAGACTACAGTTCATCTAATTTTCAAAGGAGAGCTGATCGAAATTACACTTTTGTTAATTAAATCATTGAGATAATTTTAGCTACTTCTATTGATTTTAAATATAATTAGTACAAGTATTAAGTAGTTTATTTAAATTTTCAATGCATAAAATAGGTTCAAAATTACAAAATGCCGTATCTTAAATTTGCCAACTTATTTTCAGTTATTTAGAACAATACGTCAATTTGACTATAACAAAATCATGATTTTATATAATGATCTCTAGCTTCTTAAGACTATTTTTAGAGTTTACTACTAAATTTTTAACAAAATCTGTTTTTATTGTTGTAGGAAGATGTTATCTAGAGGAAAACAAAAATATAGAAGAAAAATAATAAAAGCAAGAAGTTGCCAGGAGCAGTTTAAAAACAAAACAGATATTTTTCAAGAAACCTTCTGACAGAAACAAGTAGATCATGACTGGCCGAATATCTCGAATATTCCCTGAATATTCTTTCAACTGCACCTTCCTAGTTGGGAATTAATTTGTTATGGTCATGCACGACTAATCCTTTCTTATTGGTTGTCAGACTTGAGTGGCAACCCACCTGATTTTTTTATACCCTTTTGTGAGTATTCTTCTCATTCCACTTACCTAAACCTAGTTTCTCTTTGAGTCTTTGGCTCAGTATTTCCTCCTCCTCTCTAGAGAATTGTTTACCTACGGTTATTTTTAATTTTTAAAATAGTATTATGTGATTGCTGAGTTTCACATGTGCACTAACAAGGTAGACCCACTTGTTGTCCTTTTTAATTGTATCATTTGTATTTACTATCAGAATAGTAAATGTTTAAATTTGTTAAGTTTACCACATCCTTATGTCAAATTTTACTTAATTTTCACCATGTAATTTTTTAATTTTGTAACTTCACATGTCAACTTTTAACTTAAATATACAATTTTTGCTGTTTTTAATTATAATTAGGTAAGTTTATTGATGTATGCTTAAACAAATTGTAATTCTTTTCCTTATGTAATTTATAACGTGTTTTTCCAGCGGGTTCTGGAAAAGAAAAGAAAGGAAAATATCATCAAAAATCAGCAAAATCTCCGGTACTACAAAAGTAATAAAAATTGTCTTACTCTTTGCACAACACTACAATAAGCTGATGGTTTCGGCTATTCAAAACTACGGTACTACCTGGGTCGGAAATTCGGAAAATGGTTAAGAAAATACTTCAAAATTTCTCTTGTCCGTTTATCTTCTATTCTCCCCACAACATTTACTTAAGGTGCGCATAAAAATTTAAAATCCAACCGAAATGAGAATATTGAAAAATCACCAGAGGCGCATCAGATGGGTATTAAAATATATTAACGGATTCCACATCTGATACACCTGAAAAGAAACTTCATTACAATTTTCAGTCCTGATAATGACTCATTATAGTCAAAACTAGTCGTCCTTATATTTTATACATTAATTATTATAATATTAAGTGTTAAGATTTCGAGATTTTTTGGTTAAAAATAAAGGACAGGAACAAGACATGTAAAAGTTTTTAAATTTAACCTGACCTATTACTTCCTTTTTTTTTAGTGATATATCTGTTCCATCAAATGTCCATTCGATTATTGATTTTATTTTTTTCTCCGATATTTAGATGCGGTTGAATCTAAACAGGACCGCCATTCTAAAAATTCAATGAATTAACCCCTTCGGAGGAGGATCCTATATCGAAATTATTGTTATTGTTTCGTTATGAATGAACATCGTTATCTGAAATAAAACAAGTATTGGAAACGTTCTACAACCTACAATATTGCATTGTTACTTGATATCAGTTCTATGCATTTCTTCGGTCCGATGGACACGTATGTCGCAGCAAAGATATCGCACCGTCTGCGACCTTACCCTATTCCAACAGGCGAATATAATTTAATTCCTTGTTGCGACTGGTGGCAACTAACGAAAATCTGACAATGTGTCCAACTAAAAAGGGGATTAGTTCATTTTGAAAAGGTACTGAAATTGTCGAATTAATTGAATTGAATTTCAGGTAAACGAACATGAAGGTTCTCAATTATTTTCTACAGATTGATTCATTACAATAACTTTTGAAAATGAGATAATCGAAAATCTCACCAAAATTACTAATATGTTTATCATGGCCTTATTGGTAATTAAACTGTATTTTTCTTTGTTAAATAAGGAAACTTAGTCTTACGGTAGTTGCTCTTATGACAAATTTCTATTATCCCGGTTTCCCTTTTTGGAAATGAGATACCATAAGGTTAAGCTAAACTTTTCAAATATAAACTAATAATTTATTGTCAGGTCAACTGCAATTGTATACCATTTTTTAAACACTCTGTATCTCCTTAGAAATTCTTCCATCTCAATTAATCCGACAAATAAAAGTCTCTTATCCTTTCTTTCTAAGTTGTAGCAGTTTCTAATTCTTTCAGCAACAAGACAAAATATTTCTCCAAAGTTAAAGTGGTGCTTTGTTGTCAATTCGACGAAAGTAAGTTATTAAACTGTCGATATAATTATAAAAAGAAGGAAATTGATTTTTGTCATCTCGTTCATTGAATCGTTTCATGAACTGACAGAAGACATTATTAGTTCAACCCATTTGAAAGGTTTTCGCGACAGCGACCAAGTCTACCGAGAAATGCGATAAAATATTTATTCTTGGAGACAATAAGGGGAAATTAGATATCAGAAAAACCATAATGTAATATTATTTGTTGTAGAATTGATGGAATAAGGAGAAATTACATTATTAGCTTGGTCAAATAAGAGATTTTTTTTGAAATTTCTAAGTAACCGATTTTTATTTTACAGAAATGTTTACTGAAAATGATCGTATTTAACATATTACTATGTCGATGGTAAAGTGGACAAAAAAATAACGATAAGTGTGAGGTACTTTGAAAATGATGACTTCGAACGGCCGGAGAGTTAAAAGAAATTAACGAAGGAGAGAGATTTATCACGGATTGGGACCATTTGAGGAAAATATAAAAAATAAAATAGCAAAGATACAATACGGGTGACAACTTGAAACATTAAGACAAAGTTGGCAGATGGAAAAATGAAAGAAGTAGCAAAACTGGTGATGGACATTAGAAATAAAGCCCCTACAAGAAAAAGGGCGAAAATGGGAGTGAAAAATTGGTAAAGATGAGTAGAGTCTTTTTTATGTAGGAGAAGATAAGCATGGTAGAAATAAAATGAGCTGTGTGGAAAGCAGAAGAGTGGAAAAACATGTTGTGGAATTTAAGAATATCTTACACAAGGCTCAGAAAACATATAATTAATTTCATATTTATGAACGTTTATGCACCAATAAAAGTAGTGGAGAAAGAAGCAAAAGAAAGATTTTAGGAAGAAATAATTAGAATGTAGATATAGAATATAGATTAGGATATAGACGATTTCAATAACAAAATTGGAAAGGAGAAACATCTGAGTAGCAGTAAAGGAACCAAATACATGACAAAATGAATGATAATGAAGAATGAGTGTGCAACCTGGACATGGAGGTAAATTTATATTATATTATAGAGATGGTTCTCCATAAGTTTCAAATGTGATTTATATTATATTGAATTTGGCTTATACCAAGCACAAGAACAGGTAACTAAATTAATCGTTTGCTAATAACAAAAAGAATTATAAAGGACGTGCGATCATATAGAAGAGTTAATGCAGAAACTGGGCATGCTTAGGATTTCATTTTCAACAAAAATTTAAAAAACAATAAATTTACTAATACAAAAGATTGAGGTTTTGCAGATAATATATAGACAATTGAGTATTCGATATTGCTATCATCTTGATCGCAATTTAACTATCCAACGGAAAATAGATGATTTATCTAAGTATCCCCCATAATATTTATCTGTTTAGGTTTTAAAGATATAGAAATCAAGCATGGTGATTTTACATTTATTTCTTAAGCGTTAGTTCAAAAATGAATTAAGCAAATCTGAATCACTGCCATTATTAATGATTGGGTTTTGTGACTCTATCCACTATTTTAACAGATATCATAGGAATATGATTTCGAGTCTTTGAATTTAAAATTTAAATTTTAGCTCCAAGTTGGATAATATTTTCCTGAGTGGTGAGATGTTAAGCTTGGTTTCCATTTGGACTTTTTTCCATCAGTAATTGATCGTGTTAGTCGTGAAGACTCCAAACCAAATGAAACCAATGATCATCTAAGTGTTCAACGTTGTCTAATAAATACCGTTTTTTTTATGAAAAATAACCGACAACTTCGGTAAAAATCTATCAAAGATATGAAAGAATTAAATAATCTAGCTGGACTTTGTAAACTTTTATATGTTTATAAAATTATTTACTCACAATGATTTATTTGGAATCAATTCAATACATCTTCACATTACATAGCAGCCTTTTTAACTGTATTTTGAATACTAGACAAGTAAAATATAGCTTTGGAGATTTCTGTTTCTCTTTTTATTAAATGTAAAATGATATAAAAAGTTACTAGACTCTAGTTACACATCAAATAAGTCCGATGTAAATGGGGAGCAGTGTGTGTTAAGCGCATGCTAGTCAGGTTATTGCAAATTTTCACAACACTAGAAGGCGACCTAATGGGATTTATGCCAATATTTTGTAGTGTTAACTTTTATAGATATTTTTTGTTTTCGTTGAACAAGCGTCAGTTTATTGTACAACGTATGTATTGTTGTCGTCATTAATTTCCTTTTATTGGAGTATTTTATTTAAGTATAATAGGTTCCTGTTCTAGTTAGGCGTCCATGTACTTCTATTTACAATATCCATATTTGGAATATGAATAAATAAATCTGGCACTAATTATAGTTAACTTGAAATTTGAGTAGTCTGTTAGCAAAATTACTTTATTTTTCTTATTTTTTTGTAGATTTTCAAATAATTTTCAACAGAAATTTTCGAAAATCGGTTAAATGTTTCTGTGGACTAACAAAAATGTTAATCTTACACTTTGCTTATATTTTAAAAAACATAAATCTATTTATGCCGATATTGAATCGGAAAAACTAATAGATATATTTCCAAGACAAGTGTATACCGACTTTCTTACCAAAGGATTTCTGATGAAATTGTTATGAAAATAATGTCACACGAAATAAGTGTATGTCAAATGAAAGTCAATAATAAATAAGTTATGGCAAATTATTCATAAGATGAATGATTCTAAGAAAAAGTTAACAACGAAATCGTTGCAAGAATGCCTTTTAGAAAAAAACGTGATGTTGTTTGTTCTTGGAGTTCACCGAATACCTGGAGACGGAAAATTGGCTTTCGTTTCCAAGAAGTAGTAAACAGAATATTTTTGTTAGAAGTTCCTACAACTCATTTAAAGAGGACGTTAGTTTTGAGTTGATTTAATGAAGAGAAATGTGAAAAAGATAAATTATATTATTTCCATAAATTCAGATAAGTATAATTTATCTTTTTCATATTTATCATGAATAATTTCCACAAAGTCAGAGTTGAAACAATTAATTTAATAATAAAGAGTGGTATTAACTGTTTTATTTTCTTTAAACAATATTTCAAGTTACATAGTTATTAAAGTTTATTTCTAGTAAATGGTTAATTTTTGGTATTTAAAGCAACGTTATAAATGGTTAACCAATACGCTTACACGTTTAATTGATATAAAAGTCAGTTTTCTCTACCTAAAGGCAACAGGAGTGCGTTTTTACCTAAATTATTTTTATATAGAAAATTTTTCATTATATTTTTTTTATTAACCAAAGTTTTTCATTCAACCTCATGTAAAATCTTTCATATAAAATTGTGAAAAATACTCTTCTTCGGAAAAAATGTTTTCTTTTAACATATTTAATTTATTATCCAAGAAACTAAAAGTCTGAATGGGATTGAATCCCGAAAAGAAATATCAACCACCTACCGTGAATTTATAATCTGAGTAGTGTCACAGGATAGAATTTGTAAGATCATTAATCACTCCTTGTGACCTGGCTTCATCTATCAATACATTATCAAGGTGTAAGTCATTTCTGGGCAGGAACAAAAGACTGTGACGTCCTTGACACTGATACAATTAGAAATTGATAGAATGCCTATGGCGATATTAATTGGGGCATACGGAAGTTGTCGATGGAGAATTAACATTTTAGGAAGGAGATGAACATAAAAAAGTTAATATTCGTAGAACAGGAATCAATATGAACACACCATATATATTATACTTATAAGTGGATTTATACGGCAATTTATGAAATTTAAGAAAATATGTGCATTGTACAGAACAATAAATATGACAACGGCTTCAAATTTATAAAACAATAACATAGAAATGTTGAAAAATTGCCAATAATGAAAAATTACATAGTTATCCATAATTACATTGGTTCTTGGAAAAATCATCTCTGCATTTGACCTCCTTGGCAAAGAATCATTTCAATTGATTATTGACGGCAATTAGAAGAACAACTTCAGATTTTATGATGATATTTATTAGTTTAACTTCAAAAAGAAGTAACAGAAGTTTTCAATTAAAAAAAAGTTAAATCGAACTATTACTCGAGTTATCGCATGTTCAAGTTTAAAAAAAGTAGTCTAAAAAGAAACGTGATTATTAAATTATTCATCACAGTGTAGTTTCCCTTTAATGGCAACGGATTTAGAATATTTTCCAAATCGAATGGTATAAATTTTATGTGCCTAATCAGATCATATGACATGTTAATTTTTGGCATGTTTAGAATTACGTTTAGAACTGAAAGATTAAACATAACATCATATGAAATTATATTTTAATTATAAAATTATATGACACTTGACTGGTTGTACTAACCTAAAATAATATATTTTATTACAAATTAAGTAAAAATTGACACATCAATTATAAGTTCGATAAAGCAGATTATCGACATTACCGTTATTCATATGAAATATCACACAAAAAAAAGATACCGTTCTATTTTAAAAATCTGCTTGTATTAGAAAATAATTTTTTCTTGTGACTGTTCTTATGTCCTGTTTTGCGTGATAAATCACATAATGTGAACTTAAAAATAATGCTTTTGAAAAAATCATGAGACAAATCACATAATGTGAAGGCATCTTTCTTGAGTATAAATAATATTTAGGCAACCAATTTGAGATAAGAGATAAATTGATTAATACATATGATATTAATTTTGTTTATATTAGATTTATTAGTCAAAATTAAAATTAGAGAAATATAAAACAAAACGTATAGAACATTCTCTACAAAAATCACAAATATTCCATTAATTTAAATTAAAAAAGAAAATTATGTAGTAGCGATTCGAATTGAAAGAGCGCAAAACCGTAACAAAGTCTACACAGAACACGAGATTAATGGCCCTTGTTGTTGAATCCGTCGGTCTGTGTCGTAAAAATGTGTCCCCCTTAGAACAAAAATCGACGTATTTCAGCATTTCCTTAAAATACAATGAATACTGCCAAATATCGGGGTGGACTGTTTTCTGTGACCCACTCTGTATATCTGAAAAAATAGCTGATTTATTAGTAGAATTTTATCATTTTTTAACCTAGCCTATATACATATCTGTAAAAGCAAACACAGGACCAATGTTTTTTAAAAAATATACCTGTATACTTTAAGTATTTTTTGAAATTGCATTTACACATTACCATATTCTTTATGACTCACTTTGTATATATACTGTTACTAAGATTTACAAGTACAAAGGAATTTCGAAAAATCATGCAATTTATACAAAGAAGCAAGTGTAGGTTTATAGTTATCTAAGAACCCAATAAATTCCAATGTCCCATTAGAAAAACACGTGAACTAACGGAAAGGTGTGCCGATAACCATAAATTGGGCTTTTTTTTTCTTTTATGTATTCACTCTGAAAGCATGCACTAGTTGACCTTATGAATTAAAAATGTGCACTCGACAAGGTTTTACATCCAACACAGAATGTCGCAGGAAACAATATAGCCGCTCTTGAGTGCCGATAGTGAATAAATTTCCCGTCTTTCACTTTCTAACTTTGGAGCGGATTTGTGCGCGAAAAACAAATTTTCAATACTGAAATAAAAACAAGAATACTTAAAGTATACGAGCTGCAATAAAAGCAAGGAAGAAAAGAGATATTAAATTTTAATGTTTGAAAAATGTAAAAATCAAATATGAAACCATCACAACTCTTTACTTCAAGATGTTTCTAATGTATCACATTTTATTATTTCGTTTTATATATTAAACATCATTTGAAAGCTTGGTTCTTCCATTTTATAAAAATATAGAAAATATGATTATTAATTCATTACTTTAAAAGATAATCTTAATTTTAAAAGTCAAAACTGTTTTGGTAATCTTACATTTTGAGCATGTGCTGGAATATGGATTTTAGTTTTGCATCGACATTCTAATCATACTTTTGTCTCAGTTAATATCTTGTTTATAATTTATTTTCAGGCCAAAAGTAAATTATTACAGTTTATTTAAATAATTTAAATAAAATAGAAAACATATATTTTACTTTAGAGAAGAGCATCCATAAAACTCAAATGTGGTTTTAGGATAAAACCAAAAAAAACTCTAAATCCTTACCACATACACTTTAATAACATTGTCAATGTATGTTGTAACGAGTTTTCTTTGGTTTTATATATTTTACTATTAATTCACGAATACATTACGAAATTATAGAATAATGCTTTCATTTTTTTCAATAGAATATATTAATTAAAAAATTATAACATTTTTGCATTGATAAAGTGACTAAAGATGTAATCGTTCTGGTCTCTTCAATTTGTTGGTATCAGTAGACAGTAGACAGTAACATCCTATTCACTTCAAGACAAAAAAAAATCTGGTAGAGTCAAATCCGGAGTTGGATCAAAGTATTCCTTTATGTTCAAAAATTACGTTTAATAATTCCCTCTCTATTGGAAAATAATGAGGTGTAGTTCCATCTTGAGAGAAAAATTTAGCATTTCTTCTTACCCAAATGAAGGCATGATGATTTTATTTTAAGTGTAGAATAAAATGCAACGGTTTTTTCTCTTATCTTACACACAAAATTCGATTTGCAAAATGTTACTCTATAAATTATTACAAGATTTATCAAAGGTGATCTAAACCACAAATCGAATTACGGGAGAAGTATTAGATTTCATTTCCTTTTAAGAAAAAGTAGATATTAAAAGAAAAATATAATATAACAGAAAAGATATGTTGAATTTAGCTCTACAGTTATACTATTTCCCTGAAGGTAATTAGAGTGAGATTCATAAGAATTTTTCATTAAAGTCTGCTTTACCAAAAAACAGAATTTAACAGAAAAAAGCAATTTTAAAAAAATGGAAAATTAAGATCAAAAACCACTCAAAATTATCATTAAATATACAATTTATATATGTTCTTTTATAAAATTGATAAGATATAAGAATATATTGCCTAAATTTTTCTATGTTTAAATTTTTTCAAAATTCATGTGACTGTTATCTTGCAACAACTTTTCGAAAAATCTCTTATTTTCAATTTTCTTCTTAGGAAAACTATTGCTGTACACTATTATGGAGGTGTTTTTACTGATTTAGGGGATATTCAAATAGTATGAATGTTTAAAATACTAAGCCTAATTTATTATAACTTCTTATAATCAAAATTTTGAATCTAATAACTATTTAAAAAAGTATTTGTTTTGAATACCTCGTAGTGTTATATACTCTATAAATAACTATCCTGTTATCTATTTTTTTTTAGAACAATGCAATTTGTATCTAGCTCTAGAAGGTATATAATCAATCAATCATTTAATAATGCGCACTTAATTTTTAAATACTTACTTAATCTATCCAATATCTTATTCAGATAATACCATAAAAGATAGTTGTATTATTATAATATGAACTGAATCAGATAAATACCATAATTTTCATAATAATTGCGGCAGACCTTGTTCTTGTTATAGTTCTTTCTACACAATGATTAATGGTTTGGTTCTGCGAAACAGTTTGTTAGTAAATTTCTAGAATTTCTTTAAAAAAGTCGTACTAAACAGGATAACATTTTTCCTGGTTGATTTGATTTATTGTAATTGGAACAAAATTAAGATATAATCGCAGTAAATGTAGGTCTTGGAAAAATTCTTTAAACTCGGAGCTGATACGTAAGTTGTTTATTAGAAACCAAGACAGACGTCTATACGAAACTACTGTTAAGAGTTAATCAAACATTTAAAATCATAATTTAATTTTGACAGTAGTGTAAATTAATTTACAATTAAATTGGGATTAAAACTGCATTTTTATAATTTTAGATTGTTTTGTGTTTATCACACAAGTTTAAAATTTTCGAATGAAAAAGGCACTCTTTTAATATAATGGATCAAAAGAATTTTTTGAAATGTTGTATAATTAATAATGTATAATAATTAATGTTCATTGTTCTTTGATTGTTCATCGATCGATATATTCCGCATGGCTGTATCTAGAACGACGTTAGCTATTTGGATCGCCAACCTTCGAAAGGAGACGGCGTCATAAGAAGAAGATAATTAATATCAATTTTGTTGTACTTTATTTTTTTGTGCAATATAATTATAAATGTTAATATTGCACTTAATTAATATTTTTTTAAGTTACTCCTAGAAATTAATGTACGTTGTCAATTTATTGGTCGACTGAACGTTAATTAAAGTTGCCTATCGATAATTGTGGCATATTGCATGTACTAAATATAAAAGTATTTACAGAAACAGTTCTATAAATATACAGAGTGTCCGCGAAAATAATGCATATTTTTATACGGTATGTAGAACGTGTCATTAGTTAACCCAACAATTCACACTTTTAATAAAAATATGCGTCATGTAATCAAAGAATATCTATCTGATGATTCACAAAATTGTGTTAGTTTGTAGATGTTTCGGATCGTTTAATCGTTTTAAGTTTATCGTTTGGTATAGTAGTTTCAATAATTCAGAGAAATATAGAATTTTATTCGAATTAAGAATATCACGACTTGTTAATTAATCAAATTCGCAATGTTTTGTATCAGTGTCTCGAAGATCGTTGGAAACGTGTAGTGTATAACCTATAAAATGTAGTGGTAGAAATCATTCGGATCATGTAATAATTACCAAGAATACATTTTTCACTTTTCTATATCTCCTGTAATCAACAATTTTAAATATCTAGGTGTATAATAATAATGATAACTTATTTTTAAAACGTTTAAAAAACCATTGTTTATTAATTTATTTGTAATATCAATTATTCAGCTTCCGCGGAGTTGCTGGCTTTAGTTGCTTTTCGGGAAATAATATTTAGATAGATGTAAAAACTAAAATTTATTTCTTTGAAAACGACTGACTTTTTTATTCTACATACGTTATTAGGTATAACTCATCCATAAAAATGGGCATTTTATTCGCGGACTCCCTGTATACAATTTTCGATATTACTTTCACAGCAACAAGCATAGTTTAGGACAATGTTTCACTGCTGTGGTTGCTGAATATTTTGAGTGGACGTAGCTAGCAGTGAATTTTTTAATAAAACCCTACTTTTTAATTGAATTGTAAACAGTTCAATTGCTAATTTCTAGAAAATTATTTTAGTGTCCTCTGTAGCATGCAGATTCAAATGTTAATGGAATGTGATTTTATTATGAGCCCTCATTACCAGGCTAAACGTCCACAATTGGCTCGATTTGGAATAAGAGATATCCACTAAAGCATACACGAATGGGCGCATTACTGAGGCCTTTACAACAGTTAACATTGTAATGCTTGTAAATATTCGCAAACCGTTAGGAAAGCAATGTACTGCTGGTGTCGGAACAATTAAATAATCATCTAAAAATAATAAAATGTTTTTAATTTAAAAATATTACCATTATTTTTTAGCTTGAAAACGGATCAATGTGAATACATAAGATTATTTGTATTTGTAGAGATTTTCGAAAAATATAATTGATGGTGATGATAACTGGTCAGTCCTATCTATGTGTTTCCCAGACATATTAGATAAATAATATACAGTAGCGCTAGTAAAATAATAATTTTTACTTTATTCTCTTCCATTCATGAAAGTTGGTTATTTTCTACGTTTGTACATCTTAAATATGAAAATAAAATTTGTTCTAACTAATGTTTAAGAAGAAAAATTAGTCATGACATTTTTTTGTAAAAATAAATTTAATTATTGATGCAGCCCCTTTTTTTTTGGTAGAATTATACATTAAATCTTGTTTGGATATATGTATCTTCATTTTGTTGATTTACTATATTTTTTTTTGTAAAACAAATGTCGTTTTTTTTCTCGAGGTTTTTATCAACACTTCGTGTTGTCGGTAAGAGCTAATGTTTGACGACTCAAAATAGCCCAAAAAAGTAAAATATTTAAAAAATAATCAATACAAAAATCATTGTATGACCCAACAAAAGAAAGTTACAATTAACTAATAACAAGCTTAAGTATGTAGCAGTTACAATAATTAACAAAACATAAAGTATTTTAAAATACTCAAAAGCCTAATAGAAATAAAATAGAAGTCAAATAAAAGAGAATAATTCTAAAGGTTCTTCCTGATGCAAAATAACCTAAAACATTATATTTTATTTTTATATTGTCTTATATACTTATGAATTTAGCTTAGTAGGGCAAATATTAAGATTTTGTGGTTTGTTCACGTGAGTACTTGTTCATTTTATAAAAATAATATTATTTTAAAGTTTCCAAAAAAATCAGAAATTGTGGCTTCTTTTCTCACAATTCTTTATTTAAAGTTTTTTATGACTAGTTTCGGAATTTATTAGATTCATACTCCATTCTTAAGTAAAAAGGCTGTAAAAATATTAAAAAAGTAGGTTTAATATTCATCAAAAAACACTTAAAAATAGAATACTACTTACACACATTTCTTCCTTGATGAATACTTACTCCTCTTTTCACATTTTTACCGCCTTACTTGAAAATTAAGTTTAAACTTAATAAACGTCGAAACTAGTCGTAAAAACTTTAAATGAAGGACTTCATAATTTCTGATGTTCCTTTTCTAAAATTTTGGAAAAATCTTATTTTTATAAAATAAAAATTAACTCACACGAACTAATCACAATATAATATATATATATATTATATGTATATAAAGTAGGTATTCTATTTAGGGCAAATCCTCTGAAACAAACGCTATTAGGTTAAGTTCGCAAGTGGGATAATTGCTTTTCCAAATCTTATTTACATAGAGCAAAATACCGAACAAAACAAAAAAAAAAAAACAAAGTCATATACTTATACGTAGTATATTAAATTATACCAATCAAAGATTTTCATTTGGAAACATTGACAAAAAAAGTTATCTCGCGATAGATAAATTTTGTCCATATGATTAACATAAAATTTTATTAATTTTATGTGAATTAATCTTATAAATTCGTTTCACGGTACAAAAATAATAAAATACGCTGTGTGTATGTAACGTTACTTTTTCGTTTAAAAAAATTTAAGACTAATTTGCCTCATTTACATCGGTAACCTCTATATTTTTAATATTTAATAATATTTTTAAAATACGATCGTCTAACATAAACGAAATTTTCCTAATTTATATTTCTTCATGTGTCCAATAATAAAAATGCTATTAAGAAATTACGCACTAATGCGACACATACAAATCTTATTCTTTAACTCTCATTTACTGTTAAATGTTTATTTTTTCTCAAGTCGTTTCTCAGATATGAGAAAACTTTTCTCACCAATGCTCAAAAAATAAATTTCGCCAACAACTTAACACTTCTATTTATTAGAGGCCATTTTTGGCAACAGTCATAACTTGCCCATGTGAAAACATAAAAACCCTAATATAGGTCATTTTATGTATTTCTGTTATGGTCGAAACTTCGCAACATGTTTGGTTTGTCTCCTAAGTCGTAATATCGAACTAATATCGTTTGAGATCCTTTCACGAGCGCGCTACTATAAAGTCCAATTTACAGGATGCTTTATAAAAATCAGTTCTCACGTTGCCGTTGTATCAAATAAAGTTATCGATAATTTTCTGTTCTTCAAAGCGCTTCCTCTTTATTGTGGTATCTCCAAGAGAAATAATCCACAGAATCCACCAAAATTAAACTAACGACAGGACGTAATACGATGGTAAATATCGAAAAGCATTGAGAAAAATATTCGACAATCAATTTAAGTTCCAACGAGGAAATAATGCCACACTACAAAAAATGCTAAAAATTTTCCCTGTCGTATTAAAAGCATTTGGTTGCCCCTTTTATAGTATTTAGAAGAAGCCTTCTATTAACCCCTGGATTGTTTTTCATTTCTGCACAAAAACTATGTACCTATTACGGAAATTTTCTTTTCAAAGCGCTCGCGTTCTAACTATTATTAATGTACAATACAGGGAAGCTCGGTCATATTAAAAATACATTTCGGCGACGTTTCCACTTGCATCATGTAATAACACTGGCAAAGTATTCTGAAGAAAATTCAGGTAAACTTCGCCTGTTAGCCTACTCGGAATGGTATGTGATCCGATTAATTTATTATCCAAAACTCCGCATCTAATATTAAATATTAAAATTTGTATTATGGACTGAAAGGCAAACACTGAAAATATATCCTTGGTCTGACTCACGCTAAGGTTTTTCTACATGAACCCTTAGGTATAGCATCATATCGCAGATTCTGGAATACAGCCTGGGGACGAAATGGTGGAATACATCCTATGCTCTTGTCTAACACTGGAAATAAGTATATTCCATATGTTCGTTTCTGTAGAAATAGAACCTAACGAATTTAATAAAGCTTCACCAAAATCAACCATTGATTTATTAAGAAGATGTGGATTGTATGGTAAACTGTAACCCCTTAGGGGTGAACCACAAAAGGCCCTCGCTGACTTCTGTAAAGAAACGGGCTAACACACCACTCTCTTGTACCTAACTTAACCTGGCACATGTCTTATTTTTCCGCACTTATTTCTGGTGTGTTACTGACAATATTAATATATTGTTTCATTTTTAAAAGTTTTCGTTCCAGTTATTCATTTAATGTTACTGAGGAAAATCTATCATGTTCTTTTAAGCTGTTAAAAACCCAAGCAAATATTTGGTTGTGTTCAACCAGAAAATCTCTTATTACATTTTTTTCAGTTCTAAGATTACCATTACAAAACCTTATACAAACACAAAAACCGCATATTCGTGATTAAGAAATGGAGGAAGGAGGTAACTAAAATAGAAGAGGGGAAAACAAAAAAAAATACAAAAGCATTTATGAAAAAGTCCAAATATGTAAAAATGAACACAAATAAAACGAATTTGTCATCAAGACAACCCACAGGAAGACATTTAACCTGCCAAAAGGGGTATGGAAACAAACCTTATATAGGATGTTCCAAGTTTTGTCATGTGTATGATGTAATGCTTTCGGCTCTATCTTTGAAAAGTTGAGTAAATTTACATTTAATATGAATAATAAAACTGTGATATTATTAGCATCACCAAAAACCCAAATTAAGTATTCTTCAAAGATAAAATTTTATTAAAAATAATTATATTCATATTGTCTGGACAGTAAACGACTTAAACGATTTAGTAAGCGGAACTTAGATTTCCTTTATTTTCATGTTTCATTCAATTCCTCGGGTTATGAAGGTTCCAACTGCCAAATATATCATAATTTTTTGTTATTTAAAAACTATAAATTGATTGTGATGATTAATGGAATTCCTCTTTTAGAAGCATTACTATACTCGTAACATTTTCATTATATATCTAGTATTAGCTATATTGTAATAACTTCGCTATGTATGTTTACTATTCTTATATATAATTTTTTTTATCGATACCCTGTATTCGTAAATCTTCAACTTTATTTTTAATAGTAGAAGTTCCCAACTGCCAGACAGTTTTGCTTAACTTTATTAATGTATTAGTAAATAATTTTAACCTAGTTTTCCTTCATTACTAATTGTTGTTTACAAACAATATTTGATCCTTGATTACTGCATTAACACAAATGGAATTGTTACGATAGTTGAATATATGTTATTAGTTTAGACCCGAACATTTTAAGGATACAATTATTCTTATTTTTATACGAGTGTATGAAAGTAAATTACAGTCACAAACTCACAATTCAAACTCAGTGCTAATTAATTTCCCCAATAAATATTTGATCAAAGACCATTAAACATATCCAGAGAAGAAAATGCAGCATAAAATTATTCCATATTCTCACTCTATTCCTATTCAAAAAATATTTTATACCAGTCTACATAATTTTCAAAAATATCCAGGAAATTTAATTTACTTTAATGAAAATTTTCTTTGTTTGAAAATTTTTATTACGAAATATAACACATCAAGAAATTGGAACAGTGGTGAGTCAAAATTTATTTTTATATTTAAGAAACATCAACCTGAAAGTGTATGTAAGATATTGTTACATGTAAATATTTATAACGCAGTTATCTGCACCAATAATAGCAATTTTTTTATATGGTATCCCTTCAATCCAAAAAATCAATGTGGACATGTCGTAAACGTCGTAAAATATGAAATCCAAAATGTGTTTATAAGAAAAGTATCTAATCCAATAAATAACTGCAGTATTAATATAACACTGGAACCATTTCCTATGTTAGTAGATCCAATAGGAACCATAAGAATGCTTCAACTGCTAATACAATTTGTGATCATTGAGTATGAAGTTACGTATCTTCGACGCGGATTATTTAACTTATTTCATTTCTGGTACTTATAAAAGATTAATATATTTATAGAAAATAAAAATATTCAACTTGCTCCTATTTATTTTATATTTGAAAAAATTACCATTGTGAATACACAAGATGTATAAAAAAAATTACGAATATAAAGCAATTTCTCCAAGAAGATTTATAACTCTAATTTAATAAAAATACTTTCGAATGATGTTTCAGGATTATATATTTTTACTTTGATTTCTTTAATTTTTGTTTGGAATTTTTGCAGTTATGTAAGTTTTAGTTTTTTAATATGGGTGTTATATACTTTTTTGTTACAATCCAGACAAATTATAAAATAATGGTAAAATTAAGTTCGTTATTATTTGTATTGCTAATTTTTTGCTTCGCATATCATTTTAATTTATTTTATTAATTGGCACTTTGCATGAAACCTTACTTAACTCCTTATATTAAACAATTGGATCAAGTTTTTCAAGAAAACAAAGATCAGACAATCATAACTTCAATGGCAATCCCTCAAAGTACAACTAGAGGAGAGGAATTTTATGAAAATTTTATAAAACTGGTATGACTCCAGTTTTATGTGTATATGACGTGAAAGCTTCTTTAGAAAGGGTTTTAGTCCATCCAGTAAATGCTATATTAATTTTCCAGCTAGAATTGGTGTAACCAGAAAGATCTATTTCAGTTTTTGAGAAGGAAAAAAAAGAAGGTATTATGTATCTGATATATATTATAACATAAATGGCACAAAACTGACATATAAATTGTAGTAAATACTTCTAAAATATAGTTGTGTATCCATATCGAAGAACCAATTTTTCTCAATTAGTCATTTTTTCAACAAAGTTTATTGTTATTATTATTTCAATTGTTTCATAGATATCTAAAAAATGTGTACACAGGGTTTTCTTAAATTTAATATAAAATATGTTTCAATTCACATAAATATATTTCAGGAATATTGGTAACATTGTTAACTAATAAGGAATCCTCTTCTACACAGTTAATAAGTTACTTACTGAACTGAATACCAATGAGTAAAGTGAACATACAGTTCTAAATGTACTACTCTCTTAATTCACTTCACATTCACGTTCAGTGTAATTATTTTCTCATTTATTAACTATAAAAGGTGTAGATTTATGAGTCTATCACTATACAGGGTGACCCAGAACTGTTTTTTATGAAGCGTCCTTTCGGATGTAATCAAAATTTTATATCGCTGATTACTTGTTGAAGCATTTTTGTTCACATCAATACCAGTACCTATGGTAGCTGTGTCATCAGAAAATACTGTATAAGGACATTTTCTGTTGTGAAATAACACAGACGTATAATAGAGGTTTGTCCTCAAGACACTTCCTTTGAGTATACCTGCCATTTTTTCTCAATATTTGTTTTCTTGTTCGACCTAAAACATTCCCATTATAAATCTTAATAATATGCTTTTGATTTTATACATTAGTCTTTTATGCTAAACTTGGTCAAATGCTTGGGCTGTAATGGTTAAACATAATTTTTCTCTTCATATCTTTTTTTCGATGTTACTGTTATTCTGTGTTCTTGATCAAGAGTTGAGTATTTTTTTGGAAATCCAAAGTTATGTGATGAGAACATTTTCCTTCTGTGGTGTCCGTCCAAAAAAGGTCCGTATCCAGATTTATTCCACGAAAACTAATACCAGATAAATGGCATGTTTGAATTATTATTTTTTATTGGTACATAAGCATTCTCCATCTAAGCAAAATCAACATGTACTGATTTATTGTCGTTGATTTTGACTAGCCAATTCTTGATCTATATTAGTATATTATTGAATGCGTATTAATGAACATTTTGGTTATCTCCTAGAAACTTATCTAATGGGATCAATAGTTAAAAAAGATGTATGACCAGTAAAGGTCCCAGTGTTGACGTTTTTCCTTCTAAACTAGATAGTTAATAATGCACAGTTAATAAAGTATTGGCCCCAAGACACTACCTTGGAATAAATCTGTTGTTATTTATCTCATTTTGAAACATTCTTTCACATTTGCAGATTAAATCCTATTAAAAATAATATGCTTTCGGTTTTGAGTTGTATATATATATATATATATATGTATATATTTTAAAATATGACTTTCAATTTTGTAAATCCTTCCACGTTTTATAATTTCACTTCATAATTCTTATTTTAGACGAAAGAAAAGAAATATGTAACTAATAGATCAAAACAAACTTACTTTAAGATATTTATGATCTTGTTTTGCGTTTCTTTGCTTGTGAAATTTAACGGCTACAACTATTTTTTTAATAGACTTAATTATGAACCTAAAACGAAGAAAATGAAATTAGGTCAAATAATATTACTGAATTAAAAAGAGTATTAAAATATATGGTAGTTACACTTTCTATGGTAACAAATATTTTGAAAATATATGAATTTTCTTTTCTTTTTCTTTCTTAATGGAGAGCAACTAATAAACAAAACAATTAAAATTCCATTTCTTTACATATTACTTAATATTATTATGGAATTAACACAATTTGAAATTACCCAACTGAAACGTGTTTTCTTATAATGAAAGCTTAAACCAATCGTTTGTGATAATACAGAGAATAATAATTTGCAAAAATTAATGTACTGATAATATTTTTTATAGAACTCTTTTTGTATTTTCTACAGAAATCAAATTATGATTTCTCTATGTATGTTTACTTATATTATTATTTATTTATTTATTATAAAATTAATTATTACTACTATTCTTATTAATAATAGGATAGAATCAAAAGCATTGTCTTTAACATTATTAATGTATTGGTAAATACTTTTAGCCTACATTTTTTTTAATACTAATTGTTGATGGCAATCATTTAATCCTTTATTACACTATGAACACAAATGGAATTGTCACGTTAGCTGAATATGTCTTCAGTTTAATGACTACATGAAAACATGAAGACGTTTACGATAATATTATCTTTATTGTTATACGAATGTATAAAAGTCAAGTGTAAATTGCAGCCACAAACAAAGAGTTCAAACGTGGTGTTAATTAATTTTGTTAATAAGTATTTGTCTGAAAAACCATTAAACATATTTAGAGAAGAAAATGTAGCAGAAAGTTTCATATTTTCACTCCAAATAGAGAAAATGATCTATATTAGCTCATATAATTTTACACAATATCCAGGAAATTACATTTTCTATATTGAAAATGTTAATTCTTTAAAAATCATTATAAGCAAATTTAACGAGTCAAGAAATTGGAACAGTGGAGAGTCGAAATTTATATTTATATTTGAGAAAATACAACCTGAAATTGTTATTAAATCTGCCTTTAAGATATTGTGGCACGTATATATATATAATGCTGTTATCTGTACTAATAATAGCAATTTTTTTACATGGTATCCATACGACTCAAAAAATGAATGTGGACGTCTTATCAACATTGACAAATACAATATTCAAAATCCGTTTATTGAAAAAATTCCTAATCAGCTAAATAGCTGCAATATTAATATAACACTGGAACCATTTCCTATGTTAGTGGATCCCACAGGAACGGTAGGAATGCTTGCTTCAATGGCGAAAACAATTTTTGATCATATGAGTATGAAGTTACATGTTCTCAAAACTGATTATTTAACTGATTATTACGTTTCTGGTACACATAATAAATTAATACATTTAATAGAAAATGAAAATATTCAGCTTGCTCCTATTGTTGCTATATTTGAAAAGAGAATTCCTAATTATTATTGTGAATACACAAGATATATAATAAAAGAATACGACTTTATAGCAACTTCTCCTAGAAGATTTATAATTCCTAATTTATTAATAATATTTCAAAAAGATGTTTTAGGATTATACATTTTTACTTTTATTTCTTTAGTTTTCCTATGGAAGTTTTGCAATAACTTCAGTTTAACTTCTTCATTGTGGACCTTATATACTTTCTTTGTTACACTCCAGATAAATTATAAAAGAATTGTCAAACTCAGAACATTATTACTTGCATCAGTCATGTTGTGGTTTGCATTTCATTTTAACTTATTTTATCAGACGGCACTTAGTAGTTTGCAAGTAAAACCTCTGTTAACCCCTAAAATTAAAACATTAGACCAACTTCTTCAAACAGATAAAGATAAAAAAATCGTTATTCCAATGGCTGTTGCGGAAAGCACAATAACTAGAGGAGAGGAATTTTATGAAAATTTCATGCAACGAGTTATACCACTTTTTACTGTATCTGATGTGAGAGCTGCTGTAGATAGATTTTTAGTGGATCCGGTAAATGCTTTATTAATTTCCCAGTCAGAGTTGCTGCCAATTCGAAACAAGAACGAAATTGAGCTCATTAAAAATGATCCTGTAAGTATAATTAATATTTTGTGAAATAATTTCTTAGAAATCGTTTAAATTGACAATATTATTTAATATTTCAATTCCAGAATACAGGATAAACTGATATACCAATAGAACTTGCAACATATATTATTTTTGTGTTACATGATCAGTAACAATAAATTGTAAGATTAAAAATAAAAACAGTGCATCTCAAATGACGCGATTAAGAGTAAATGTCCAGGTTTTGGTGTATACCTAAATACAGCTTTGCAATTTGACAAAATATAAAACAATTACTGGGAACTAATAACGACTTGTGCTTTCAATACCTCGTCAAGTTTTATCATTTTCTTTTAAATTCCGCCCTACGCCTTTTTCCCCGCTTTTCACTTCTCACACAGGACAAACTGTACGTTGAGGGCCTTTCACTCTTAAGTTCAGTATTCTAAAGTAATTTATGTCAGATTTTGCATTTCAAATAAGTTGGAACTGATGAAGAATTTAGTACACTCAACGAAAATGTAATCATATTTTCATTTCTCACAAACGTATCGTTTTTAAATGGTTTTGACCATTTTTTGACAGCATTTTACCGACGACCACAGTCTTGAACACGCAGGAGACTAAAGTACGACTCAAAACACAATGGGTATCGAGCGATATGTTGCTAAAAAAGCTTATCAGCGTTAATAAAACATTTTTGATATTTAAAATTTAAGTAGAATATTTTGTTATTTGCGCTTCACTTTCACTCCGTGGGACCAAATTTTCAGTTTATAGGAGCTGAGTTCACTTATGTATACTGAGATGGTCTGCTTGTGGCACCTTTCAAGCAATTTTAACGTGGATTAACTGTGACAGTGTCTGTGGAGGATAGTGCAAAGTGAACAGTTTCCTCCCCACATAAGTTCAATGGGAATTAAAGCTGGTGAACTGGGTGGTCACAGCAAATATTAACGCCAGCTTCTTGGGTAAAATTCATAGTTCGACGAGCAAAATGGGGACATACGTTGTCTTGCTGAAAACGAGGTGTATACGGCCATCTAGATAAGGCAGTAAAGTGGTTTGTGGGTCATCAGCAACATAACGCAGCTGTCATACTGTCTCGAATAATCGAACTTCGCGCTCTCCACAGCAGCGTCTTACCCTTCTAAGGAAATCGTGAAAGCTTAGAAAGGATCGCGATTACGACATCATGCCATTCTGCTCACAATGCTGCCGTTTTCTACACCAGTTCAAATGTTAATGACGGTGGTCTACAGTCAAAGGAAGCACTAAACAAGGACTGTATAATGTACGTATAGAAACAGATCGCGATACGTCGCTAATTACGTGATAGGACAAACCGATATCTGGATAGGCAATAATTCTATCCCTGCCAACATTGCTACCATGGTGGTTATTTTGATGTCTTCCAACTCGAGGCATTTTCTTACATTTATCACACGATCGTGGGGTGAATAACTAAAAATGTTTGTACTAGTTAGCTTTCAACATTGTGTTTGCAAAAAACTGTCAAAGATAAAACGTTGATATTGTTATCATAGCATACTTAAATATAGTCATTTTGTTGCTAACAAATCAAGTTCACGAAATGGTGTAACACTTCTAATGTCACAGGATATTCTTCATGGTATTGCATTAAGTTAAAATTCTCTTGGATTTGATTTCCTTTAGCACTCGCCAGGAGCAAATCGTACCTAATTAGGTACTCTCCCTGACCGCCGCTAAAATTACATAATTTTTATCAGATTGTAAGTTGCTAATTCGTCCTTATGTTATCAATTTTGCCGAGCAATTTGATAATAATTATTGCCAATTGGAAGGTCTTCTAAAATCTTCGAACAATAATAATAAATGGGTAGATTAAAAAAACGACTTTTTACATGTACATATTTAATGAATTCTCTTAACATTGTCAGTTAATGAAAGATACTCTTCAACACAGTTGATGATGTACTTACAGAACTAAATCAAGTCGAGACCTCCAGATAGTGAAGACGCGAGAAAACGAATGAGTAAATGTACTACTCTCCTAATTCACTTAAGGTTGGTTGGTTTAGTACTTTTCTAATTTATTAAACTATAAAGGATGTAGATTTGTGAGTCTAGCGGGATACCGCGTGTCCCGAAGTATTGGGAGCTACTAAAGAGACACAGTTTGACTAAAACACTAAAGAGCTTCTATTTCCCTTTTACGGTCAACTTCTAGATCCGTTAATTACGGACAAAATATAGTCTAACCCCGGGTACCTATAACAAATCGAAATTAATTTTAGAAGTTTATGAATTGCACCATAGTATTATATGTATTTTTTTAAATGAATGAAATCGATAATTGGTGTAAATTTTAGCATCAAATCACTATTTTTGAATATGAGCTTCAATGGCGTCCTAAAAAAAGTGTATATAACATTTTATTATTTTTTACACAAATTATGCGTCGATGTAACCACCTGTAAAACTAAATTAAATCTAAATTTAGTAGGTCCTTTCTGCTTGACAACGATGTTTTATAATTTGACCTTTCACTGCCAATTATTGGGTTGTTTCTATGTAATTGGTGCGCAGACGAAATATCTCTTTTTGGTTGTTTTCTTACATTTGCAGTGCTTTTATGGTAACTCAAGTACATGTTGTCGTAAATTTTGTAAAGATTCGCACGGGATTTTGTTGGTTTTAAACAGTTATGTTTGAAATAAATTAGTTCCAACGAGATTGGTAAAAATTAGGCTTAGAGTTACTCCACAAAAAGAAGCTAAAGGAGTAAGATTTGGTTATTTTGAAGGCAATTCCATAAATTCTTAGCGTCCTATTTAACTCACTTTCTACACAAATTAAAATTATTTCTCACATTTATCGCGAAATGAAAAATAATAGAAATATTAAATCATATTGGTTGGTTTTCTACGATTTTAGTTATTAGTGGGTTGTTTGTTGTTTCTCATAATTCTAAGTATAGAGCACTGCTTAGAATTTGGTAAATAAATATTGAATCCATGTAATGGTCATTCAAGTTTTTGAGAAAATTGGGTATGCGTTTCTTGTATTAATCGCATATTTTCATATTTTCATCAGATCAATATCTGAAATGTTACCTTTGAACGTGAGCATTCAAAAAAAAAGGTAACTTAATCCCTTAAACAA
The DNA here is from genome assembly GCA_951812935.1 of Hermaeophaga mercurialis. Lineage (NCBI taxonomy): Eukaryota > Metazoa > Arthropoda > Insecta > Coleoptera > Chrysomelidae > Hermaeophaga > Hermaeophaga mercurialis. Next base: position 41,229,685 of record OX638358.1, read on the forward strand.
ATATGGTTCAAGTATGTCGGATTACGCAATTATTATTAAATTAACTGCAATTCCTCAATATTCTATTTGATGTGAAAGGATTGTTGACAAATTTCCCCCTTTTATTTTTTTTTCTTCCGTAGTAGTTCGAACGAGGACTACTATTTTTATAATTTCGATTCATAGTTGTTAACTAGTACTGTACACAAAGTACTAGTTATAGGTAATTTAACATTTTTTACTTGTAACTACGATAACGAAAATGCTTCGCTTCTCTAACGGTAAGGTGTTTAGTATTTATTGGTGATCATTATTTTTTCTTGCAGATTATAATGAAGACACATCTCTTTGTTATCAAAAGAAATCATCCTTTATTCCATAGGATTGATTCTTTGATTCAAAGAATTCATGAAAGTGGACTCTCTCATAAATGGATATACGATGCCCTTTTTTTAATAGAGACGAAAGAAATGAAAGATGTTACTAGAAGATCAAAACATAAACTGACTTTAAGAGATTTAGGTTCCTGTTTTGCGTTTCTTTGTTTGGGACATTTGATAGCCACTGTTTCGTTTTTAATAGAATTAATTATAAAATTCAAACAAAGAAAATGAAATAAAAAAGATATTATCACTGAATTAACAAAAGTACTGAAAAGTGTGGATATTGAACGTTTTATGTTAGTTAATATTGTATAAATATATGGACTACACTTTCTTTTTCTTTCTAAGTGGATAGTCAATAGTAAACAAAATAATTAAATTTCCATTTCTTTAAATAAATATCAACATATTACTTGATACTATTATGGAACTCATACAATTTGTAATTATCCAACTGAAACCTGTAATTTTCTTTTAATGAGAACTCAAGCGAATCGTTTGTGATAATACAGAACAGTACCGGCTAGAATGTATGAGATAGTGAAAATGTATACATATGGTAAAACCATCTAACACGTTTTTCATTTTTTAGCAACATAACAATATACACTTTTAATGTTTTTAAGATAAAATTTCAAATGTTACGACGATATATCCAACATCGGCATCGTTTATAACTGGCCCAATTTGTATCTTATTATTTATTTGAGAATTTAAGGCTGCAAGGTATCAAATAAAAATTGATATAATTTTGTAGGAATAGAAGGCAAGAAAACTACATTTAACCTTGCCGTCAAATTAATTACTAAATATATCAAGTAAAAACAAGTTGTTTGAACGAAAAAGAAAAATTAACAACGATTGATTTATTATTAAACAAGTCACTTCAATTAATAATACTAAAACTGCAAAGGCAATCATATGTGCAACATTTATTGAATGCCTAATGGCAGATTATGATAATGTAAAATAAATGTGGAAACGTTATCAATATCGTAACATATTAAATGTAAAATCCGTTTGTAGAAAAAATTCCTAATCAACTAAATAGCTGCAGTATTAACATAACACTGGAACCATTTCCTATGTTAGTGGATCCCACAGGAACGGTAGGAATGCTTGCTTCAATGGCGAAAACAATTTTTGATCATATGAGTATGAAGTTACATGTTCTCAAATCTGATTATTTAACTGATTATTTCGTTTCTGGTACACATAATAAATTAATACATTTAATGGAAAATGAAAATATTCAGCTTGCTCCTATTGTTGCTATATTTGAAAAGAGAATTCCTAATTATTATCCAAAATGTGTTTATAAGAAAAGCATCTAATCCAATAAATAACTGCACCATTTCCATTTCCTATGTTAGTAGCTCCAATAGGAACCATAAGAATGCTGCAATTGCTAATACAATGTTTGATCATTGAGGATGAAGTTACGTATCTTTGACGCGGACTATTTAACTGATTATTTCATTTCTGGTACTTATAAAAGATTAATATATTTAATGGAAAATAAAAATATTCATCTTGTTCCTATTTATTTTATATTTGAAAAAATTGTGAATATTCAAGATGTATAAAAAAAGATTACCAATATAAAGCAACTTCTCCAAGAAGATTCATAACTCTAATTTAATAAAAATACTTCCGAAAGATGTTTCAGGATTATATATTTTTACTTTGATTTCTTTAATTTTTGTTTGGAATATTTGCAGTCATGTAAGTTTTAGTTTTTTAATCTGGGTGTTATATACTTTTTTTGTTACAATCCAGACAAATTTTTTGCTCCACATTTCATTTTAATTTATTTTATTAATCGGCACTTAGCACTTTGCATTTAAAACCTTACGTAACTCCTTATATTAAAACATTGGATCAACTTTTTCAAGAAAACAAAGATTAGACAATCATAACTTCAATGGCAATCTTTCAAAACTGGTATTACTCCAGTTTTATGTGTATATGATGTGAAAGGTTCTTTAGAAAGGTAACTCAATTAGTCATTTTTTCAACAAACTTTATTATTATTATTATTATTATTATTATTATTATTATTATTATTATTATTATTATTATTTCAATTGTTTCATAGATATCTAAAAAATGTGTACACAGGGTTTTCTTAAATTTAATATAAAATATGTTTCAATTCACATAAATATATTTCATGAATATTGGTAACATTGTTTACTAATAAGGGATCCTCGTCTACACAGTTAATAAGTTACTTACTGAACTGAATCAAGCAAGAGCTGTAGGCCTTATATAGACGTGAGAATACCATTGAGTAAAGTGAACATACAGTTCTAAATGTATTACTCTCTTAATTCACTTCACATCGTTCAGTGTAATCATTTTCTCATTTATTAACTATAAGAGATATAGATTTATGAGTCTATCACTATACAGGGTGACCCAGAACTATCGGAAGCTATTTAATTCGGCATAAAAAGCAGTAAAGTTGTCAATAAACTGTTTTTATGAAGCGTCCTTTCGGATGTAATCAAAATTTTATATCGCTGATTACTTGTTGTGACATTTTCTTTTGTGAAATATCACAGGTGTATAATAGAGGTTTGTCTTCAAGACACTTCCTTGGTGTATACCTGCCATTTTTTCTCAATATTTGTTTTCTTATTCAACCTAAAACATTCCCATTTTAAACCTTAATAATATGCTTTTGATTTTATACATTAGTCTTGTATGCTAAACTTGGTCAAATGCTTAGGCTGTAATCGTTAAACATAATTTATCTCTTCATATTCTATGTTCTTGATCAAGAGTTGAGTATTTTTTTGGAAATCCAAAGTTATGTGATGAGAACATTTTCCTTCTGTGGTGTCCGTCCTAAAAACTTAGCTTTTGGGATCAATAGTTAAAAAAGATGTATCACCAGTAAAGGTCGCAGTGTTGACGTCTTTCCTTGTAAAATGTACAGTTAATAATCCACAGTTAATAGAGTATTTGCCCCAAGACACTACCTTGGAATACATCTGTTGTTATTTATCTCATTTTGAAACATTCTTTCAGATTTGCAGATTAAATCCTATTAAAAATAATATGCTTTCGGTTTTGAGTTGTATATGTATATATGTATATATTTTAAAATAAGACTTTCAATTTTGTAAATCCTTCCACGTTTTATAATTTCACTTCATAATTCTTATTTTAGACGAAAGAAAAGAAATATGTAACTAATAGATCAAAACAAACTTACTTTAAGATATTTATGATCTTGTTTTGCGTTTCTTTGCTTGTGAAATTTAACGGCTACAACTATTTTTTTAATAGACTTAATTATGAACCTAAAACGAAGAAAATGAAATTAGGTCAAATAATATCACTGAATTAAAAAGAGTATTAAAATATATGGTAGTTACACTTTCTATGGTAACAAATATTTTGAAAATATATGAATTTTCTTTTCTTTTTCTTTCTTAATGGAGAGCAACTAATAAACAAAACAATTAAAATTCCATTTCTTTAAATAAACATAAACATATTACTTAATATTATTATGGAATTCACACAATTTGAAATTATCCAACTGAAATGTGTAATTTTCTTATAATGAAAGCTTAAACCAATCGTTTGTGATAATACAGAGAATAATAATTTGCAAAAATTAATGTACTGATAATATTTTTTATACAATTATTTTTGTATTTTCTGCAGAAATCAAATTATGATTGCTCTAGGTATGTTTACTTATTTATTATAAAATTAATTATTATTATGTATAAAATAATTTTTACAAACTGCCTCTCCTCGTAAGTCTTCAACATTCTTATTAATAATAGGATAGAATCAAAAGCCACACAGTTGTCTTTAACATTATTAATGTATTGGTAAATAGTTTTAGCCTTCATTTTCTTTAATACTAATTGTTGATGTCAATCATTTAATCCTTTATTACTCTATAAAAGCAAATGGAATTGTCACGTTAGCTGAGTATATGTCTTCAGTTTAATGACTACATGAAAACATGAAGAAGTTTACAATAATATTATCCTTATTGTTATACGAATGTAAAAAAGTTAATTGTAAACTGCAGCCACAAACTAAGAGTTCAAACATGGTATTAATTACTTTTATTAATAAATATTTGACTGAAAAATCATTAAACATATTTAGAGAAGAAAATGTAGCAGAAAGTTACATATTTTCACTCGAAATAGAGAAAATGATATATATTAATTCATATAATTTTACACAATATCCAGGAAATTATATTTTCTATATTGAAAATGTTAATTCTTTAAAAATCATTATAAGCAAATTTAACGAGTCAAGAAATTGGAACAGTGGAGAGTCGAAATTTATGTTTATATTTGAGAAAATACAACCTGAAATCGTTATTAAATCTGCCTTTAGGATATTGTGGCACGTATATATATATAATGCTGTTATCTGTACTAATAATAACAATTTTTTTACATGGTATCCATACGACTCAAAAAATGAATGTGGACGTCTTATCAACATTGTCAAATACAATATTCAAAATCCGTTTATTGGAAAAATTCCTAATCAGCTCAATAGCTGCAATATTAATATAACACTGGAACCATTTCCTATGTTAGTGGATCCCACAGGAACGGTAGGAATGCTTGCTTCAATGGCGAAAACAATTTTTGATCATATGAGTATGAAGTTACATGTTCTCAAAACTGATTATTTAACTGATTATTTCGTTTCTGGTACACATAATAAATTAATACATTTAATGGAAAATGAAAATATTCAGCTTGCTCCTATTGTTGCTATATTTGAAAAGAGAATTCCTAATTATTATTGTGAATACACAAGATATATAATAAAAGAATACGACTTTATAGCAACTTCTCCTAGAAGATTTATAATTCCTAATTTATTAATAATATTTCAAAAAGATATTTTAGGATTATACATTTTTACTTTTATTTCTTTAGTTTTCCTATGGAAATTTTGCAATAACTTCAGTTTAACTTCTTCACTGTGGGCCTTATATACTTTCTTTGTTACACTCCAGATAAATTATAAAAGAATTGTCAAACTCAGAACATTATTACTTGCATCAGTCATGTTGTGGTTTGCATTTCATTTTAACTTATTTTATCAGACGGCACTTAGTAGTTTGCAAGTAAAACCTCTGTTAACCCCTAAAATTAAAACATTAGACCAACTTCTTCAAACAGATAAAGATAAAAAAATCGTTATTCCAATGGCTGTTGCGAAAAGCACAATAACTAGAGGAGAGGAATTTTATGAAAATTTCATGCAACGAGTTATACCACTTTTTACTGTATCTGATGTGAGAGCTGCTCTAGATAGATTTTTAGTCGATCCGGTAAATGCTTTATTAATTTCCCAACCAAAGTCGCTGACAATTCGAAACAAGAACGAAATTGAGCTCATTAAAAATGATCCTGTAAGTACAATTAATATTTTGTAAAATAATAATTTCTTTGAAATCGTATTGACAATATTATTTAATATTTCAACTCCAGAATACAGGATAAACTGATATACCAATAGAACTTGCAACATATATTATTTTTGTGTTACATGATCAGTAACAATAAATTGTAAGATTAAAAATAAAAACAGTGCATCTCAAATGACGCGATTAAGAGTAAATGTCCAGGTTTTGGTGTATACCTAAATACAGCTTTGCAATTTGACAAAATATAAAACAATTACTGGGAACTAATAACGACTTGTGCTTTCAATACCTCGTCCAGTTTTATCATTTTCTTTTAAATTCCGCCCTACGCCTTTTTCCCCGCTTTTCACTTCTCACACAGGACAAACTGTACGTTGAGGGCCTTTCACTCTTAAGTTCAGTATTCTAAAGTAATTTATGTCAGATTTTGCATTTCAAATAAGTTGGAACTGATGAAGAATTTAGTACACTCAAGGAAAATGTATTCATATTTTCATTTCTCACAAACGTATCGTTTTTAAATGGTTTTGGCCATTTTTTTACAGTATTTTACCGATGACCACAGTCTTGAATATGCAGGAGACTAAAGTACCACTCAAAACACAATGCGTATCGAGCGATATGTTGCTAAAAAATCTTATCAGCGTTAATAAAACATTTTTGAGATTTAAAATTTAAGTAGAATATTTTGTTATTATTTGTTATTTGCACTTCACTTTCACTCCTTGGGAACAAATTTTCAGTTGATAGGAGCTGAGTTCACTTCTGTACACTGAGATGGTCGATGTCTGCTTGTGGCACCTTCCAAGCAATTTTAACGTGGATTAACTGTGACAGTGTCTGTGGAGGATAGTGCAAAGTGAACAGTTTCCTCCCCATCACATCCCACATATGTTCAATGGGAATTAAAGCTTGTGAACTGGGTGACCACAGCAAATATTAACGTCAGCTTCTTGGGTAAAATTCATAGTTCGACGAGCAAAATAGGGACATACGTTATCTTGCTGAAAACGAGGTGTACACGGCCATCTAGATAAGGCAGTAAAGTGGTTTGTGGGTCATCAGCAACATAACGCAGCTGTCATACTGTCTCGAATAATCGAACTTCGCGCTCTCCACAGCAGCGTCTTACCCTTCTAAGGAAATCGTGAAAGCTTAGAAAGGATCGCGATTACGACATCATGCCATTCTGCTCACAAAGCTGCCGTTTTCTACACCAGTTCAAATGTTAATGACGGTGGTCTACAGTCAAAGGAAGCACTAAACAAGGACTGTATAATGTACGTATAGAAACAGATCTACCTTCTTCTCCAAAGTACTGGTCAGCGGTTTGACGCGTAATAGCCAAACGGTCTTGCAGAGCTAGATGTTGAAGCACATATCTTGACGCTCTCTGGTACGCCTCAGTTGAACTGTTGGTCTTCTTTCGTGTTCTTCGATATACTTCTGTCCATACACGATACACACGTATTACCATCGTTGCAGTACAATGAAAATGACGGCCTATTTGGAGATAGGACAAACCGATGTCTCGATATGCAACAATTCTATCCCTGCCAAAATCGTTACCATGATGATAATTTTGATGTCATCGAACTCGAGGTATTTTGTTACGCTTATTATAGTACATGGGGTGCAATAACTTAAAATATTTGTACTAGTTAGCTTTCATAAATCGGTTTCTTCACAAAAAACTTAAAAGATAAAACTTTGTGTTTGCAAAAACTGTCAAATATAAAACATTGATATTGTTATCACAGCATACTTCAAATATAGTTTCAATATTGTTGCTAAAAAATCAAGTTCACGAAATGGTGTAACAGGATATTCTTCATGGTATTTAAGTTACAATTCTCTTGGATTTGATTTCCTTTAGCACTCGCCAGGAGCAAATTGTAAATAATTAGGTACTCTCCCTGACCGCCGCTAAAATTACATTATTTTTATCAGATTGTAAGTTGCCAATTCGTCCTTATGTTGTGAATATTGCCGAGCAATTTGATAATAAATATTGCCAATTGGAAGGTCTTCTAAAATCTTCGAACAATAATAATAAATGGGTAGATTAAAAAAACGACTTTTTACATGTACATGTTTAATGAATTCTCTTAACATTGTCAGTTAATGAAAGATACTCTTCAACACAGTTGATGATGTACTTACAGAACTAAATCAAGTCGAGACCTCCAGATAGTGAAGACGCGAGAAAACGAATGAGTAAATGTACTACTCTCCTAATTCACTTAAGGTTGGTTGGTTTAGTACTTTTCTAATTTATTAAACTATAAAGGATGTAGATTTGTGAGTCTAGCGGGATACCGCGTATCCCGAAGTATTGGGAGCTACTAAAGAGACACAGTTTGACTAAAACACTAAAGAGGTTTCTATTTCCCTTTTACAATCAACTACTAGATCTGTTAATTAGGGACAAAATATGGTCTAACCCCGGGTATCTATAACAAATCGAAATTAATTTTAGAAGTTTATGAATTGCACCATAGTATTATATATATTTTTTTAAATGAAAGAAATCGGTAATTGGCATAAACTATTAACAAATCACTATTTTTGAATATGAGCTTCAAAAGCATTTTTTGACAAATTATGCGTCGATGGAACCACCTGTAAAACTAAATTAAATCTAAATTTAGTAGGTCCTTTCTGCTTGACAACGATGTTTTATAATTTGACTTTTCACTGCGAATTATTGGGTTGTTTCTATTTGGTGCGCAGACGAAATATCTCTTTTTGTTTATTTTCTTACATTTGCAGTGCTTTTATGGTAACTCAAGTACATGTTGTCGTAAATATTGTAAAGATTCGCACGGGATTTTGTTGGTTTTAAACAGTTATGTTTGGAATAAATTAGTTCCAACGAGATTGGTAAAAATTAGGCTTAGAGTCACCCCACAAAAAGAAGCTAAAGGAGTAAGGTCTGGTTATTTTGAAGGCAATTCCGTAAATTCTTAGCGTCCTATTTAACTCACTTTCTACACAAATTAAAATTATTTCTCACATTTTTAGTTATTAGTGGGTTGTTTGTTGTTTCTCATAATTCTAAGTATAGAGCACTGCTTAGAATTTGATAAATAAATATTGAATCCATGTAATGGTCATTCAAGTTTTTGAGAAAATTAGGAATGCATTTCTTGTATTAATCGCATATTTTCATATTTTCATCAGACCAATATCTGAAATGTTACCTTTGAACGTGAGCATTCAAAAAAAAAGGTAACTTAATCCCTTAGCAAATATGGTTCAAGTACGTCGTATTACGCAATTATTATTAAATTAACTGCAATTCCTCAATATTCTATTTGATGTGAAAGGATTGTTGACAAATTTCCCCCTTTGATTTTTTTTTCTTCCGTAGTAGTTCGAACGAGGACTACTATTTTTATAATTTCGATTCATAGTTGTTAACTAGTACTGTACACAAAATACTAGTTATAGGTAATTTAACATTTTTTACTTGTAACTACGATAACGAAAATGCTTCGCTTCTCTAACGGTAAGGTGTTTAGTATTTATTGGTGATCATTACTTTTTCTTGCAGATTATAATGAAGACACATCTCTTTGTTATCAAAAGAAATCATCCTTTATTCCATAGGATTGATTCTTTGATTCAAAGAATTCATGAAAGTGGACTCTCTCATAAATGGATATACGATGCCCTTTTTTTAATAGAGACGAAAGAAATGAAAGATGTTACTAGAAGATCGAAACATAAACTGACTTTAAGAGATTTAGGTTCCTGTTTTGCGTTTCTTTGTTTGGGACATTTAATAGCCACTGTTTCGTTTTTAATAGAATTAATTATAAAATTCAAACAAAGAAAATGAAACAAAAAAAATGTTATCACTGAATTTACAAAAGTACTGAAAAGTGTGGATATTAAACGTTTTATGTTAGTTAATATTGTATAAATATATGGACTACACTTTCTTTTTCTTTCTAAGTGGATAGTCAATAGTAAACAAAATAATTAAATTTCCATTTCTTTAAATAAATATCAACAAATTAATTACTAAATATATCAAATGAAGACAAGTTGTTTGAACGAAAAAGAAAAATTAACAACGATTGATTTATTATTAAACAAGTTACTTCAATTAATAATACTAAAACTACAAAGGCAATCATATGTGCAACATTTATTGAATGCCTAAGGGCATAAAATTTCTGAACAGATTATATATACATAAAGACATGGATTTATTGACCAAATATGAATAATAATATTTATAAAAATTTGTTTGATCTATGTCAATCATAAAACGGTCCTTGACTAAAGAAACGCTATCTAGTCCGAATTAAGAACAAAGTAAGGTATATTCAGAAGCTGCGGTAAAAACAATGATTATTTCATTTCAAAAGGGTTCATACGTGGTTAATTTGGATAAGCGGTTTTGTTCAGAATTGGTGGAATATCGTACTACATACTTCGAAACCAAATTGTCGATCTCCAGCTCAAATTCTACATGAACATTTAATAAGGACCAACACCCCACAACAAGTTCGCTAATTTGAAAAAATATAGCAAATATGATTGAAAAAACGATGCTGGAAACGAAAAATAATGACTATTGAAACCTCAAAGACTGACCATTTGGTCAAACATATTTTATAACTAACACTTTTCTTTATAGACCATGTAATATTGTCTGTTTTTATGTTTTTATAAACTTTATATGCAGCATTATTCCTTTCGTTTTCAAAGTATATTATGTACATTTTAGAATTTAGTTGAAAAAGTACGTACACAAAAGTAAGTAATATGGGAACTGCAAATAAATCAATTCTCTTATGCCCGGTTTCACCAACGATAAATAAGATCTTATTTGATGAATAAAAATACACGATTTTGTTTCACCAACGTTAAATAGCGTTATTCGACTATTAAATTAACGTTTAAATTAACTGACGAAATTCCGTCAGTTAAAAATTTATTTGGTGTTTTCTAACCTCAATACTGAATTGTCATATTTTTGTGAGTGTGTTTGTGATTGAAAATTTTTATTTTGGAGGTTGCATTTTTTACTTTGTTTCGGATGATGTATAATAGGTAAGAAAATACTATGTGCATTTCTATATATTTAATATTTATTTATACGTTTATATATTTTTTTTAAATCAGCATCACCATCATTATTATCTGCAACATATATACCTGAAAAAGATTTAGATTATAGGCGACCTTGAATGGTTTTAGAATGAAGAAATCCCATAACTGTCAATGTGGATTTAGATTCAGACTAACCAAAATATGCACGCATATTCGTATACAGTCATCAGGTGGAGAAACATATAGGAACAGAAATTGACAATTTTCAATGATTCTTTAGTTCATGCACTTTTTGAAAATAATAAGTACGCGGGTACTTTACTTTTAAGAGATAACGGGTACGGAGAAAAAATCTGTTCACTACATTATTAAATGCCCAAACAAGATCAGAACATGCTTAAAATATTGCGCATATAAGGACTCGCAATGTTATGTGTATAAAGAACTTTTTTGAGGTTCTAAAAAGACGTTTTCATTGTTTGGGACTATTAAAAATAAACACCATTTTAGGCATAATTGTAGTAAACTCGGTTTTGTACAATAGCCACTGAATTTCATGATGATGATGAGCCTGATGAAGATCCAAATATTATATTCGCTCTATTTGAAGATGCTGCAAATATTGACGATTTCGAGAATGATGATAATAGCTTTAATAAATATAGTTTTTATAAGATATATATGATTTATTAATAAATGTTTACAAATATATCCAGTTAGCACCTATTTCTTCATCCTTCGATAGGAGAATTGAAAATTATCGATTATACAAGGTATCTGAAAAAAGTAAATAATTACATTGCTGCTACAGCGAGAAAAATATGTTATCCCAATTTAATATAGATTACTGCGTGTTACATAAGTGTTTTTATCTTATTACTGTTTGGCTGGAAACTCATTTTTAATTTGAGTTTTGGTTCTTCACTTTGGCACATATATTCTATATTCGTTTTATTTCGAATAAATATTATAGGAATAATGACAACAAAAAAATAAAAACATTGAACCAATATCTTGAAACAAAAGAAAAAGTCGTATGTCCGTTGGCAGTTGCTGAAGCTACAATTACAAGAGAAAAAAAGTTTCATGATGTGTTCATGGATCGAGTAATAACTGCCACTTCTGTTACATTTCTTATAGATGCTGTAGACAAATTTCTAATTAATCCAACAAATGGGATTCTCTTAAACTTGGGCTCGATAGAGATAATTAAAAACTCAAAAGATTTAGAAATAGTGAGAGATCCTCTAAGTGATAGTTTCTTGTGAAGTGTTATAATTATTATACTGTAATTTTTTAATTTATTTTTATTAATTATGATTAGAAAAACTCAGGAATCTAAATTCTAAAACAATTTTTTAATTGCAGATAATAATAGAATCTCATATACTTGCTATGAAACAGAACCACCCTTTATTAAATCGAGTAGATACTTTAATGCAACGGATTCACGAAGCTGGACTGGCTTATAAGTGGAAAGAAGACTTCATTTACATATCAAAAAGTAAAGAAATTAAAGCTGGCAGAATACGATCAATACATAAACTTACTTTCACTGATTTAAGATCTTGCTTCATCTTTCTTGCCTGCGGAAATTTTGTGGCTATCATTGTTTTTAATTTAGAAACATTTACAAAATGGAACATAATAATACCACACAAACTCGTAAAAAAGTAGATACATATTTACTTTAAATATTTACTTTTATATATTGATTTTTTATGAATTTTTTATTCTTTTGTTTTCTTGTAAATCCTACTATTTTTAAATTATTTAAAAAAATAGTTTGTTGCGATACAGTTATTTCACTACGGCCACTGACAAATTTAACAATTCTCAAATCATTTTTAATTAGAAAATGAACAGTCTCATACCTTTGACTTACTATAATATAGGCAAGATGCAGCAACAAATTTGATTGAGCGTCTTTCTTCCTGGGAGTGACGAACGAGAGAGGAGGAGATTTCACTTTCAGGAATGGCCAGCGTACTGTACACAGATTACTTGATGGGGTGGAAGCCGAAGTGTTCCGCAGAAAATCGAGAGTTGACATCTCAATAAGTCTTGGCATGTATATTATAGGCTATTCGTATTATCTTTTTACATTTACATTTTGTCAGACAGCCAAGCAACTCTAAAAGCAATGAGACTCAACCAGTTGATCTCGAAGCTGGTGTGGAACTATGTAGAAAATCATTAGATCGCATTGCTACTACCAATAAAGTAATCCCACTCTGGGGTACCTAGGCATAAGTGGGTGGAGGGTAACGAGAAAGCTGAACTTCTCGCGAGAAATGCAGTAGAATCCAAATTTATTAGACCGTACCAAGAATTGCGAAAAATACAATCTTTAAATGAGCAGAGAGCCAAACTCCACACCATAGTCAACCAAATCCTAGAATGGAGTAACGGAGATTTATAGATTCTATTTAGATTGCTTACAGAACACTGTTGTCTGCTATATCTCCCGAAGAAGATAGGTGTGAGCAAAATATAAAACTAGTTTCTGCAGCCTAGTGGACGAAATGTGTTCAATTTTTTGATGTCTAATGAAACCAAAAGGATTTCCATATTACTTACTTATTGGTAAGAACTGTATATTGAAAATTAATTAATCAAAATGTATATGAAGTTAAAAAACCGATGCCGAAAATTCGAAATCTCTATGTTTTGAAATATAAAAACATGCGGTATTACATGATGTCACCTGGTATAAAAAAAATATTAGCTTCAGAAATTATTTAGGGAGTTGCAATACTTTGAACTTGGCTTGCCAAGTCGTTGGATTTAAAACCGGGGAGCACGTTTTAAGAGCTTTATCGAAAAAATCATTGACTTGTAAGAAAGTCCGGATTGTATGGTGAGTTGTGGGGTGAGCCACAATAGGTATCAGTTTACTGCATTGGAAAAACTAGCTAACGCCCCAATCGAATAAAACCTACCCTAACAAGTTCGGATATCACTACCATTGGTCCTCGATAATATCTATATTTCTTTAAGCACCTTTCTATCGCAGCACTAGGAGCACTGATATTCCTTCAATAATTTACTAATTCTGGGCACCAAAGGAAACTTGTAGCATGAATACAAATCCGACAATACATGCTCTAACCTTAAAAAAAATGATCAACAGCAAATAGTGTTGGTCAGTGGAAGCCAATTATAGAAAATTTTACTTATATTAACATTTTTTTTAGATCAATGATATTCATTAGGACCACAGAGATGATAACGAGCTAATCAGTAACACATTCAAGAAGATGTATTATCTCTGTTCACATATAGTTATAGAAAAAAGGACGAGTGTGTGCTGAAGCAACTCATTATAAGGTAAGGAATATACTACGGTATCAAATGTTACAGCTTTTGATGGAAAATAAAATATTCTTCCCAAATGATTGTTTGTATATTTTACATACATCAGTAAAAACACCTGGCAAAACTCAGTTAAGAACCAATGAGCATATTATAAATCAAGCAAAACTACTAGTTGTTTTACAACTGCTACTGTAAACGACTGTAAGTTTTGTAGTAATATTAGTATTTATATAATATAAAGTATTTATTGGCCCTAGACGTAATTAATAATTCTTGTTCATAAATCCTTAATTTCAATTGTGAAAATTCTTCTATTTCTCAGAACTTTCTTTCTGAATTGGATATCGGTTTTAAGAATATAGGAATGAAAAGAATAGTATTTTTCCATTTATAACTAGAACCTAAACCTAAAATTGTCCAATATTATTTTCGTTTTGAATTTGCACTTGAATCTATTGAGACCAAAATCCTCTATCCCCAAAAAGCACATTAGAGGCATCTGGCTCTTAAAAATAGGGATCTAATAACTAAATATTATCAGGAATCTGTCAGAATAGTGTACTTAATACGAGAAATAAATCAAAGTACTAATAGTAGGCACTACTTAACAAGCCACGAATGTTAAAAAATATTAAATACTTGCTTTTGTTGAATTATACTTACAGTGGAAGGTATCAGTATCACCCAAATAAATATTAATTATCTGCAAAAAATGTCATTCCATATAGTAAAGTTTATGTTTCTAAAATTTTATTCAGCTTTAAAAAAAGTTTAAATGACACTTACGCCTTTATTAAGTAGATTGGGTGAATATGTGGATTTAAAATTATACAATAAATATTATTATACTATAAGGTACTATATTTGTAACACATTTCCAATATATATTGTAACTTTCCAATCTGCAGAAAACTTTCATTGTTTAACCTTTTCTAGTCTTTCAATTGAACTTAAGTTTTAGAATGAATTATATATATACACCTACATTGGATAATCACTTTGACAAAAAATATTTATTGATTCACAATTAATTACATTTGATAAGTAATTCAGAAATGTTATTACTAATAAATAGCTGCGAAAAATGTTTACTTCAAATTATTAAGTTCTCTTGAGAATCGAATTATAAGCAATAAAACTAAAATAACTTAATTTATTTATAACACAAATATTTAATTTAATATTAAAACTGATTAAATTGAATATATTTTATTTTGATGTAGTTTTTGTTTTTTGTTTATATATTTAAATTCAAACCTGTACGAGTATATATTCGTAATGAAAAAATCCATAACGTTTTTCAATTCATCGAGAAAGTTTGGCTAAAACGCTGTCCTCCCAATTAGATTCCATTCATATGGAATCTGGCCCCAATGTGGTGGTTACTAAATTAGCAATATTGCCAGTAATGGCAAAATAATAAATTCCCAAAGTGTATAACGCTGTAGCGCTAAAAACATCGCGTTTGATACAAATTAAACGCCTTTGCGCAGTTAATGAAAACACACAATGAAGATGAAAATTGCGTGACGTGTAAGGTTTTCGGTTTTGACGGTTTTGGCCATCCATCATCTTGCACTAAACGTAATAATTTATCAAAGCTTTCCGTAATAAATAAACACAAAAAAATTGCGCGTGTTCGCATTTCCTGAGGTGTATTAAATAATCCAGATTCATTATTTACCAGCGTAATTTACCAAATTATGCATAGAAGAAACAGGTTCGAATTTAAAAAGGTATAAGTTGATTTACTTTTGCTCATGACAAATGATTCTTTTTTGAAAAAAAATTGCTACCGTTATATTTTACTGAAATATAAGTTACCCATTTTCTTAGATAGCATTCATTATGTTAACATTTTCATTGTATTTTTGTAAAAATAAATATACAATTGAAAATAATTCCAAATAATTATTATATATAACTTTTTTAAACAAATGATAGAATCCGCTAGTCTACAAATTATAATACTTAGTACGCTTCTAAAATTTATACTAATTAAAATGAACTAGTATTTAAAAATTTACCTTGAGGGTATTAAGTGAAACGTGACATGTAACCAGCTGTTAAGGGAAAACGCAATTGAAATTATTTGGCAGAAAACAAAAACACAATCTTAGAACGTACTTCACCCTGATTGCAGCAAGATTCTATTTTATCATCAAACGAGATTTAAACGAAAGATTAAGCCACTGATCCCCTAGGTTGATGTTTCCGTATTCAAAAGAGAATCATTAAAAGGTAGCAAGGGGAGACTGGTTTGGCACAAATCAAAGTCCCTCACTTACTGTAGATATCAAATACATTTTGATATAGGTTTGTTGAAATACATATATTGTAATAATTTAAGAAAATATTCGCTACAAAAAATCGAAAGTACAGAAATATAAAAAAAAAAATTTTAATACATATTTGATTCTTGGTGTCGAATAATTTCTCTTTACCAAAAGATGAGATAGCGTCTTAAATTTTAGGTGACATATATTTTTAAATATATTTCATAAAGTTTATCTAAGCAGCATATTTATACCGATTAATAATTAAAGATTTAATACCATTACCTTTCTGCTCATATTGTTCCTTAGGCTTCAACATCATGCCATAAACTTTCCTGCTATACCCTAAAATAAGAGTAATAATTTCTCAATAAAAACTTCGTCATTGTTGATTCGTCGCCAGTCATTATAACATTATAAGCAACAATGCTGGTACGAGTATGATTTTTAAAATATTGGAAAGTCTAGTAAATAAATTGAGCAAGTTTTACAGTGCCGATATTTGGTCTACTATTTTGTATTTTTTTTCTTAACTTATGGTAAAATAACTGCAATATAAAGAAGGAGGGCTCTGGGTAAAAATTTCCTGCATCAAAAAGGGTTACAGGGTTAAGTTAAACAGTAACTATAAGGTAAAGAAAATTATTAGGTATTAGACATCTGTTGAGGCTTTGAAAAAGTGCATCTTTCCAAAAAATAGTGTCCGAGTATCTCAATGATCAGTTTTCCTTCAAGCGTATCTTTTAAAAAATGGTGAATGCGCATTGATGTTCACAACGATAGAGCAGATTTGTGTATAACACCAGTAAGTGGTATCTATAAATTGTTAATTTTTTATTCACTTCAATTACTTTAATAATTATAAATAAAAAACCATTTTTTTATTTCTAACTTTAGAGCCGTATAATTCGTTAATGAAAGGCGTGAGCGACAAATTTTATATGAAGTGCTATTATTATTTTTAGCTCCACCATCATCTCCCAAGTTTTGGGTACGAACTCTTGACACACCCTGTATAATGCTACTATTCTAAATTATTCCCTTTCTTTTATTATTTTTTCCTTACTTTCAAAATTGGAACCAGACAAATTTTGTCTTGATTTGTTGTCAAAATTTCTCCTTGTTAACCTTGCCTCTTCTTTCAAACACCAAAGAGATTCAGTACCTACGAAAACTTGCAAGAGAGCAAGGACACCCCACATTTAATAAATGATTGCTCCAGCGTTCAGCCCGTCAAAGTTTCCAACAATTTCAATCAAAATGATTGCAGTATTCGTAGGCGCGTAAGCGAAACGAACAGACAGAAGAAAGTTTCTAGACATGAGGGTCTCGTTTGCAAAGACAATTATTTATTATAAGACTGAATTAGGGTCGCCAGTTTGAAGTTCGAACTTTTCTTATTTTATGAATTTTTATTAAAACAAAAAGTTTAACATCATCAACTTCAGTAAATATAGGAAATCAAGTTTGTCGTGCCATTATTCAGTCTGGTAATGGACACACTAAGCCAAGAAACTTTAAAACCTTTTACGTACCCACGCAAAATTAAATGCCGTCATTTTACAGGTAGTTCTTTGGTTAATTAAATAGTTATTATATAAATTTGGTCAAATATTTTTGTTGTATTAAAAAGTAAAGTCCTTGTACTGGCACAACAATTGCTGAAAGAATGATAGATATACCATTATTTTTTATAAATGGAATATCGAAGATCTCATTCCAGATAAAAAGTTTTAAAGTTTAAGTTTTAAAAAGAAAATCGCATTATGTGTATGAAAAAAAATACCTGTAGAAATGGTTACCATTTATAATTGACTAATTTATTATTGAATATCTTATATTTCTATAACCAAACAAATAATAACCCTCTTAGTTCTTTATCAAAGTAAATATTTGGATTAAGAAAGTTCTGAACAGTATAGTCTAGATTACGTCCTAAGTAAGAAGATCTTCTTAATACTTACTATAAATATTGTAAATTCTGAATCAGTTTGACTATCGGTACAGAAAAATTTTAATCCAATCAACTATCCCTTTCCATCTGTTTCGATTTTTTGGTGTTCTTTTCCAATTTCCTTTAACATTTTCTAGAACTTCCAGTAGCTATTTTTTTTCTATGATATCTATTTTTAGGTTTTCCTTTAATTCTTTCTGAAATTTCTCTTTTTTGCATATTTTTCTTCTAAAGTTTGCTCTATAAGATCAAGCCATCTTTCTCTTCGTGCTAGTATTAATCGAGTTGTGGTTGGGTTTACCTCCTGTTTATTCTACTTCGCGAAGTTTAATCACTTTCACTTTCACACTTTAACACATTCATACATTTTCCTTAATACATTCCTTTTCAAAAATACCAAGCTTAATTTCTCCTATTTGTCAAAACTCGCGTTACATAGCTTTACAACACTGTTGGATAGATTACAGTTCGATATGTTCTTCCTTTTGCTACTTTAGACAGATTTTTGTAACTTGCATAAAGAGATTAATTATGGTAATTCAGCCAATGTTAATAATATCTACTCCCACATGGTCGCCATGCCAAATTGCTAGTCCATAATATATTTAGTGTTGATATTGTTTCAAATTTAGCTTTCTTTACAGAAGAAATGGTTTTGAAATGAAGAAAATATTCTTAGATTTTTAAATGATAAAACGTGTTTATACACATACTATTTTTGAGCCATTTTTTGCAGAGACACAAGTATATAAACTTAAATAATAATGCTGAAACTCTACTACGAGAATTTAAATAAAAAATTTTCATAAATATTACAATTAAGAATTTTTCCGTTTTTAATTAGCAGCTTTCTAACTTCCGTCTTCTTTTAATTCCTTTGGCTTATTCTATATCCATCCCTAAGCTAACGACTTGTATTTATTAGGAAGGAGCTAGCTCCATCTAACGAAGTATTTATGGCTGTAGGAATTATAATTACTAATTGCTTCCGTCAGTTAAATAAAAAATATTAATTGACGGTTGTTAATTAATTTTTCAGGCAGACTTCTTCGGTTAAAGAGTTAAGAAATCGAGGCAGTTTTTTTTAAGGAACCGCAACAACGCTTCCCTATTTAATCAATCTGGGCAGCTTTTTATCAGTCAATGATCAATTATCAACATTTTATTAAAGCAAGTCAAATCAAATAAATATTTTAAAGTGAGGATTCTACTATATTTCTATGTACAGTTACTTAAGGACAACCCTGTATATATAGAGTGACGTCCATACGAGTATGAAATACATTCATTTTTAACGTTATTATGAACTTTTGTGGAAAAACCTAAAACAGTTCGAATTTTATTCTTAATTTTACAAGTTATGGTATAAAAATATTATCTCCTCCTTTCACCCGCTCTTAATTATGACAACCCCCGTGAAAATGTTTAATGAGAAAAGAAGTCGTGTGATACCTCTTTTGAAAGGAATTTAATTCTCTCTTCAGAAATATACAGTTGGGTGCATTCATAACTGAGAAAATTGATTTTAAAAAAATAATTTAAAAACCTGAATATTGCTGAACGCGTACAATATATAAATTATAGTTTCAAGCAAACTTTATTGAATGGTTTCCTCTTATTCATTAATTAATTTTTGATTGTCTTTTTATGGTTGAAAGAAATCTATTATTTGTGGACAGATTTGGAATCACGTTATTTTTTTATAAGATTTGGTAACGAAAATATTTAGAAAAAATTTTTAAATATATAAACAATACAAAAATTAATTAATTAAAATAAATTTTCAAAGTAAACACCTGCAATATAATTCAAAATAACTGCTGGTCAAAAAAAATTCCTAAGAACATATTCTATAGTTTAAATTTACAGAGACAGACTTTTGCCGAACTAAATATGTCCAATCTCTAATAATCTTTTGATTAAGCAATTCAATATTCATAGATGTAAATAAACTAAACTAACAATAATACCTACTACTAATTAAATTAAGACCTTTTTAGTTATTCGAGAGTAATACACGAAATATTTGAATCATTGAGCTGTTTAACGTATTCAAAATCGTGCTCAGCATAATAACGTTTGTTAAATCTGACTTTATGGACTTACGAGCAATTTCTGTCATAACATAAATACCAATAATTAACCTTAGCATTAATCAGAATAGAACACTAATGGTCATTTACAACCATAAATCGTTCAGTTTATCCTTGATAGCAATCTGAAAAATAGGTTCTTGTTTGATTACTTAAAAGACTAATAAGAGGATAATGAATGAGTGGGTTTGTCTATAAACAATTGTTACAGCTAATTCTTACGTACTTATTAAATACGATAGGTTTTATAAGTGATATTTACAACACGAGTTAGTTTGAAATTGATTATTTATATTAAGGACATTACTTTTTTAATCATTAACCAAGGCGGAGGTGAACGAAAATACGACAAAGTCATCATTTTTTTTATTTTTGGAAATTTATGTAGACCCTATAATTTCTAAGAAGCTTACGATAATACAAATAATATGACAAAAATGAGGAAGAAAAGTATAAAAGTCCTGAAAGAGCCCAATTCTCCAGAAAAACTAACGATATAAAAAAAATAAATGCCAAAAAAAGAGAATTAATTAAACGTGTATGATGGAGTAAAAAGTTCCGATTTATTCTCCTCATATAAAATGGCTCTACTGAGTAAAAATTATAGTTGTTTATCTTTCTGTTTGCTCGTTTTGATTAAGTAAGGACATAACTAGTCAGCTGGCTTATTGTGCTCATAGACTACATATATACATTTATAATATAAGAATTCAGGACCAAAATAAAAGAACAGAAAAAGGTTTATTTTTCCAAGAGACGAATTGAGGACCATATATTTTTGAATACGACTACTGGAGGTATTAGGAATTTGCAAATAATTTTTATTAATTATTTATTTAAAAAATGCGAATCATTATAAACTTAGATATTTATTAGACAATTTGTAGCACATAAGTATTACGAGTATTAGTAAATAGATAGATTTTTGAAAATTTTACAGAATCTCTGTTCTATAAGCCCATTATTAAAATCTAACATTTAGGTCCTTAGCATATTTATTCTACGTCAAACAATTTTGTCATTAGATTTCACAAGTTCCTTAATACTTTAAATGCACATATATAATTGTTTAAAAATTGCTCGAAACATTAATACAAAACAATCCCCAAACGATTGTAAGTCATTTCATTCTCGATTTGATCCAAATTTGTATTCACTGCATCTAGTATTGTAGTTAATTGTAAACGTTTCAAGCAATTTTTAATAGCTTCAGACCAAGATTCTGATAAAAATAGAAGAAATTTCTGAATATAATTTAAAACTAGATAATCTGCCAAATCTCCACAGCTTTATGATTGGGCTGTAATTATGTCAAATATATAGGAAAACTTATAGACCAAAAAGAACGATTTGTCAATAATTTTCCACTTTCACCTGTTTCATCTTAATATTATCTTACCTTATCCTACATTTTGAATTTTTCTGTACTTCTCTTGTGATTGGTCTTTGCGCAGAAATGGCTTAGTGAATAGCAATTTCATAATTAGTTAAAATATTTTTCCTTTCCTTTAATAACAACAAATATTCTTTTTATATTTATAATTAAAATTTTGAAATTGATTTAATATCAGATGAGGTTCAAAAATTAAAATAAATAAACTAAGTTACATTAAGTTAAAATTTATAAAAAAATAATACTAAGTAAATTGGTGACAACTAAGTAAATAGTTTACATAGACATAGTTACGTCTTTAGAGATCCTAGACTTTCCTCGAAAAACTAATAATACTATTTCCTAGTACAAGACAATATTTGAACAAAAATTCTGAATAAGTAGATCCTATATATTACATTTTAAATTTCAATTCTTATTTAGGATAAACTCATTTATTTATAACATCCGACAATAATATTTTGACTATCTTTACATATTAACATCGAGTTTACATAAATTTAACGATATGACATGACGTCAATATTTACTTAATAATATTTTTTTTATGTTTTAAAGAACAAAACCTAATCTTAAATGATCATATCCTATAATTTTAATATTGTTTACTCATAATCCTCTTCAATTAAAAATTCATCATTTTGGTTATCCTTAACATACATTTGACATGTCTAGATTTGATCGTATTTTTTTATTAGGTTTAAAATATATCCAATTAATATTAATTATAATTACTATAATTGAATGTTATACATCACTTTGTTACATTTAATTTTAATGTGCATTCTGATTTTACTACTAAGTTTTCTAGAACTACCAGAAAATGTCATTATGAATGTTTATAAAATGTACTCTAATATTTTGGAATATTAAACTTTATTTTAGTTTGAACATTACAAAAGTTATTTAATTATATTTGTATGAAATCTCTTTAATCTATTTAATATTGTCACAATATATCCGTAATTATATTCTCATTATCTCGGTACTAATATACCCTCAATAACTATTTTAATCCCACATTAATTCTCATAATCTCAGTAATTCTTGGGACCGTCGTTAATTTAGTACTATTATTTTGTGGCTTAAGTAGCCGGTCTCCAATTCCGGAAAACTGAAAAAGATTTAGAATTTTTTTTATTTTGGATATTTTATTAATGAATGGCATTTTCTGATGAAGTTCTTATAAAAATTTTCCAATGAGCATCATTAAAAAACGAGGTCACTATTACGAAATTGTAATGTTATGAGAAATATTTTACTATTATTTTTAGTAATACCTATTCGAGTTTCCAATAAGCACGTTAGAGTATAATTACATTGCCATTACCGACTTGCATAAGAAATTTCACTGCGGATACTATTCATGTTATAGTCTTCGATACACTGGTTAACAGATTTCATGAGTTCCAATAAATTTTATTAAACGTTAAAAATTAAAATTGCATTTTAAAAAAACGTCTTGCCAGTTTGTCACAGACAATCTTATGAAGGTAATCTGATTGCGTTTAGCATGGTAATTAAAACTATTTTTATTCTAAATAATTGACCGTTTTTGGAAAAGCTCATTGTCGGATTTATGTGCCAATGATAAAGACAAAGAAACATAATGAGTCGACGATTAATGAAGTGCTGGCCGCAGCCGAGTGTACTCTAGCCCTCGTTATACTTTTCAGAATAGGAAAAATTGATGTTAATACCCAGTAAGCAAGTTTATTTTGCCTTGTGAATTTGAGCTTTGCTTGTTTCTGAGAAATAAATGGAGATTATTAAAAAATCGTAATACAAACTACTCCATAACTGTCATAAAGGTCTAAGAAAACAATAGAAAATAAAAACTTGGACAAGCCAATTATCTGTTATAATCATATTAGAAATAATTCTTGAAAATAAATCTTTCACAGTCTATTTCAATTTGTTACACAAAAGCCGAGCGTACGGCAACAATATAATTAAGTATCATTCAGTGAAATGTACAAAGTTTTTATCGTAGATTTGCTCGGATTATTTCTAAAAATTAATAAAAGTAAAAATAAAAAACCAAAAACTTGGTTATTTAAATTTTTCACATAAATTTTGTGGTTATGTGAAAAAAGTGTAAATACAAAAGTTGTAGATCTTTTTATTACCTATAACTTTGCCATTTAACTTTTTTCCATAGGACTTGTAGTTTTGCCGGAAATCGAGATAAACAGTTTTTACACTTACATTCTCTTCCTTTTTCAATGGGTTTCATCCTACTATTATTTTTTTCCACTTTTTACCATTTTCAAAGGCTTCAGCCCTGGTCTAATATGGTTGAACTCGTATTGAAGAGAAGATCCAAAAAATGACTGAATATATAGGGTGATGTATTTAAAAACTAAAATGACTGATAATATCAGAGAAAAGGAAAATCTAGCAACATTGCAAATGTCAAATCTGGAATCTCCGTATCACAAAATAGGCTTATCACAAATTTTGTAGAATTCGGACTAGCAATTTATGAGATAATTGGCCGTTTTCAGACTTTTGGTCCACTCTGTATAGATATTCTGTTTTAAATGTGAAAATGAACATAAAACACTTTCCAGAGCCAAGTGCAGGGAAATATGTTAAGACCAAACCAGACTCCAACAGAATATCTCGCGTATTAAAAAACGAAACAATGAGAAACCAACAAAAAGTAATGCATTTTGTTATGTATTGTAATATTTTACACAAAGCAAATTTTAAATGATTGTTTCTAAGTAATGAAACTGAATGTTCCTAAAGCTTTAAAATTCAAACTAAATTACCTTCCACCTTTTATGATTAAATGATCTATAGAGTCAGCAAGTCCTTAATATTCCATAATTTTCAAATTATAGGGAAGACAATGGATCTAAGCCCGTGAACTAACATCAATCACCAAACATAAATGATGACGGCCTTTTTTTTCAGCTTTCCCGCACATCTTTACAAGAAGAATATCAATTTCCTTTATTAAATATCATTACTGCAACAAAGGCTCAAATCCCCCACATTTATCTTGTAGATAACGGAGTCCTGATGTCCGCTCACTTATTAAAGGATGCTTTCAGCCCAGCCCCGTCTCTCTATATTTTAACCTTTTTTTACTGTCGCTCTCTCGTGTCGCTTTTGCTAAACGTTAGAATTAAATGGAATCATTTTTTGTGACGAATAACCTGTTGGAACATTTCTTATGACGAATGGAATTCCTAAACTACATCTCATTATTTTTTTATTATTATTAATTTTCTTTCATTTGGGAACAATTAGAAGAAAAGAATATACATGTAAATGCATTAGGTGTTTCAAATTATTCGCAGTGGCTATCTAGGTTATTTCATGACATAAAATTCTAAAAAAAACTTAAATAATGTATGCCTTACATACAGTGTATGTACTATATTAACGAAATGCACCATTTAATCCCTCAGAAACCTCCCTTAAGTTTTTCCTTTCCACCTTGACTTTTTTTAGGCTTATTAATGGATACCTGTTTACCTACCTTCATTGTACTAATTTTATCCCAAATTTATTAATTCAATCTTAGTCTCTAAGGTAGATTAGTTCTTTTTGTGACCATTGAATTGTAGATGTGTTTTGCTAAATCACAAATCATTGTAAACATTTTTTTTTTCAAAGCAGAAAAATTTTGAAAATTCACTTGTAGTTTTTAACTTATTTAGTAGAGTCTGTGATAGTACTGTAGATTAAAGAATCTCTAAGTCCATCTACCAGATAGAGGTATTTGCATTTTAGTTTATCTTCTTTTGTTTCCATGGTTTACTTAATCCTGCTGAACTTATTATTGTATTATTATTGTTATCGTAAACTGTTTGTGACGATGTAACAGCTATCTGGTGTTTTATGCCAGTTACTGCAATAATATCACTCTTATTATTGTTAAAGTTGTCACAAGAACCCAGTTGCATGGATAACCTTACAATACTAAACCGTCGTCATCATCATTACTTTTATTTCTTAATCAAAGTGTGTGATGGCTATAGAGTCTATTAAGAAAATGATTCATTTGTCTAATCCACTAATTAGTTGAAAGAATAATTTTTGAGCTTTTGAGGAATGGATGAATTAAAGAAGGAAAACTGAGAAAAAAAAAATATATATATATACAAGAGGTATAAATTTGGGTAACAATAAACCATCAATTTTTTGAGATTTTCTTAAATCATCATGCTCAAATTACATTCTAAAGAGTGATTAACTGATTCTAAATATAGGCATATTGATGGTAGTCGATTATCTTATCTCTCAGGTGTTGGATACCTACATGTGGTAAGTAGGTGAGAAAGCCTAAATATTCCCAATATTTATTTCCGAAAACTGTCGTCCCTGACCAACACTGCCACTATGATGTAAATGTTATAGTTGTCGTGGAGGCACCAAATGAAATTTTCTTCAAATCAGTCTTACTCTTGAAATGCGGTCGTCCGCGAGAATAACTTTTAACTTCTTATAAGGACATATCGAAAGGCAGAAAAATGAAATAGACCAACATAATTTAAAAGAAAACCTCCAAGTAAGGGTCATTTTACAAAAAAAGAAAAAGTAAGAAGACTATTCTACCTCTTCTTCAACTTCACGGGAGATTCACCATATAAGACAATAGCTGAAGAATTAACACCCACTATCTGTAGTGAAACAACCAGAGAGCAAAGACGATCCATTAGGTCCTTGTCTTAGTGAAGCAGGGTGTAAGTGGTAAATTTGCTTCCTAAGTAAAAAGGAAGTGATTAACAAGGTGATGGGCCATAAGTATAAGGATGGGAAGCGGGCACTAAGCAAAACCCAGAAAAAAAAAGATAAGACAACCCCAAATTAAATGCTTCCACCGAAAGGTACGAGGAAACTACATCCCAAAGTTATAGACGCCATCTTATTCCTCCCCATAAATAGAAGACTACCTCCTTTACTGTTAATATAAACATAAAACGAAGGTCTGCGAAAAAAAAACCCAACCTGCTGCTGAAAAATTAAATATTTTTTATCAATTAAATCAACGCTATGCCAAAAGAACTAATAACTAAATTTTATAATTTATATAAACGCTATACAGGGTGATTCATAACTATTGGGACATAGGCTAAGGGCAGGTTATTTGGACCAAAATATGGCGATAGGAGCAATAATAAAATTTTGCTGTGGAATAAGATATAGGGCGTTAAAGTTGAATTTTTTTTTTCGTTTTTTTTCTGATAGTGACACAGTATATTAATCAATTGTTTTCGAAATCGGCACAGCTTTGGAGAAGGAATATTATTTTATGTCTTATTTAACATTTTGTTACAGGGGGCGCCACGTGAATGATTCCTGATGATGAATTAAGTGGTAGCTTTTTTTGACGAAACTTTGTAGTGATTTTGATTAGAAAATATTATATAAACATCATTTCTACGTAATATTGGTACTTTTGTTTAAACACGATAATTTCACCCGTTTTCGAGAAAAACGCAATTGAACAGTTCAGAGTCACAAAATCGTATCAGTTGAAAGTCTATCCAAACGAATGTGCTCGGATCTTAATTTATTGACAAAATAAAAAGATTCCCTTCCTTGTAACTTATAGAATTCTATTCAATAACTCGAAGAAACCATTTCATTATTGAATCAATAAATTATTCCTTTCCTTTAACTATTTCGAAAAAGTTTCATCATTTTAGTAGTCTAAAAAAATTTATTCGTTTATTGTATGGGGTGCCTGAAACTAGTTCTAGAATTTTTATTGTCCATAGAACATATCAGACGAGTTGCCATTTTTAAGTTTATAAAAGAACCATCACATGTTAGGCTGATTACTTGCACACCAACTTCGTACTACATCTAAGCACTGTAGTAGATAATACTAGACTTTTTTGTGTTGTCTTGTGGTTCTGACAACACAAAAATAATTTATAGAACATTTTTAGCTACCATTAATACAATTTAACGGAACAATAATAAATACTTATCGGAATCGAGCCGTAGCAAATTCGATATGTTCATCATATTCCATCGTTTTGCATAATGTTGAATGGACATTCTTTTAAAGTGACTTTTTGCCATAGTGCATCAAATTATTCTACTTTAAAGTTATAACATATGCGGTTGTGTAAATTCCTTTAGAATCGCCTTTTTGCATTACCGTAAAGATTGCATTCGCCTCACTTAAATTTGTAGGTGTATCAAAATATTCTTAATTGTTACAACTGTTTAGAGTATTTTTTTCTATGTATGTTTATTTTTAAAGTATTGTTGAACTTATTCAACATTTTTTTGATTTTATCGAATGAAGTATCCATTTCGTTTGGACAACTTCTCATTTTCATAGAATATTTTCTAGAAAACCGAAAGTAAGGAATGATATTATTAAAAGATTCATATGTTAAAAGGTAAAGCTTTCAAACAACAAAAATGTATTCTAATATTTTAATATTCATTATAATTATTATCATTATTAATTATCATGATATCAGCAGATGAGTAATAATGAAGCGTTAGATAAAATCTTTTCTAAATATTAGTTTGGCAAAGCTTTTGTGATAGCTTTTTGTATTACCTTAATACCAAATATTCTTCAGTGCTATAATTGTAATATAGTTTATTTTATTTGGGTAATATTTTGACGCATAAGAAATCAATTTTTTCTCGACTACTTCTCATTTTCATAACATGCCTTTAGATCCAGTAATAATTATCGAATCCAATTACAGTCCACTAACAAATATATCTGTTCTGTTAAGCAAATAAAATTTGATTGTTATTGTTTAGTACGCGGATATGCGATAAAATAAATTGAATTATCGGCGTAAACTTTATGGCTATCAGACCATTATAAACTGAAACAGTGCCGGAATTTTATTGCTGCCTTTTATCTCTGTCTGATTTTCGAGTCGATTTCCAGCGAAACGATACCATGATGTAAAGTTGGAAATTTTTTATTATGTTGGAATGAAGAAATGATTGCGGCGACCTTGATTTCCTCGTTTTAGGTTTATGAGCACAAAGAATTTATTAGTGTCGAAGATTTTTTTTAAATTTGGTTTTGACTTTTGATATTTTTAAATATAAAAAAACAATTTAGAAGATCGCAAGAAAAATATTTTTATGACCGTCGTTCGAATATTTGCTATAACATTTATAAACCTATACATATTTAAAGAACAATTTAAACTCATGCATATTTTTATATAAATGTATATGGCGTATACGAGTGTTGAATGTTCTTAAAATGTAATAAATGTTCTGTTATTTGTATCACATAGTCTGTAACTAACATGTTTGCAACCATGAAACGTTGTCAACGTCTGTTTATGATAGGAATTCTTTTAAGAATAATATTTTTGTATTCTTATGCAAGAATGTCATATAAATTTGATTATGTTTATGTCGTCTGATCAACCAAATAACTACAGTAGTAAAACAAAATTTTGTTTAATTATTTTATTAGTTCAACCAATCACAGTTTTAGTATAATGTACAGGTTGTTTCATAGTTAAATTTAATACCTAAACTGCAAGTGTAAATAGGTATTCGGGTAATTCAAAATCACCTATTATTTTTTATCTCTTATGTCTCATTACTAAGATATAGGGTGTTTTAATCAATTGTACCTGAAATGTGATTTAGTTAAAATATAAAAATCGCTTGGTAAAATACTCAAATTTGGTAAAGACCTTCTTTATTAAAGTAGATCATATAAAAGCCTTTTAAAATTCATGTCTCGTATAACATGTTTTAACCGTTTCCACCTCTAAAATAACACGCTTTATAAAAAACTTTTGCATATCTTACTTGAACAATTTAGAATTCGGCCCATTTTTCAACAAAAACGCTTTAAAATAATATTGAAAAATACAGTTTAAGTTATTAGAAGGTACACACTAAAACGTGTTCTCGTTTCATTCAGACCTATATCTCTTGCAATAAAATAATTTAAAATTTAATATTCAGATTCTTGTTAGCAATATATAAACGTATAAGTAAAAAAGATAAGATATGTTAACGTAGAAGTGGAAGATATTTATTAATTAAAAAAAAATATAGGTATAATAAAATATTAGATAGAAAGTGAATGAGACTTACATGAAAATACGAAGACATTGCACTGTTTAAGTCATTTCTATTACTTATATATTAAAGTTTATTAAAAAAAATCAAAATACTAGGCAGAAGAGAGGAATAAACTACTACAAATACATATAATTTATAATCAAATGTAGTTTGTTGTGGCCCCAGAATAAGTGTGAAGTTGGTGCAAACAGCATTAAAGTCAAGAGTTATGCAATAACACACCGGTTGGCATGTTACACAGAAACTTTTTTGACACTTTTCTAGCCTGGTATTTAATTAAAATAATTTAGTTTGTGGTGGAGTTCTGGAAAATTTACTAAAGTTTAAAGTGCTTATAGGAATATTACTATTTTGCGGCTATGTATGGAATGCAGATAACACAAGCATAGTTAAAGTTGATGGCTGTTGTTTTGTTATTCTAATTTCTACATAATATAAATAATGAGGAAATTATATTTACACCTAATTTAAGTAGGTGCCTACTTCGCAGATGAGTTTTAATAATAATTTAATTTTCACATAATGAAATAATGTACTTATATTTTCTAACCTCTTCACTCTACAGTAAATTATAAAAAATATCGAAATACTAACTTTTTAATTTATTTTAACACCAAAAGTTAGTAGTTGTCACAAGTAATTTGTAATATGTAAGCGGATTTTGTAAATTTCGATTGTAGTTTCAATACATTCGCTTTCTAATTTATTTATTGTTAATCTGGGCCTGGTTTTTTTTGTGATTAGTAAGGGGTTCAGTTAGGCACTAAATAAGCAACATGCCTAAAATAAAATTGAGAATGATTCGACAGTTATGACTTCAGGAAGAGATTAGAGAGATCCTAAAAATTCCATAACTTTTTAAATATTCTTATAACTTTTTGGTAACATGAGATGGGATTAAAAGAATTATGAAATTTTAAGATAAGCATGTTTTATCTTTTACATTTATAATTTATTTTATATTAATAAAATACTTTTTTAGGTTTTCTTTCACAAGAAGTGATATTATATCAAAGAAGAAAGATTTGCAAAAGTCTATACAGACTTGCACTGTGTAAACGTTATTAGTGAATTTAATTAAAAGTTAGAAGTACTTTGGAAATTAGGAAATTATATTTAATATTAATTGAATTTAAAGAGAAATTTGTTAACATTTATGAGGTACACATTTCATAATTAACAACCACAGTCTTCCAAAGTATTTTAATATACTCGTATATTCTAGTCTACCTAGGTTTCCGTATCTGACAATAGCATTTTCCAAGACAGAAAGAAGTTTGACAGATCTTTTTAAAACGTAAATAAATTTCATGTCACAAACCTCACAACCAATCATTATTAAGTAATATTCTTCTTTTTCTAAAAATATATTTGGTTAGTATTATTTAGTTCAAAAGGTGATCTATGATAATTGAACATCTAATAAATAGGTTGATTAATAACCTGATCATTCCGAAACAACCTACAGATGACGGGTCATACAGAACAATTACATATTTTAGGAATATTTAAAACAAAATATCAAAAATTATATGTCGTACAACATCTTCTACAATATCTTTTAAGGTAAGAAATAATATAGGTTCACTTTTATTAAATATAAAACCTAAAATTAATTAGTTTTCAAAATCGGGTATTTAGAAACTAAATTGTCCTTATTGTAACGCCATCTATC
The DNA here is from genome assembly GCA_951812935.1 of Hermaeophaga mercurialis. Classification (NCBI taxonomy): domain Eukaryota; kingdom Metazoa; phylum Arthropoda; class Insecta; order Coleoptera; family Chrysomelidae; genus Hermaeophaga; species Hermaeophaga mercurialis. Next base: position 41,261,309 of record OX638358.1, read on the forward strand.
TTGGCCAGACATTAAAAATTTTTAACATACGCTACTGTGAACAATTACGAGCTTCTAGCTTAAATTAACCAGATAACTCACATTACACAAAACACCTCGTTGACACCAAACACAAACCTACACTTAACAACACAATGGAAACAATAGTGGAAGTACTTCATATAAGTGACAAGAAAGAAGAACTTGATTTTTTAGAAAAATACGAAATAAAAAACACCTAAAATATCCTCAATATACAGTATTGAATGATCAACTAAATCTGGGAAGTTCAATTATCTTAGATCACCCTTTGAACTAAATAATACTAATCAAATATATTTGTAGAAAAAGAAGAATATTGTTTAATAATGATTGGTTGTCAGGTTAATGACATGAAATTTACTTACATTTTTAAAAAAATCTGTCAAACTTCTTTCTGTCCTGAAAAATGCTATTGTTTATTATATAACAGATTTTTCAACAAACTCTCATTATCTATATATATATATATATAATTTGAGGCAGTAAGATAGTCGTAGTGCGTTCTTTTATGATTAACATAATCTGTAAGAGACCGACCTAATGCAATTAATTATTTATCATTAAAAATTGAATCCACATAAACAGCATCACAATTATAGGAGATATTTTTATTTTGTTAGCAAATGTAATTCCTAACCTCTATTATAATATTATTTTATGTAATAAAACCAAGTCAATTGTTAACCTATCAAATTTTCATGTTAGTTTGAATTATATTAAATAATATGTATTTATGACAAATATATTTTCTCTCCGTGTTTAAACAGGATGCATTATTTCTGTCACTTCGACAGACACTTAGTTTTAAATAATAGTAAAAATAATTGCCCAATTTCTAGTTTAGTGGATTGTATAAATTTTAACTCACTTCCTCTATTCATTTAGCTTTATTATCTTTATACTGTATTTATATCTGCTGAACAAATTTAATTACTGTTATAAACAATTATAATTGAAATTATAAATTATAGTTTTATGAATGTTAAATAATTGTAATATGTATATATGGGTAAATTATTTATATTTATCTTTATTGTAAAAATAATAGTAGTAATAGTACTAGCAATAGTATCTAGAGCAACATTCCTAATGGATGCACTTGAGAATATACAGGGTGATTAATTAAGGGTTGCAATTTTTACAATAGGCTGAATATAAAGAGTATTAAAGGTAGATTTCAGAAACAAGTAACCCCAACACACTTAATCTTTTAATCGGCAACCAGAGGGCGTTAGGTAAAACCCATCTCTATTTACGATTTTTCCTGGGAAATTTCAAATAAAATGCCATAACTGTAACTAGCCTACAAAATGGCAAATAAGATGATTTATTGACCTGTCAAAACCGCAAGTTGATATCTCTTTTCATTCCAAAAATATTGGTGTTTATTTGAATTTTGATGAGTGTTGGCTTACCCTATAAGTTGTAAGAAAAATTATGTTGCTAAATAAAGAAATAATATAATTAGAATTACTCAAACAGAATTTCATAAAAAACAAAAAAATGAAATGGCCTACTAGCTACTTATTTTAAATACTTAAAATTTTTGCCATCATTTGCTATGCACAAATTCAGCTAAGGTAGGTGCAAAAGAGGACCTGAAATTACCAAGCCATATACTAGCACCATTACTAGTTCGATATTTATAAAATCTTTCTGGCTCTATATTAAAAAATAACTTACCTGTTATGTTTTTCTGTATAGACCAAGATTTTAGTACGTTAAGCGGAAATATGTTCAGGTTCATTGTAATAAAAGTTAACAGTTTGATCATCACACTTTTATTTAAACATTATAAATTCAAATTAAACTCGTTGGCTTAGAATTCAACAAAGTTCTTCCCCCTTATTTGAGAAAACAAAGAACAATTTAGGTTCATATTAAATTTAATATTATGTTCCATCTAAAGTATTTTTCACCTGAAACCAGCATAACAGTAAAATTAATTCTACTACCCCAATTTTCCGGACAATTTCAGCACTACCTGACCCTCCTATATCATGAGCCATCATTTTGGATTGCTCGCACTTTTATAAAAGAAAATTGTTCATGTGCCATGTGTTATAGGTTATGGAAATTTCTTTCTGTGTCTATTCATATGCTGAAAGGTCCAATCGTTTTTGAAGATGATCGGCCCTAAGTCTACGTTGTCCATATAAAAAATGGAAGGAAAAAGGTCACCTACGCCAAGGGTTTCTATCCCTCACAAATTGGCAGTGGACAATTGCGGCAATTTACATTTAACTGAAACCTTTGTCATTGGTGGATGAATAAGAGTTCGCTGCAATTTTATGGTTTACGATTTATAAACTTCTTTTTCATATTTTTAAGCATAACTTTTATAAGGCTCTTCGGTTTAATGCTAATAAATCTAACGATATATCTATATAAATTTTGCAACAGTAGCTTTTGGTCCTAAACAATTTCCTGGATACTTACAGGAAAATGTATCATTTGTAATCTAACTCTGGATATTACTTGCCTTATAACCGGTATAACTTAACGTGCTTATAAAAAATCCTGAAGTAATAATATTGAGAATATAGCAGCTATCTTATGAAACCTATTAGATAACAATAATAAAATGGAAGAAAACTTGAATAATAAATTCCAAGAAAAAAATGCAACATCGAAGAAACTTTAAAAAAAGAAAACAGAGAAAATAGAGAAAAATAGAAAATACAGACATAATTGGAAGAAATATTCAAGAACATGGATAAAAGGACAGAATAAAAGTATAAAGATAGGTTAAAGATTAATTTTGCAACAATAGAGTCAAGATTTATAGAAAATAAAAAAACAGCACTAGAATCTCTTAAGAATTAAAAAAGAACCCTGATTGTGTATCCAATAACAGAAGTGAAATAAAGAAGATAGATGTGAACGAGAATAAAGATAAAGTACCAGAAGAAATTCAAGCTATTAAAATACATACTAATGATTATGGAGGTGGAGAAATTTGAAGGTAATAATAGCAAATTACGTTCTAAAATATTTTACAAAGATCACATAATATAGCTGAATCCATTCAGAATATGAATGAACTAAGACAATTGATTTGTGTTAACATAAGCGGACAGGCTTTATTATGTTACAATAGAAATATGTTAGAAATTCCAAATTATGAGACAATTTAAAATAAAATTTTAAGTTGTTTCTGGGGAGAAAATTTTACTGTAAATATAAAAAGAAAATTATGTTTTGTATTATTAATTCCTTAATTTATAAGTAACCAAGTATCCTAACAAAAGTTTTCTATTTATTATATTTCATGATTTTTTTATATGTTAGACTTCTGTTTTTTGTTTACATATTTAGAATTTTATAAAGTTATGTAATTTTTAAATAATATTGAATAATGTAGATATATTATTTATATAATTAAATTTTTGTTTATAGTAGGAAGTTGTGGATTCAACCAACCTACTGATTTTATGTAGGTGATAACGTCGCCTAGAGGTGTCTCCTTTATGAGGCTCAGACATTCTTTTACGAGAATGTAGTTTTCAAGAATTCTAGTTAACCTTACAGGAGAACTAAACATTTTATAATTTAAAGATATTCTATATAGTTTTTACTATTCTTGTGCCACTGAATTTGTTTAGAAAATCCCCAAAATTATCCTCAATTCACAAGTATAGTTGTTATATTTTTCACGATTTTAATTCCTTAATTAGTATTTTATTAGGACTGAACACATAGTCTAAATATTTTATCATTAATAGCTACTAAGAATTACCGTATACTTATTAATTGCGAAAAATAAAATTTAAAACCTCATAGTGGGCAAAATGAATATTTTAGTAATACCCGTAAAAAAAAATCACATGAGATTCCATCTCCACTTAATGCTGCGCTCCTGGAATGTCGCAGTAAACTGCGCTTTCTGTTCATTACACATGTAATAGAAGGCATATTCAGTAGATGTTGCGTACCTAGCAAAGCCTGTCTGTCTATACCATCATTTTGAACATATTATCAGCAGAGTTTCAACAAAAACTGACTACACACAGCGGACGAATCTCTTTCTGCGAGATGAATAATGAACAAGAGTAAAAGCAAACAATTCATCGGAATCACGATTCCAGTTATCCATGAAAATAAAGTATGTAACCGGGAGCGTATAGTTGACAGCAAATATTAGCATTGGTATTTTAATTTTCCTGCTAGATGGAGCTTATTCTTTAGGTTAAAATAAACTAAAAAAAAATTCCCAGGAATTACGAGAAGTAAAGTATATATTGTCTAACATGAGCTTTCAAGCAGAATTAAATTATTATTTTCAAATTTAATTGTTAGCAATATTTTGATTTCATTATCAAATTCAAACAATATAAAGATATATAAATATACAGTCATAAAGAATTTTTCAAAATAATGATAAATATGCTCCTTGGTGATTTTGGTTTAGGTCAAAAGGCCAGAAACATTTTTTTTAGTTTATTGACCTTTAGAAAAAATTTTCTCCCTAAAAGATTTTTAAACTAAAAAAATTGACCTGTTTTTCAATAAATTTCACGGTACAATTTAAAAAATAACTTGAGTAACTTTATAAACAAATTCCTAGTCATTATAAGCCGGCCGTAATAATTTTTTTGAAAATATCACACGGTAACTGAACATATGTTTTAGTAATGGGCGGAATTGTATAGCCAAATAGCCTTAGGTAATAACTGACAAAAGTTTCTGTTGTTTAGATAAATCACAAAACAGATTTTCGAGGGTGCACGAAAAAGTGAATTTAATCTTGTGTCTCACTCACACCACCTTTGCTGTGGCAAGTTTGAATTAAATAAAATATTTATTTTCAGTTCCAAATTTTTAATTATCCATCTATTGTGTATATGGTCTCATAGTCCTAGACTAATCCGAAAATAAGAACGCGCCGTTGTATTATGAACTCTCGTTGTCAATTTGGAATTTGGCTGAAAAAAAAAGAATTTTCAAAGTTTTTACTCTTTATCGAATATGTTTATTATGTTGATATAATTGTATGTTTGATAGAATAAGTAAGCGTATATTTAAGTTTTAAAATTTTTGTGTCAAATTTTAATTTTGGCGAATTCGCAGTAGCGCGCCAACCAATTGTTTGAGTGAAGATTTGAATAAATAAATTGTTGAAATAAAAAAGATTTACAAGAGAAATTTGAAAAAATAGATAAAACTGAATAAAGAACCGATAATGCTATCACCAAATACGAAGATAGAACAAATAGATAAAGAAATAAAAAGAGTAGAAAAAATGTGATAAGCAATAGTAAAAGTATAATGTATTAGAAAAACGTAAAAAAATTAGTGCAGGAGAAGATTTAAAAGAAGAAAAAGGAAAATTATAGACCAACTTAAAGATTTTCGCATAGAAGAAGAAATAATAAAGATGGAAACAAATGTAATAAATTCCAAAATAAAAGAGAAAATTAAATTGAGCGTGATGACCAAATGGAAAAAAAATACTGGAATAATAATATTCATTGAATATCGAACAGGTTCACCAAGTTCTCAAGTAATATTTATCAAACATTTTACATTGAATTTGGCGGTGCCTTCTAAAGCACCCTTAAATAGTTTTTCAGTTTAATATTTGTTAATATTTCTATTTGAATTACAGTCAGTTTTCATTAAATGCAGGCAAGGAAATGTCTGGGAGCTTTATTACACAAGATTTGACTTTAGAAACTGCTGAAAAAAAAATCATATTATTGTTTGAGTAATTTCCACTTCTTCCTCTCACAATTCTTCCTTACCAGCTTCACTAATTATTTTAATTTCAAATGTTATACAGTGTGTCCGCGAAATAAAGCGTAAATGGTATGTAGAACGTTTCATTTGCAACAAAATATTCTAACAATTTTTTTTATAACATTATTAGTTTACACAAAATTCACTGTAAACATTTATTACTCGAAAATTTATACGTGGCAACACCTCACACCTTTAGTAAAATTATGTGTCATATAACCAAGGAATATCTGCCTGATGAGTAATAAAATTGTGTTAGTCTGCAAATGTTTCGTATTGTCAAGTTTATAGTTTCAATAATTTAGTGAAAAATGGCATTTTATTCAAATCACAAATATAACGGCAAGTTAATTAATCTATATTTTGTATGAGTGTCCCAAAAATTGCTGCAAACGTGTAGTGTATTACTTTAAAAAAATAGTGGTACAAATAGTTCGGATCGAGTAATAATTGCCGAGAATATATTTTCTACTCTTCTACATCCTCTGTAATCGACCATTCTAAGTATCTAGGTTTACTAAAATAAAAACTTATTTTTATAACTTTTATTATCAGCATTGAAATTGACCCGGTTATTCAAGTATCGCAGTGTTGCCGGCTGTAGTTGCTTTTCGGTAGATAATATTTGGATAGATCTAAAATACTAAAATTTATTTCTTTGAATATAGCTGATGACTTCAGAAAAAAAATGTATAAGACATTTTTATTCTGCTTACGTTTTTAAACCTCATCCATAAATATGCGCATTATTTTCGCGGACACCCTATATGACTCATTACGTAGACATTTTTAAACTATTTTTTACAATATCTTTTATATCAGCATTTTTTTTAGTTATTATACTTTAATATTTATCAAAAGAAGTTAAATTTATTACTCGAGCCGTCCTATTGAATATTAATAAAATATAGTCAATAAAATATTTTAGATATTGTTTTCTAGTTATAATAGTATATATTTTTGCAGTAAAGGAACACCTACCACTTTTGACCAGACCAACATTGCTGTCGCCTAGCATATGAGAAAGTTTCCATTTCTCTTTAACTGACTGCGTGTTTCGACTTGATCTTTTTAATAATGGAATGTGTTTTTTATTTATTGTTTATTTTGCCGATTTCTTTGAAGGAGAAATGTTATTAGCTAATACAACAAATTGAAGGCAGGTCATAAAAAACAAAACTTTATTGTAGAAACTAAGTGTAGTGTGAAACACGTTTGTATCAATGTTTATTGGTTCACGTTGTTTCTAGGAAGCTTAAGACTTCCGCACGTGCTAGTGGAAAGCATATGGCAATATCTTTTACAGGAAGGATAGTGGAGTTTTCTTTAGTATTCGTTCCAGGCGAGTATTACTAAAATTTTTACCACTAATTCAATAATCTCCAATATATTTAAAAAAATAGTTTTATGAGCTTTATACTTTTTTACATATTATTGTAGCTACCTGTTTCAATTAGAATCGACAATGAAAGATTTATTCCCAAAACCGAAATATGATCCCTAACTAATAACATGCAAATTGGTTTTATTGTAATAATTAATAGTTTTGGCTTACTAATGAGAATAAAATTTATTTTAAATATAAATAACACGTACTCGAATGAATTTTCGAAATTTACCAGTGTGCAAAATCATTTAATTACTCTGTATTTTAATAAAATTTTAATGCAATCGATAATACATCATTGAACAATTACAAATATTCAAATATTAAACTAAGGAATTTATTCATGTATATAAATAAATAAATTATTTGAATATGTGACCGAAAAACAACGAATCGAGCGTATTTATAGTTTTATAGATTTATATATATATATATATATGTATATATATATATATATTTATTTAAAATTCCAATTTTATTGTTACGTACTGGGTTGTTTTTGTTTCAATAAATATATAAAAGAATCTAAATATTTTTTAACCCATTACTCAACTTTGTTTAAATAAAGAGGCTGAGTGAAACAATGACAAATTATTTATCTATAAATAAAAACAATCATTACAAAATATTAGGGCAACTTACATTTTTAAATAAGTAATCTATTTAACCGCAGATGTAGGCAATATCAACTTCTCAATCATCCACCCAAAGTTCACTTCCAATCTATTTTTATTTTCCCAACCAAGAAGAACCCAAAGTTTATTAATTTGACTAATTAATTATTAATGACTTTAATAAATATGTTTATTTATTACCCGAACGCGACCTTGCCCCAAAACTATCGGCAACGTAATATAAATAAAGAGTAAATGTTGTAATTTATAAAATATTAAATGAAAACACAAGTTATATGTACAGGACAATATTTAACTAAATCCCTGTACATACTATCCTAAAAGTATTTACCTCGACATAATAGCAAGGCTGTTTTAATCTTTAAAAGTAGACGTTACCGTTTCCATAAATTTCTCTATTTCTGTATGGTAGGTATTATTTCTTTTTCCGCAATAAGCCATGAATAATTTACAAAAGTACGCATTACGATGTTGTAACGAAAAAAAATCCAAGGTGGTGAGAAAATTCGAGGAGACCCGGAAAAGTGCGTTTGCCGGAATCTCGACCGAAGTCCGGACACGTTTCAACAAATTTATTATGGAAATGTTCATTTCGTATTCAATTGAGACGTGATCGAATTTAAAATTGTGGCATATTTCATGTCTACAAGGCGTACACATGCCTTGCTTACCCTCCATAGCAAATCTAAGATCAACGAGAAATATTTTAGAACAGCATCCCGTCTGTAAATTTTCACTTGCGGATTTTATCGCCTTATTGGTTATTTAGAATAATTTTCGTTATATTTTTTAAGTTTTTGTAAAATTCGAGGACCGTCGTTCCCAGAATCTAAAGTGGCAATTCAAAAGTGAAACTGGTAGGAAAAAACAGCTAAAATAAAATATCTAGCTATAGCTACAGATTCATCTCTGAAGAGGAACGTAAAGAAGCGAAGAAAAAGTTGATAATAAAGGTAATTCTTACTAGTAAAATTTTATAAACCACCAACATCATGATAGAAGAATTTAGAAGATAACTAAACAAATATTTTTCACAATATCATTTTTTAATTAAAATATGTTTCGCCTTTGGCTATTTTTAGTAGTTGAGTTACGATGCACATCTCACTTTCTCATGAAATCTCAGAAATGATGTGGTACACCGGAAGCAGTAATCCTCAGATCACAGTATTGCATTAAAATCCTATAAAATCTGGAATTAAGTATGTTTACTTACTAAATTAAAGCTTGAATGAATTTTGTTAAAAAAATCATGTCTAGGTTAATTGAAAAATGTATTTGCTCAATTTATTTACTGGCTATAGACCGAACTTTTACCTAGTAAATTCATAGATAAAAAATGCTCCCATCAACTTCTGCAGACTAAACTTTACAGTACAAGTTGACAGAACTTGAAGTAATTTAAATAAAATCGAGCTTCCCTCAATTATGAAATATTAAAAATCCTGAAGAAGATATCACGGGTTGTTTTTTTCACCATCCCGTGACTTTTATGCAACGAAATAAATTAGAATTTCTTTCCCTTACAACTTTTAGAATTTATTAATGGTTCTTCTATTGTATTGATTACTCGACGGATGTTTCATTAGCAAACGCCATGGAAAATGATATTTGGTGCTTATTATTTACTGCAGTTAATTAAATGTATTTTATTTTATGCTAACTTTGAATTGCGCAAATTTGATAATTTACTCTCACGTAAGCTATGTACAACTAACAAAGCAAATTATACAGAAATTTATTTAGATTTTATTTCGGGGTATTTGTAGTATGCATTAAAATCTTTCTATTTCATGTAATATATTTTAAATAAGAGGTTGTACAAATACAACTTTTTAGCAGTGATTTAAAGATGCTTTCTAAAAAAGACTTTAAAATACACTACACATTTTGGCATTTATATCTTAGATCGAGGGACTATGCTAACAAGCTGTTGGTAATACGGTTTGAGGGGAATTTGTCGCTACTTTTGTCGACGTTATTTCGAAAACAATGCACGTCTTGAAGACACGACGGACGTGCCACCTTGTTAGTTTCTAGAGCATGCAGTCCAGGTGCTAGTGAGTTCTCGGTATGGGTTTGAAATGCAAAAGAGGACGAACACAGAGAACGATTGTGTGTCGGTTTAATTAGACGTTGTTTTGTTAAAACACAACAAACTGGCTTTTGTTCATTCTGAAGAAAGGCTTTATATCAAAAATTATTCATCAAAAGCAGCCACTTTGTGATATTGTTACGGCTAGGTAAATATGTATTGTATATTTAGTTTTGTTTATACTTTTCAGGGCAGCACTACAATAAATATTATTACTTCCTGTCAATATACATATTATTCTTTTTATAAAACAACGATACTAAAATACCTAATTATTCTTTTACAATATCTTTACTTTGATAAACTAATAATATAATTAAAATTTTATGGTTATAAGTTTAAATTGGTAAATTACTAAATTGCGAGTGCCATATACTCAATATTTGTCATTTTGAAAAGGTTTAACGCTTTGCTTACAATTTGACTAATAAAAGTCAAGCCATCAGTTCCGTCCCTATACGAGACGGATTAAAGCAAGTTTAGATTGTTTTCGGTATTTCAAACCATGCCCCATTCTTAGGAATAATCCCCGAGGCGCACAAATCTCAATTTATCCTACTTTATCGGCTGAATTACAGAATAAACAGATCCTTACGATCCTGTATTTCTGATTTTGATTGGAAAAGTTGGAAACCAAAAATGGTGTTTAATAATTATTTATATGTGTAATTTATTACGTAGTGAACTTGGTTAATCAAAATATTACTGCTAGAGGGTAAATGTGTTGACATTGATAAATTGGGACACCTTTATAACAAACAACATAAAATTTAATAATTTCGGATAGTTGAGTACCTCAGAAAAGAAGCCTAATGGTTTATAAAAAATTATTACATTTACATCTAAAGCATTAAGTGACCAATAATATATCTAACTAAAATACAACACAATACAACGGTTTTTAACTACATAATGTAGGTATTCAAACGTAAAATCATAGTTTATTTCTTTTAGTGTTAATTGATTTAAGAGTACGTGTCCTTAATTTTGGTAAATTAGGATATTGTTTTAGTTATTAACTCATTTAAAAATAACTAACTTAATAAAGCTTGAAGCTTCCTAATTATTCAATGTTTCTAAATCCACACCGGAAGATTGGATTAAACAAGATGATAAATCTACAGAAAAATTAATTAGTGTTGCTTCAAAGGAGGGCAGTTCTTTTTATAAAAATACTTGAAAATTTATTTTATTTTAATATATAATAATTCAAATATTTTCTTTGTAACAGTTTTTTCGTAGGCAATCTCACTATGCCTCTTACAAGACTGCAAAGTCTTCAAAAATTGGAATAAATTGAGTTATTTCCAGAAGATGTTGATATATTTTTTAAGATCCTAGAATGAGAAATGTACGATTTTGTTTTGATGATGAAGCCGACATTACTATAATTTAACCTAAGAATGCAATTGTTAAAATCTTTAAAGGCAAAAAAAAGTGATAACCATTTCATCTGTTTAAAGAAGAGCAACGGCGGTTGTTTTCCTTTGTATAAATGCTGATGGAATATTTATTCTTGTGTTAGAAGCAGAATTATTTGACGGAGCGCCACCAGGTTCCATAGCAGTGTGTCATCTATCATGTTAGACCTGACAACATATCCTTCAACAGTGGTTACAATACTTCATTACTCATATTAAATCTTCAGGTGGCGGTCCCCTTTAGTTATTCTTGAGGACAATATAGTCACCAAGGAATATGATGGAGCTAACAATTTACAGAAAAATCCAACTTTGGGATTTGCTATTTATGTCGCCTTTCAAAATTTACTACTCTCAACCAACTGATACTATGTTACTAGCAACAATATCAGAAAATAATAGATAAGTAACATCAACAACAAAAAATAAATTCAAACTAAAGAAACCCACCTAGTTACTAACACAAATAAAATAAAATTAATTAAGTATATTAAAATATATTAGTCCAATGCAAAAAACCGAAAAACAGAAAACAAAACGAAACAAGCAAAAGAAAAATTAAAGAAGGCTAAATCATCAGATTCTGAAAATGAAGTATGTAAATGGGAAAAGAGAGACATGGGGTGCACTTTTGCAATGATTTGGAACCTGAGGACACGCATTGTAATTAGTGGAAAAAGTATATGAAGTGATTTAATTGGAGTCATTAAGAATGCACCAACTCTGATAAGAAAAAAATATGTTTTCCTCTAATTACATGTTGTAATTACAGCATACAGCATCAACCCTCAATAATTTTATATATTTATTTAGAAAATATCCAAATTTCAGCATACCTTAGTATCGTAAAGCATGATAATCTGTTAAGAATTATAAATAATATGTATTGTTCATTTTGTAACAGCGCAGGATATAATTTGAGCTTTTAACGTAATAATATCACAACGGAGTATTTGCATACAATAAAGTTTGAATTGGAACATCCGCAACTTCAGTAGCTGCGTTTGGTTTGCCGCAATTATTTACCTACTCTGCGTTCTTAATCATCCCTAAATGAGATCTGGAACAGCGCATTTAGTTGTCAAGTCATATCGTGTGTATCTGCTCCTTCATGAGTATAATATTATCGTATATTCAACAAAGTTCAAGATAAGCTGGTGAACGGAGTTGCGACATGTGGAACGATGTAATTTGATGTCATAAGCACTGGGATACCATTTGGGTATGAATGATCTTTCCAGATGAGTGACTTTTTTAATAAATTAATATTGAAAATGTCTCAACGAATATAAATATATATAAAATTTGATTACCGCTTTTCTTTTAAATTTTTACAAGACGGGGATCTTGTAACGACTGAAGATCGAAGTAAGTACTTTATATGGTTCTAAAACACAAAATTAATTTTACTTTTATCGTTTTTCAAAACTAATGTTTACACTTTTATGTGTTATTCTGTATAATATAAATTTTAAAGTTAATTCACCTCACGCTTTTTAATTATATTAACTCAGTTCTCATTAAAACCTACTAATCAGCATCATTACAAATCCATGGAATACCAATCGAATTAATTTTTTTATTGTTATGTGACCAATCAAAACGATATTAAATTACCAATTTAAAACTACTGTTCTGGTTGCATACATAATGTCAGATTAGTAGATATTCACATGCAGAACCTGTTTTAATTAATAAAAACAAAATTATCTCTCTGTATATAATCATAATTTAGTTGTTCATAAGTTTTAATTTTAAAAACTAGAACATTTAATTGTTTACTTAAAACAAGTATATTGTAGTGGTTGAGGTAGGGAGGTTGTACAAAAAGAAAATAATTTTGTAATATAATTAAGGGATTTTAATCTCGTGATGCTTTTGAGTAAAATTTAAAACTAATGGAAAATAGCTTCAAACACACTATATTTTTTTTATTTAAAAATAAAATTTTTTACATTAAAAATAATGTACTCGCACTTGAAACTTTTCTCAAAAATTAAAATAAGTTATTGAATCTATTCTTTTTATAAGGATGATTCGTTATAATAGAAAGAAATTTTATGGTTTAGGACCTAATACTTTGTTTTCAATTTCAATATTAGACGTATTATTCGTATCGACAATCAAAAATTAACACAAATCAGGTTTAATGACTTTATGTATTGATTGGCGTCTCAAATAAGAGAAGTCGAGAACTATTCGATTATTAAAAGTTCTCAGAATCATCAAATTTAAGTAGCATAGTATCCGAATACGGGTTTTTAATTTCTCAAATCTCTAATCGCCGCAATTTATTTTAATTTATTGAAATATACTATTCTGTCCTGATTCATTGTCATAAGTCACGACTTATACACAACACTAAATCAATTATCATTCTAATAATTATTATAATATAATAATAATAATTAAATTTTAGGCATCGATATCAATTCCAGAAAGTGAATTTAACGCAAGAGAGTAGGAAATTTATTTTTATACTGCGTGCAGTAATGAATTCCACTTGTGGATTACTTTCGAAGAAAGAACCATCGAGTAGAAATTGGGAATACTTCCCTTGTGAACCTCAAATGATATTTTCGAGTGATTGATTTAAGTGAAAGAGATTCGTCATTTTGTAGAGATATAGATAAGTTATCCTATGTAATGATTACATTGCTTCTAACGAGACAATATTATAGTCTTTTAAAGGTTTCATATCCAATGTCACTTTTGTAAGATGACTTTGATATACGTTTAAGATCCCGATTTTTCATTTCTAGTATTTAAAAGGAGCACAATATAGGTAAGAAGGTTTTCTGGTAAGTTAAACTAGATTTGAAAATTGTGAGTAGAAATGGTATCAGAACTAAACCCCGTTGGTGCTCCACTTAAGAAAAAATGTTTTTCTCTTAAAATCACGAAAAATGTGCCCAAGGAAAAATAGGATGGACTTAGTTAAAGCAGCCTTACGGAAAGAAGGTTTACATATTTGAAAATAAAAAGCGAAAAACACAAAGAAATGGGCAGAAGTGATTAGAAAGGTAAAATTATCTTAAAGGTAGACCAACTTCTCTTGAGTGAAATCTTAAGGTAACTCTCTAAGAGGTAATCGTCCTCAATGAACTAAAAAGACAGAGGAGAAGAAGTATTCAAAAAAATACCAATAATTATAGTTTACAAAAAAACATCATTGACATAAAGATAATCGCTTATTGGAAGTACCATTCGAGAAGTGGGTAAAACATCCACTGATCTCAAAAACGTCTTTTTCTTTGACCTTGACGTTTTCAGATTATTAACGAACTTTACCTTTTACATAATTTATGACTGAATGATAGATCTGAAGAGCTGTTTTTTTAACGTAAGAATACTCCCAAAACTGCCAGTTCGGCTTACAAAAACTATGCCCTTTATTCCTAAATCATATGCAATCGTAAACTAATCTTTACTGTCGTTTAAAGTGTTAACTTTACATATCAGAAATAAATCCTTCTCAATAAAATACGGATACAGATATAGGTTACTTAATTTTTAAAAATATTTTTTTATTTTTTCGAAAGATTTATTGTACCTCAAAGAATTTATGCTTTTTAGGAGAATTATTGCCTTGTATACTTAAAATAAATGTAACTACTTTTATTGAAATTTTAGATTCATTAAACGGTATTTGATTTACCAAATTTCTACTTTTTTTTTAGTACTTTTACATAGACGGTTCTGTAAGTGGTTGGTAAGTAGTTATTACAATGAACCACGTTTGAATCTATTAAATAAAATTTAATTTTGACTGTTTTTTTTTAATATTTGCTTCTTTTTTACACGAAAAACTTATGTTGTAACCTTAGCATTGAGATTTAGCATCACAAAAAGTATGTGTATATAAAAATCCAAATCCAATCCTGGCTATCAGTCAAAGATTCTAGTGCTAAGCAGCTCCCGGATGGCGGATAGAGAAATTCTACAATTCTTATTTAAAAAGGAATTTCTATCACCGCTTACAACGTCGTGAAGACGTTCAATCTTACTTTGAAGTTTCTATGTTATATATGGTTTAGTAAACGACACTAATTTTCCTAAAATATTATGCTTCTATCTGAAGTACAAGTAATATCGCTACCGAAAACCAATAAAATACAACAAATAGAAATGGAACCAAATTAAATTTTTACAAAGACTATTAGCTTCCTATATATTATTAAATGCAAGAAATAAAAAGAAAGATTTTAAATATACTTTGATCGACATGCTTTTTAATTAGAGTTATAACATTATTATGAAACAGATTACTTAAACTGGTAACCTAAAAGTCCTAATAAAATGTTTAATTAAAAATGATTTTCAGAAGTTTCGACAAAACTTTTCCTAATTTCAAATAATATCTGACTGCTATTAATCTTAATATATAAACCAAATTACATGAGAAAACAAACAAGCCGCGCTTCTTGGAGTAATTTTGCGTAATATTAAGAGAAAACTTCGGCTGTATACGTAATAATCAGTTTTAAACACCAAGTATTAGTTATATTTAGTCTGTAGTATCTTCTTTTCACCATGATAATCTCGCAGAACCCAATCTAAGGAAGAGACGCATTTCTAAATTCTATGTAGTTCATTCCGGAGATTAAAGCCTAAGAGTTTGGTGATTCATCTAATACATATTAAGTTTCTCCTGAAGTTCCTCATATACCTTTCAATTATCAGTTTGAACCCGAGTCGGCACCCTTTCAGGCCAACTCAATTACAAAATTAATTGAGATTACGTAATAATTAAACACAGGGCGTCACTTATACAGATAAGCAATGGCTTTGAAATGCCTTTCATTACACACCGAATGGATATACATAAAAAGCCAGTCCGCTGATTTATTCTAAGCACTTAGAAAAATATCTATTAAAGAAATGAACATTTCGTTGAGATCCATATTATTAGAGAAAATACACATACACAATATATATACACTTCTAGTTAAGTGATTAATAAATACGTTTTATTTTTTAATGAATACTTTTATTATCATTTTAGAATGATTCTATAATTATTACGTGCAACCTCACCAATGAAATGTGTATAGATATCAACTGTTAACATTTCATTTTTTTTGTACTGCCATAATTATGATTATACTAGTTAAGCTAGTTTTAAGGCATTTTTTTTAAATAAAACAAGAAAAATTATATGTCTTTTCGTATACGAATTTTTTTCTTTAACATGAACCATTATTATAAATTCTTAATTCTACTGCACTGGTAGCGCTTATTACATATTCAAATATCATGCCTTACTGAATAATAATAAAAACACCACTACCACTCAATAGTTGATTACTTAACATCAAATGTTCATATTTTTTTTTATTAATATTACCTGATATATACAACTGAAATGTTTTTTATTATCATTGAGATTATCACATAAACATAAACTCTATTATATGTAACCTAAAAAGCAAAGATATAAGAAAAGGAATATAGTGCGATCAGTAGAAGTGAAAATAAATCTTACCCGCTATGGATGAACTCCTACAGGAAAGTGAAATTTGAATTTTTTTTAACTTTGGGACAAACAAAGTGTTACTAAACTTTATTTGGGTCAACGGCGGTGATTTGTTAGATATTTGAAGTGACAAGTAAGAAGCAAGAATTTATTTGTATTGTTGTATATGTATATGTATTTTTACTTACAGCACAAAAAATTACAAAGTGGTAAGTAACTATTGATGATTTTAATATTTTTATTTACTTTTTCTTTGTTTAAAAATAAATTTAGATAATTGTGATAGTATTTTATTGTTTGAACCATATTTTTATTTGAACTCACCCTGAGATAAGTAGTCAATTGCATCTCACCATAATACTTATTAAATTTATACCGGGCATAATTATAACAACATAACTATAATTAAATTTAACACCCCATTACAAAATATGTGGTTAAATTATATGATACCTTTTTAAATTAAACATTGATTATTTAGATAATTTTGAGTGGTAAGGTGTACCTATATTAATAGGCACAATATTTTTTAAACTAACTGGTCGCCATAAATTAAGCCAGGAGCAAGAAAATATATTAAAAGATTCATTATCTTTTAATTATAATTTAAAATAGTTCATTTTTAACGCCGTATTTTTCTTGGGATATATTACAAAATACACACAATTGTCTAAAAGAAAACAAAGCTTATTATTAAACCCGTTGATCTCTGTCAGACTTGCAAAGTAGCTACAGTTAAAATCCCCAAAAGGGTCTCCCTTCTTTCGTCCTTTGGGGACAAACACACCAGGCAAACAACACTAAGTTATTGCTTGTAGTTCTCTCTATTCGTGCCGTCCGGTGTAATAGAGCTTTTTATTCCCTCAGATTTACCTTTGATAGCTGCTTTTATTCAGAGGGAGTTTTATTTTGTCTCTGAGCTTGTTAACAACTTTATGACTATCGCGCTACCTACTTAATGGATAATCTCTTTTTGTTTGCGTTTGTAGCGAGAAGGTTGTGTTGCTAAATAAGTTCAAATAGACCAATTAGTATTGAATTTATCTACTAACGTTGTCGATTTCTACCAATTATTTTGTGACAACGAATTTATTTTTTTTATTTTCGACTATAATTAAGTCGATTTTAAACAATACATTTTGCCTTATGAGTCTTTACGAAAGTACGAAATACAACATTTGAATTTAATAAAAAAACGCTCTAGTTGTGATATTTATAATTATCATTTTTTTAAGGGAAGTCTGTAGTGGAGGTGAAAAAAAATGTATTATAAATTATTAACTTATTCTTATTTGTCAACCACCTTTTACCACTAAACAGTTTCTTACAATTAGAGAATATTTTATTTTTATACATAAGAAAGAATATTTTCTCAAATATTTCTACCCTCCCTCCTTAAAACAAAGGATGGTGTCCCTAACCCCATGTTGAATCAATATCAGAATTACGTAATACTTTCAAGTAAAATAAATTGAAAGAGGATCATCGAACTAACTGAGCAATGAAAATTTTAATTAAAACAGGGCATAATTTTTGGATTAAAATTTCCAAGTTTCAATCTTCCACTTCAACTGCAACCACTTCATCGAGTTCCGAAATAACTTTACAAAAACCATTGAAAAATTAATTAGTTTTGTTATTTCAAGTAGACGTATTTTATTCCAGCAAGTATTATTATAAATAGACGTATTTCTCCGGCTGTCTGATGATTCAAGAAATAATTAATTTTGATTTTTGAGAAAAGGAAACGGACTGCTGAGTTTCTAAAAATTTTTAAATTTAATTACAAGATAAACATGTTTACGTAAATATTTTATTTTAATTATATACTTATACAGAGTGTATTATTCGCAAACAAAAAAATTTTAATGATGAAGGTATTTCATTTTCCGGAACTTGGAAAAACCCTTTAATACAAATTTTTGGATTTTTGACTATGAAGACATATCGTAGTCTGTCTTAAAAATTGGAATAACCCTTATCCAAAATAAAGTTTTTGAGGCACAACTTTAAAAAAAAAATTATTCAAGTACTATGGTGGTGTTTCCAATTTAGGTGGGCGACACTGTATATGATACAAAATTACGTTAGATATTTTTCTTTTTAATATTGTGTTAAAATTTTGTATACAACTTTCTTGTCATTGCGTCATCCATTGCTGCATTCCAGCCATTCAATGTTTAATTTCAGGAAAAATGTTATGCTCCGGAACTGTACTATTAACTTAAGTGCTAGGTTATCCTATTTTTCCTTAAAAACTGCGGCAAAGAGTCTGATTTTATGCACATAAAATTAAGACGGCAGCTCCAAGCTACTAACTTTTCAACTTTAAATTGCTCCGATCCGATAAAAAGTTGGTCCTAGAATGTTCAGCTATATTCGTTCTGATTTATAGAAGTCAGTCTGATGAAGAAGTTTGTAAATATGAAGAAACTTAAAGTGTTTAGCGAGAAACTAAATACTAAAATCCTTGGCAAGTGTCCTCGTTTTGTACAATAAAGGTCATTATGATTAAACTTTCTTAAGGAATATTTTCATTTTGGGTCTGACATCTTTGCAGACAAACGGACAAAACTTAGCTGAAAGAAAATGTTTAACAAAAATTTATAATTAGCTGTTTTAGATTTAATTATTGAAAAATATGAAAAGATAAATAATACTTACTTTGACAGGTCTTTTTAAAACGTAAATAAGTATATATTTTATACACCTGACAACCAATCATTATTAATCAACATTCCTCTTTTTTTTTAAATATATTTGGTTAGTATTGTATAGGTATTTAGTACAAAAGGTGATCTAAGATAATTGAATGTCCCAGGTTTAGTTGTTTATTCCATACTGTATATTGAGGGATATTTTAGGTGTTTCTTTATTTCATATTCCTCCAAGTTCTTCTTTCTTGTCACTTATATGAAGTGAAGACTGTGGAAATTCAAAAAATCTGTCAATCTTACTTCAAATCTCGAAAATGCTATAGGATAAAATAGTGAAACCTTGGTCGATTAAATACAGGTTTCTAATACTGTGGAAATTCAGATAAGTATAATTTATCTTTCCATATTTATTATTAATAATTTCCATAAAGTAAATGTTGAAACAATTAATTTCGTTATTGATGTTATTTAATAATTTGTTTAAAATATACTTTACTTATAAAAGATTATCCCTCCAAAACGTAAAATATTTCTTTTATGTTTCCCTTATACGTAAAAGTATCAGTTATCACGATCCTTAAATCGAAGTAGTATAGATTAATGAAACTCTATCGCTAATTACTTCCAATCATTTCCAGACTTTTATTGAAAAACTCAAAAAGAAGAATCATGTATATCTGAGTACAGATTGATTACCAACATATTGTTCTAACAGTTAGTATGCCTTTTCATTCTATTTCTTATATAAATTATTAGTATTTTTAACTTATATTTACAAGATCAAAAGCTCGCTATCGTTTGATAAAAGTTTCGTATTTGCTCAAGTGTTTAAAAACGAACAAATAAGAAATCAGCTATAAACTTTTAAAAGTAAAGAAGATAGTTTTACTGCTCATGTTCGTTTCTTGCTTACTTGAAGGCAAAGATTCAGCGCCAAACTTCTAAAACTCGGTTACTAAATTGACGGGACTGAAAGGTTTTTATTTCTACTTTGCATTACATTTAAGTTATCAATAAAAAGAATATTTAGTTTTCCACTTTAAAAACGATTATATCAATGTCTTAATTAATTAGTTCGTGGAGTATTACAATAAAGGTTGATCATAAAAAGTTGTCAGTTCTGTTTTAAAGGATTCGCAAATTAAACTAAATGTGACAGAAGGAACTTAACAAATACATATATGTATGTGGATCCATTGAGAGCAATTTAACTTTTTGTCTACCTTAGTTTATAAATTGTGTATCAGCTATATTTTTCTGAAAATTTTGTGTATACTTATTTATGAATAGAACCAGTATATTTAGATAAATATTATAAAATTAACTAAAATTACCTGTACACTTATGAGATGTAATTACTTTCTATAATGTTGATTATTGTTGATACTTACACTTCCTTTTGTTGGTGAACTCATTTGCGATGGTACTAAAAAGTCACCTTAAAACAATATTTATAAGACCACGTATAATCTAGACTGACTGTAGTTCGTGACGTTAATGCATGAATATAAATAATATTAATTATTTTTAAGCACCATAACTTCAACGTTGCGGGCATTCTAAGCGGAAAAATGCCATTATATTTTAATTTTCTGTGGATTAAACAAAATCCTGAAGCAGTTCTAAAGCAAAAAGTTAATTACTTTAGAGTTTTTTAGGGCTTTAGCTAACATAGGTAACATACCCACCTGAAAATAAAATGTTATACGAGTAATTAAGGATTTTGTATTTCTTGCTACGATATTAAAACACCTAACTAAATTAAATTCAAAACTATAAAATTCATCAATTTAATAGAAATATACATTTTAACATTTATTAAATAGAAACTCTATAGTATTTAATATAGGACTTTCATTATTAATTTTGATTTATGATAGCTTAAGACGGATTTTTTCAGTAAATAATTGAAAATTAATTTTCTTCTTCTTAATTTAAGCAAATCAATGCATACTTTATACAGGGTATTTCAGAGAGAAACGTACATATTTTAAATTTATATTGGAGGTATGAATAATTATCATTATTAATTTTTAGTTTATTATTTTTCGTTATCCAGGTACAGGATGTTTTATCGATTTTACCTGTATTTCAATTTCTTGTTATAAACATTTTAAATTTGTCAAAGCTTAATCAAAAAATTTAACAAAATATTTTACCATTCCATCTTAAAAGTAATAAAATATATAACAAATATTTACTAATATAATATATTAAAAGAAATGGGTCGAAAAAATGCATTTAGATTCGGGCGTTTTTCGAAATTACGGAGTATCTTACTTTTTTTTAAATCTAAAAATATGTAAATAATTTTTTGAATATTATTTATATACAGATTTCGCCTAAATGTATAAGGACATACAGGATTCCATGCGAGTGATAAATAAGGCGTTATGAAAGAGATAACGAATTACTAATATCTTGAAATAGGGATACATTGAGGTGGGAACATCGTCAACAGTCAATTCGATAGTAACGTACCGGCAGTCGCAGTTGTACCTTTAGTTCGGTCGAGTAAGAGGATATATATGTAATTCAATTAGGTTTATTTTTTATTTTATCCCAAGTATCGTCTGATTAAATAGAAATTCAAAGTATTTACTTTACTAATACCTGTACACATAATGTTAAGATCCAGGATAAATAATTAGATTCTTTAAAAAACTAGATTCACAGTCTTGAATAGAAGTATTGACAACCTACGATAATTTTCAGACATTTTGATAATAACTTATTAGAATGAATTGAAACAATTTAAAAAAGTTTATATTATTATTCATATAAATGGGATGGTGATCAATTAAAGTAAGAGTAAACCAAAACTTAGAATTCGAGAGAAGAACAAAAAGAAATCAATTGGGGAAATGTACAGCGAACAAAAGTGCAAAAACGATAAATAACCTAATAAGATCGAAACATTTTTCTAGGAAATCGAAGTTAAGATTTTACAATTCTATATCAAAGCCTACAGTAATGTAGAAATCTAAATCGTTGGTATTGACTAAATAACAAAAAGAAAAATTTATGAAATGGGAAAGGAATATAATTAGACCTAGAAAGTATGACAGAAGAAGAAATTACTCCATAGAGAAACGGAAGGAAAGAAAAAAATAAGCAGACAAAAAAAAAGATAGAGAGAAGCAGTTTTAGAAGATTTGAAGGAAAAAAGAATAGAATTTTTGGAGAAGAAAATCCAAGAATAGAAAACATGGAGAGAGCCTCTGGGCCTAGAAGACCTGTCACTTGCTTCATATATTTTTTATATGCTAATAAGTTCCTTTGCTTTAATTACATCAGAAATACTTTTGATTGGAGATCTTACAATTTTTTTCCATTTTTGGCGCAAGGGCGTTTAAGCTTTTTCATGTTTGACTGTACATTTTAATAAACTCTGTAAATGCAAGGCTCATTCTAACACGCGAATGGCTAAGCAATGTTTTAGGATTGGTACAGCATACTCTGGACTAAATCCTTTGTGGACCTGCTAACCCGCAATATTTCTATTTCTAGATCATTTTTAACTATTAT
Organism: Hermaeophaga mercurialis; assembly: GCA_951812935.1. Classification (NCBI taxonomy): domain Eukaryota; kingdom Metazoa; phylum Arthropoda; class Insecta; order Coleoptera; family Chrysomelidae; genus Hermaeophaga; species Hermaeophaga mercurialis. The sequence goes on from OX638358.1 coordinate 41,284,268, forward strand.
TGTTTGATTTTACTAGGGCACAAAATTAACAAACTTACCTCAAAGTTGATTCGATTTTAATTAAGCATATTATCGAAATTATATTTTGCTTTGATAAAGGATGGTGGGCCAAATTTGAAATTTTTACGCTTAGTAACCATTTTAGCTAAATCTAAATTCAGGTACAAATTGATAATATATTGAATTACGATAACGAGGTAACAAAAATTAAGAGTTATTCTAATTTATGCACTTAGAGTAAACCTATGTGCATTTGATACTATGAAACACACTGTACACTTAATAAATAAAAAATTAAATATGCTAATCTTAAAAAATGTTATTTTTTAACTTGAGGCATTGAATTTTATGTGTTTTTGGGTTTTGGGTTCAGTTATACAAGAATTCTTTAGAGACGCGCTCCAGTTGTAAATCCATCAGCCACCTTCCTAATTTTTTCTGAAATATAGACGAAAAACACGTAGAGACAATTTATAAAAATGCGTATCTTGTGCGCACGGGGAATATTTACCTTTTCTGAAGCTCTTTGTAGAGGGCGGAAACTAAGGATGAATGGCATATTTGGGCTTGCTAAAATACAGTGGCGCACGATGACCTACCAAAAAGTAACAAACAGGATAGTCAAAAACATGGACACGCTGTAACTAAAGTAGTTTACCATACGTATATGTTTTATTCTAGTTTTAGTTTGATATAAAATAATAAAAATACTCGTATACTTATAGGGTAATTTTATCGAAATCATAATAAATATCATCATAATAATTTAAAGGCTACTTACATCACATATACATTTTGAATTAGAACTAGTGTGGCTTTTGAAATAAAACAAATTAATTATAAACTTTAATACAAAGAATCTGAAAAATAAAAACTTATAGACTGTGACACTAAAGAACTCATTTCCCCCATTTTTTTGTGTTAATGTAGAACTCACACATGGCAACAACCACTCATTTTACAAAAACTTTAGCCTAGCTATTGGGTAATGAAATTGGAATTGGCTATTTAAGAGAATCGACTAAATGAAATTTAGTAGGCACTAAAATAAAACAATAAATATAATAATACATTAATGTATTTCTAACAAAGAATAAATAACTTCAAATCATTGTAAAATAATATGTTCTGTTCTATTTAAAGCTTTATGAGTACTAAAAACACTGTTACTAATAAATATTGGGGTAATTTCTTGTTTATTCGCTATCTTTCATACAATTTCGAAAAGTATACTACCAACGAATGTGCTTTTTGAAATATTGCTATTTTGTAATGCCTCAAATAAGTTGAAGATATAGTGGTATAGTTGAATAGGTGACGCTTTATATCCATATTGTTCTTCTAAAACATCAGCAATGCACAATAGTTTTGGTTACATTAATTATGCTTTCACTGGAGACTTTTACAAGAAGGATAGTTCTGTTAAAAATACTTTGTAAATGTATATTATTTTACCCTCGATTTGACCAAATGTATATAAAACTAAATAGCTAATGATTATAGACACAGATAACAATAGATAGTAGTTATAAGATGTGCTACTCAAAAGATTCAGGAATTTTTTAAGATCTAGAGAGGTGCTTAGTTTTATCAAAAATTTAAATGTCTCTTTTAAAGTGGTCACTCTTTGCCTGTATACAGGCTAAGCTAAGTTAGATCCCATGCTAAATTTCCATAGTTTCATCCATGTCTTGAATGGTGGGTACTATTCCGCGGGGCGACCGTATATTAGTCCGGTTTAGATTTGGAACGTATCCCTTAAGCGTGACCAAATGGTTCCAAGAAAAAAATGTGCGCACATGTGCACATTGCTAGCCACCTTTGAACTTTTGTATCAAAAATCAACAACAAATAGATTTACCTATGAACTATAATTTGAAGCACTTGTGTTTGAATTGATGGAAGGTGAAGGCCAATCCGAACTCTTACCGTATTCAACAATCATCCATTCTTTTTTAAAATTCCTTGATTTTTTTATTTAATGCTGTATCACCTAAATGTTGAACTAATATTTGATTACTCGGTTACTGTTTTGCCAAGTTTAAAACAAGTTCATTTTAATGAAAATTCCTTGCTCTGCAACGGGATCCATCAGGAAAATCAGGGCACTGCTAAAAAATTGTCTGGTCTGTACTCGGCTCTAGGGGCAAACTAAAGAACTCCAAAAGAGTATCATGTGTTAAAACAAGAAATACTGGCGCTAAAAATTAGAGATTAGAAATCCCTTATAGTATAATTTTCCAAGTAAATACTATGTATATTGGACAGAGGACCTGAAAAAATGAAAAACTTTTGGTACCAGGTTAAGGCGGGTGCTATAATTACGAACGATTTAATAAATGCCAAATTTTCTTATGATGTTTACTAAATAATAATAATAATAATTTATTATTGGCCAAGAATAACAAGAATAACAAAAATAACACAATATAGAAATAACCTAAAAGCTATGGCAAATAAATGATATAGCATTAGGTCCGAAAACCGATTCTTCCATGTTATCCAGAACACTAATAATATACCTATAAACTATAATAATGTAATTTTCACAAATGACATTTTACATAACATTAACAAGATGTAATACCTATGATTATAATGGAAAATTTGACGTAACCGACAGTACTTAAGTAAAAATTTAAATAAGTAAAATAAGTTAAATTAAGTTAAGGTAGCTCTTATTGATGCTCGAGTAATTTTATAAAAGAATAGTGTGTAAATGCCTAATTAAAAGGCACGATCACCAGAATTTTCAAGATAGAGATATACTAAAATATAAGTGCTAATCTAACAACAAAACTACTACAAAAAGTCGGAAAATGGGGATAACTGACAAACTAAATTAATTTTAATCCCTTTAGAAATAAATTCCGTTGATGTCACTGTTGAAATTTGTCTCATCCCAAAAGATCTTAAACAGAGGCTTTATGGAGCAGAGACATGCCGAACAGCCCGAGGATGTTTCCGAAATTAAAATGTGCCTTGCAGTTAATGCCAGAAGTAATGAGCTCTATGTTTCTTATTTACTAAGAGTTACTGAAGACCTTAAGTAAAAAAAACATCTGGGGAAATGAAAAAAATGCAGTATCAACACCTGTGGGAAGAGGTAGTAAAAAACCTCATCTGTGAGTTTATCTCTCTAAATAAGTAAATTATGGTAGTCTAAAAACATTTTTTTCGATACATGTCCTTAATGATAAAACAAGTTATTAGCAGAATTCATTTATGCCTCTGTTGCCACATAAATGCAATAAGAGGGCAATTGTAAACAGATTTTGCTGTCTCTTAATAGTACAATTTGGAATTTGGAGTGTGTTGCAATGGCGATGTCTATCGATGATATACATAGAAATATTTCGTTGTTATAGTAAATATAAATATATATAAAATTAAAAAAAAATGATAATAAAAGAAGCAACGGCTTAAAATAGGTTTTATGTGTGAAACAAATTGTGTCGCCGTTATTAGTGAAATATGGCAAAAAACAACGTTTTCAACTGAACTGAAAAACGCAATAAAATTTAATGCCGTCACAACAAAATAAATGTTTCTGCTTTCCCATTTCTTATAATTTATATAAGGTTGCGTTTTTATAGCCGCAATGTTGGAAATTATTGTTCAGAATTGAACTTAGGGGAAAGCAATTTTAATTAATTGATATGCTTTTCCAGTTTCTCTTTTTATTCCGTTTTAATTTTTCCGCTCAAAGTACACTGATAAAAATACCTCGAATACCATGTGAATCACAAAGTTTAAGAGGCAACGATACCGCATAAAATCGTAAATTCAAAATATTTCGAAAAGGGATTGAATTAATTTTTTCAAAAATATTTTTAAAAACCGGAGAAAATGACAAAAATGTCTCAAAATAAAAATAGGAATACGTCTCTCCTTCAGACACATTTTTTAAATTTAAACTTTTTTAAATTTCAACCGCTTAGGACTAAAACGAAATTTCAAATACTGGAAAAAATTAGTCTGTAGATTACGGCTATACACTAGAAATATTCAAAACTATAATCTGGCAACAGTATTCCTAGATTTTGACAGATTATCCTTTCACGTTAACTGTGGCCTAGTATAGGTTTTCCGGAAATTATAATTATTTTTTGTACAGTATCGTTTGCGGAAATTGTAAACGACTTAATAATTCTATTCTATTCTTAGTAACATAATATACTATTTTTTATAAATATATTAGTGTGGATTTTTTAATGCCTTATACTCAATAATAGAAAATTCGTTTAAAATATAACAATATATTAGGGACTTTAAAAACTTACTGTGATCTTGTAGGAAGTATATAAATAGAAGGTTAATTGTTTTCGGTAAAATTTCAAACAATTTTCAGACGAAATTACTCGTTCTACGCGCTCGTGGTTATGTTACAAGAATTAATTCATGCATTTTTATGAAATCATGTGTTCATTGTTCATTGAAATTTGACTGGAAAAAGCCGGCAAATATTTCTTGTATCGTTTAAATTTGTATTAACATTGTGATTATTGATCCATTCTTGGTAACTATTTCTTTAACTCATTTTCAGTGTACCACTTCTCCATAAATTTAACCCACTACAAACATATTTTATACCTCATCCCTTCGTATGTGCGCAAAAAAATTAAATCTATTTTCTATTAGAAGCTGGCTGCAGTATTCGAGTAGAAAAACTATGTTGCTAAAGCCGTTTTGTTGAAATTGTATTCATTTCTCTTTTTGTTTCATGAAATCAAATCGGAAGACAGGAGAAGTGTTTATAGTTAGGATGTTTGTAGGTCTATATAGACTATAAGGTCTATAATGAAGCAAATGATTTTAGTCGGAAAAAGTCACGTGATGAAGTTAGCTCTTAACTCAAAATTTGACTGAAAACTAATAACAGTAATAACATTCAATTTAAAAAGAATAAGAAGAATGTTTTATAGACAGCTATTATTGGCTTGATTTCAAACAACTTCTAGTTTGATAGTTAAATTACAATATTCAGTATGAACTTTAATTAGTTTTAGTAAGGCTACTTTTATTATTTGCTATAATTGACAACATAAAATAATCAATTAACCTTACAAAATAAAAACCGTAGCATTGAAGATGCATTGCAGCTGTAAACCTCGAAAGTTTTTTCCAAAATAAGACTGGAACCAATGCATGCAACTGAAACATTATAGTCATAAATTTAAATAATTCTCAAGAAGAATATTATTATATTTTAAAAATTTTATAGCAAGAAATTATACTGTAAATATCCCTTGATAATGTACATAATATAATGTCAAGTACGCTTATAAGAAATCTTTTATTCTTATATCACTTCTTGAAAATACGATGTATGGAAACCTGGTTAGAGAAAGATATTTAAAAATAGCTTTGAAATACTGTGGAAATTGAAGATACGTATATTTTATCTTTTATATTTATTATGAATAAATTCAGGGTGGAAACAATGAATTGTTATTTTACTACAAATCCTTGAACAAAATAATTTAAATTTAGCTTAAATGATAAAAACGTCACAAAACAGGTCTCTTTAGCCATCCATCGACATGTAATGTTAGATTAACCAAAAATATAACACATGGTGATTTCCCCCTTCTTTATGAGAGAACCTTCTGTTAATTCAGATGTAAAAGCTAAATAATTGTGGGTCGGTTAGCCTACATTAGAGTCCCCTAGTGCTATAAATATTCACGGGTCAGACGTCACTTTAATTTCCGGCGTGAAAAGTCGGATAAAAAGGTCAAAAACGAGGGCCCTCAACCACTTTTACATAAAATTTATCACAGACAAAGATTCGAGTACTAAACATGTAAATGTCCTGCAACATATTTGCCGGGACGTGGTTTAAATTAGTGTTACTTATACGTAAAGTAGTTATTTTAAGTAGAAAGGTGCACCCCGAGTAATGTAACAAGGCCAGCTTTTATTTATGCAAACCTCAGGTCTTTTTGGTTTAGAATGAGTTACATTCAAAATAAAGAAAATAATAAATATACATATAACTAGGTATATAAGGGGCTTAAAGACTCGGTATTTAAAATTAAACAGGTAAAATCCATAGAGAATCATTAGGAAAATACAAATCTTGTTAGTGTAACAAATTGTGAAGAAGTGAAGAGAAAATTTCTAGATTCCTGGTGAAACTATTTATTAATTTTATTGACTCTGCTCAAAAAAGAATTGAAAGGGCAGGACTTACATGCAACTGGCACGGAGGTTGCACTAATCTAACAGCTACCTAATTACAATGAGTGTCAACGCATTGATCCTGAATACATGGAAGTCGGTAACTTCTCTCAGAAAGCCATTAACACCCAGTTTCTCCAGTTCTTCCAACAATTTTCCAAGATGATAACTCAGCAAAAGGAACACTTTTTCCAGTTCTTTCAATAGATGGTTAAACAACGGGACGAGATATCTCAGCAGGAACCTTGGCAAGAATAGTTATTAACCCAGCTCTCTCAGCAGTTGACTAATTAGCCTGACAAAATCTCTCAGCATCCTACCTAAATAATATGATGTATGTATTTTAATAGTAGAACTTCAAATAAAACAGTTATCAAATAACTGAGTCTATTTGTTTCCAAATTTAAATATTACTTAAAAACCTCGTATTAATCATTATTACTTAGAATGAGCAAGAGTAAATATTTTTTATACAGAATATTCCTATGGCATAAAATGAATTTTGAAAACAATAATTTATTCAACTGAAGCTCTTAATAAGGAAACAAAAAAGTGTGTTTACCTATTTGATACATTCATAAACAACATTTAATAACTCTCAAATAATTTACTGTGAAAATAATAAATTTCACTTTTTTTCGTAAATTATTTACTGTATTATTTCAATTATTCTATATCCCGGTTTCGTGAAAGTAAAACTTACGTTAGCAACTCGGTTAGCTTCCCCTCACTAATTTCGAAGCATCTTAGTTCATACTGAATTATGGACAAATTCTTCCGGAGTTTCTATTTCAGGCACGTCTCCATAACTCTGGAAAACCCCGCAAGAACTTAATTAGAAGGTTTCAAAGGACCTACAGTAAATTGGGCTCTCCTCCGACACACATTCTCTATTAATTGCGCGACTCTTTAGTATGCGCTCGAACCATATATATTTTCGGTTCTACTTCATAAATATACTCAATGTCCCCCATTCTATGACTTCATACATTCGCATACTTAATATATAGTAATTATATAGAGTTATTCCAGTGCGTCAGAACTAATATACATTTGAAATAAGTTTAACGTCTTTATTGAATTAAAAACGATGGAAATCCTCGGGAGAACCTATAAATATTAAATAAATATGGAAAGATAAATAATGCTTATCTTGAATTTCCAGTCTTCCAAAGCGTTTTAATAATATTCAAGTCTACCTAGGTTTCGGTATCTGACAATAGCATTTTCCAATACAGAAATAAATAGTTAGTTTATATTTTTCACATTTCATCGCGATTTATAAAGTAATTTAAAATTTAAATATACAGGGTATTCCACGACGTTTTGACCGTCCATTATCTCAAAAAATGCACACATGAGAAATATAAAATTTGCCAGTTATAAACAGTCGAAACTGATGCTCGTATTAATTATAAAAAGACTTCCGTTTCCGGTCACGGGACTCGAACATTTTTTTTTTAAATTGGACAATCGGTATCATATTACATTTTTGTGTGTTTGCGGTTACGTGACGCCTACTTTACTTTTTTGAATTGGACAACCGTTATACAGAGTATCCCATGACGTTCTGACAATCCAATATCTCGAAAACTGTTCAAATTTAATACAAATAAATGGCCCATATTATCATTACTGCAGAAAAAAATTATTTGTTTTTGAAAGATATAACCAAAAATGTAATATTATACCGGTTGTCCCATTTAAAAATATTTGTTGGGGTCACGTGACCGGAAATGAGTGGAAAAACGGAAGTTTTTTTATAATAAATATAAGCATCAGTTTCGACTGTTGATAGCTGCCAAATTTCATACTTGTCATGTGAACATTTTTCGAGATATTGGACTGTCAAAACGTCGTGGGACACCCTGTATAATATCACGAAAATATTGAATATGCAATAACTAAAGATTTCCTTAAATCTTAATTGAAATATTAATGTATGTTTTATCCAAAGTTTGAAAGATTTAAATAAATTATATTGAATTAAACGAGATATTAATTAAAACATTAACAATGTCGTAACAACATTCGCTAAATACGTATTAACTACAGAGAATGAACAATAGCCAATTATTAATAAAAAAAGTACTATTCAACACAAAAGCTTTAACTGTATAAGACAAATAAGGAAACCTGGAATAGCTTATTGCCAATTAATGGGATCTCCGCAGTAGAATGCAATTAATTTATACCTATTCAAGTCAAACTTTAGATTCCTTGAATGCTGGAAACTAGTAGAAACAATTATCTAACGAAGGTACTTGAAATCAAATCTCATTCTTTTCAATTATCTCAAATTTAAAAAAAAAATATAAACAATAAGTTGGTTGCGGTACTAACAATTCGAATCCTATTCGTTACTATTTTATATTAGTAACTGACTACCTTGATTGAAACTATAGAATACATTCACTGATGATAGTATTAGGGTGAACAGTCACTTCGTCTTACACACAACGAGATATAAAAAGAGTTAAAATTTGAGACGAATGCACGCAAAAAATCAAATGAAGAAGCATAACGTATACCTAAAACTGTCTTTTTCTAAACACAATCGACATTCTTGTATCACTAATGTAAGTGTAATTTTGAGTTGTAAATGGACATTAATGGCAGAAGAACGTTGAAATTAGAACTTGTTGACAATTGTTTTTATAAAAGTTATTTATGTGTAAATGCTTTTGTCGCTTCGTGAATATACGTTGTATAGTTGATCCTTTCATACATTATTCATTATCCCCGTTTCTCACCATTTTGAAGTGATATTTTAGATTAAGCCAATGAACTTAAACTTATCCATATAAACTTTTCCTTAACAAAAATTTAAAAATAGACGAACCACTCAATAGTACAATCTTTCTACACGAATTGAATTCATTGAACATTTCATATTTCGGCGTCTAATTGCAGTGATAAGAAGAGCATTTACATATATACAAGAAAAATAGTCATCTGTAATTAAATAATAAAATCAATAAGGCTCTTTAACATCCAGCTTGGGGGATGTTCCAAGTAACAACACTAAACTGTTGAGAAATAAAGTTTATGCACCTTTTTATATTGATTAAGAACGACAAGTATTAAAAAAATTAAATTCTTTGCCTCAAATATGAAGCTAGTTTAGAGCTTCATGTAAATAGAGAAGCCGTTCAGCTACTGGACAATAAAAATCAAGTACCAAGAATGAAGAGGAACGAACCATTTGAGCTCGTGTCATATGTTTTGTCCAGAAGAATCTAAAGGACATCAATTTGATTTGACTTTACTTAATAAATGTTTAAGTCAAAGATGTATCCACGAAAAATTAATGATTAGTTTTCTAGTCTAGTTTTAGTATTTAAAAAAAAAATCCGAATCAGAACTGTTACTTATAGTATGATGATTATTGTTATAAGTTATTTTGATCAAACCGCTCATCACTAATCGAATAAAAAAATATTCATGCATTTCTTCCCGATCTTAACATTACACTTGAGTAATGTTTCGTTCCACATATGTTTCTCATTATACATGGTGTTTCAGGAAGTATAGAAAGAAACTTAGAATGACTAAAAATGACAAGAAAATATTTTATTTTTCTAAGACGCGTCCTTTCGGAATAGTTCGCCCTTAAAGGGTCAATTTTTTTGGTTGGTTTTGTTCTTTTACTGTACTTTATTACAGGTTTACCTTGGTCTTTCTTTTTTTATTTTTGTGAATTTGACTCCAAGTTTATACTTACTAGATTATTAGGTTTGCTCTTTTCATATGACCAAACCAAGTTAGTTAGTTGCCTTTTGGTTATTGTAGGTTATTTGTTCTTATAGTCCAGGATTCACCGTGCCTTTTTAAAAGTGATTACTAACAGGCAGAATATGTATGAGTAGCTTCGTCTTAACGACGCGCCCAACTTTTTCCTCTACGAAAACTCTCAGTAGTCGTAGCTAATAGAGTGCTCAGCTGTTAGACATTTCGTTTTGGTGATTGTCAAAATTTTATTCATAACAGTTATTTTTTTTATTTGAATCTTGAGATAATTTGATAAAAAACTCGAAAAAACGTTTGTCCTATAAAATGGATGGTTTGATAGGAACGTCCTTCGCTCTCAACATGTCTTAAGAAGAAGGTCATAAAAACTTAATACTAACAAGCTGATTTTTATAGTATTGTTTAATAAATGTTTATATAATTTGATGGTCACATTGTCTTACAAATTAAGTAGTATGTTTTGGACAATCACCAAAACGAAATGCGCATTCTATTAGCTACCACTATTGAGATTTTTCGTAGAAGAAAAAGTTGGGCATTTATCTATTTATATTTTCCGTAGTTGTTTCATTTCTGCTCCATTTATTTTTCTACTTATTTTTTCATTTGTAATCCGTGTTTCACTTCCATAAATTAATATTGGTACAGTCATTCTGTTATATATGCTAAGCTTTACTTTAGTATCTACTTTGTTTTTTTCCAAATATTGTTCTGTTTAATGAGTAATATATTTGGGTATTATTTAAAGGTTGATACTTTTTCTATTTCCTGATGTTTGTATATTATTATCCTTGCATGATTTCGCTTTGCTTATTATCATTATTTTACATTTATTTATTTTATTTCCATTTAATTTTTTTCTCTCCAAATTTTTATTAATCTTCAGATTTGTTCCTTGCGTTTCAGCAACTATTAGTATATCATCCGCGTATAGTAGTCCATCTAGTTGTACCTAGGTTTGGGTATCCTATTGTTGTTCTTTGACAATTTCTTTATAATTTTTAGTATTCTCTCCATTAAAAGTTGGTGTAGAATGAAACTATCCCCTTGTTTCATTTATTTTTATATTTAAAACTCCTGTGACCTATTTCTGTTTATTTGTACATTCCCTCCTACATTCTTATATAAGCTCTTGTCGTCATTTGTTTCTATATAGATTCAAATGCCTCCTCAAATTTATAAAAAATTTCTTTCCTTGTTTAAATTTTCTTTCAATTAGCTTTTTGAGGTTGTATATGTCATTTGTTGTTTGTTTTCCTTTCCTGAGTACCGCTTGACCTGCTTCTAATTTTGGTTCCATCTCTTTCTTATTTTTTCTTCAATTTCATATTCACCTGTAATTTAAACAATACATTTTTTTCCCTTTATTATATAGATGAACCAAAAAGTTTTTCTCCCGGTTTTTTGAAACAACTTCATACGCGGTTATTTGCTTATAATACAATCTCCACCTCTAGATAAATTCATTAATATTTTTCCATATTGATATCCATGATAATTCTATATGTATAAAAGGGTTCACGTATCTCTTGCACAAGACATTTTTTATAAAAATGATAATCTTTAGAATGAAGAAATATAAGATTGTAACTTTAAACACAAATCTTAACTAGCTACTATAATGTACTGAATGTATCACAGTTAATGGCTTTAAAAACAGATAGTAATTAATTTTGTCATACTTTTCATGCTTGGTAGAAAAAATATTACATATTTTATATTATTAATAAAGAGATTTAGAAATGAACATTAATAATTCTTGGGAATTTTAGCAAAAGAACATATAAAATCCATTTAATAAGAAATATACTCGCTTTTAATAATATCAAGCGTAAACTTAAATGATGTCAGTTTATTTTTAAAATATTTCATGGACGAAAACCTTCCAACCGTTTTAAAGCCGTGCATATTTCTGGCAGTGCATCGTTGATGGTTTCATCACAAAAAGGTAGTGTAACTGTAAATTGGCTCACGTAACTACATTCAAACTTGAAGTAAGCTGATGATTTGACACTATTGTAACCGATAATTGGAATACGAGTATAACCGGATTTTATTGCAGTTACATTATTTATTCCTTTTATCACATATTTTGCAACCTAAAAGTTTAGTTTTTCGTGGAAATTTTTCGTTTATGATTTTTCACACCCTTAAATTTTTATTAGCAAAATCAAACACAAGGTGTCGCAATATTGAACAAACAGTTTTACAATTGATTTTTAGCATTTTTCACCAGAGCAGTAACTCAGCCACACTGCTCTATGCGAAAAGATGAAGTATTGAGAAACATAAAATTCAGGTTTTTCTAGTTTATTTCATTAATTCTTTTTTTTTGTTTTTTTTTTCGATAGCCCCCTGATGTATGTCTTACGTTATGGTCTCGACCAGGTATTTTTTTGCCTAAGTGAAGTAAAAAAAATAGTATACTAATATATTTTATTTATTACAAAAAACGATCTTTTCATATGTATTTAATATTAATAATATCAGGGGTGTTTGGGTCTTCAAGGGAGTAGTTGATGATATTTTACGGTCCTTTTTATTATTATAGTTGTTCTACCGTCTATAATATTATGAGGGTAATTTGTGTGATATGTATATTTAGTTAAATAAAAAAGTTCTTTTTTGAGAAGTTGATTTCTGAATGATACCAGAACTTAACAATACTTACTAAATAAAGAAGAGATATATAGAAAAACCAAGAAAAATTTGCCAAATGAAGGTACAAGCAAGAGACAGAAAAGAATGGAAAAATGGATCACCCAGAATCCTAATCCAGCGGTGGATTGGAAAAGATTAATATAACATATTATACATTTTTTTACACTTAGTATATTTTAGAAGCGCACTGTAGTAATTTTTAGAACTTAATTTTACCGAAATAGAATTCCATACTATCTACCATAAATCTGTTTTATTGTCAATCAACCTTTATACATTTATTTTAAGAGATTTGATTCGTCAGGGCAAAAAATCTTGATACAAAAAAATCGCTGTTAATGGATGGGAACACATTTGTAGAATCCAGTCAACATAATGGGCGCTTATCATTGATGGATGTAGAGTGCAGATTCTTGTACACGTCGACAAAAACTAACTGAAAATACGAGGCCGGATAAATCTTATCAAGAATACAAAAGCTTATCCAACTGGTGGTTTGACTTAGAGTGATCAACCATTTGGAAAAAGAAAATACACTTCAGTTATTTATTCGGAGAAAGCAATTTTACAAAAACGAACCAAAAAAAGTTCGATATAATATTTCGGTCAATAATGAATTAAATTTAAATAGATGAGCGAGTTTCCTTTAAAAGATGCTTATAAAATAGGTCATTAATTCTTAGTTAAAAGACATCAGTCAGTAGTTTGGTCAGTAGGCAAAACCTGGCCGCTGGAACAACTTGTCACACTGGGTTAATGGGCGTTGGTACAATTATGGTATTATTACATTGTTTGTATCCAGCCAACACCGATGGGGATGAAGAACCGATGGGGATGAAGATCGCAGCTTCTGTAGTACGCCGTTGCTCCAAATGTATTCAACGTTTTCAAATTTTTGAAAAATGTGAATATTTGTAAACTATTATTAGAGTATGAGCACAGACATTAAGTATTTTTTGAAGAATATATCGCCATTCTAAGTAAATTAAAAATATTTCGTATTAAGCAAAAAATTTCCAGGCTTAGAATTATATTTAAATTTAAAATAATATTATTATATATTATTTACTGAAGTATTACTATTGTAGTTATAATTTCAAATATTTTTTTTTTGCTTATTTGAGATATTTCATTTCAAGCTACTAAAAACGAGTTCTGGACAACACTTTAATATCCATGCTCATCTACAGAACAAGCCAGAGTTTATTCTGACTCTATGAATCAATGAAAAATCACTTGATAACGAACAAAAATATCTTCTAAAAACTCAATAATTGCTTAGTCTTTCTCCAATTAAATATATAAAATTATTTCATTGAAATAAACATATTTGTTAATAAAATAGATAATTATCAGTTTGGACAAAAAATAAAATTAATTATCATACTATCACTATCTAATAATTATTTATTAGTATTTTACATAAAAAAAAACACTTCTTATTTGTAATATTGGTAAATTAACAAAAAAAACAGAAAATTATATTTTATTTAAGTTAAGTATTTTAAGGTGATATTTTCTTAGAATTCGTTTAGAAATACCTTATTTCTTAGTCGTTAATATATAAATGTTTTTCTTGTATAAAATAATTTTTTTGACTAATAGTCTTTATTTTTTAAAGAAAAAGAACTCAACATTTTCTTTGTTAAAAATCTGCAAGCTTTAAATAGGCTCCTATTAAACATAAAATTAGGTCGTTCTATTACACTTATATATAACATTTTCTTATAAGAGAAAATTTAAATCATTTACTTCAAGACTACTCTACAAAAAAAAATTATTATTTAAGTACTTCCCAACATGTAACAGCTAAACTGCAAAGGTTTATACAGTGCGAATTTCACAGGAGGTTTGAAAAACTTTAGACTTTAGGAAAATATAGATCGTCCTTTTTATTTTGGAAAACGCTATATTTTATGGAATTTAGAGAACTCGTATACCAAAAAAATTGTCCTAGTTAATTTTGGACAGTAGTTCGATCTGCATTCTAAGATTTGATAGATTTTAGATACTTTACAACCAGAATTTTGCGAATATAGAATGGAGTAGAATATTTTGTAGCAATATATGCCCATTCAGTAACATTTGCATATTTGATTCTGTTTCTTTATGGCTAAAAACATAACTTCCCAAAGTGTATGAGTAGAATATGCCGTTACTTAGCTATTATATCTATACAATAATAAATAATAAATTTTTATTACACTGCTATACTTCAATATCCATTCTGTAATTTCACTCTAGTTGAATTTCTTTTATTTAGGTATTGGTATTTGTGTGGCCATTATCGAAAAAGAATATTTTTAAAAGATATATGTATAAATAAAAAGCAAATATACGTTATCAAATTACATTTAATAAATTAACAAAAAAACAATATTCAATAATTAATTTCAAAGTTTGAAATAAGTTCACTAAAATATAAACCTAAATATTCATTTAATTAATATTTTTATTTAAACTAAATTTTAAGGTACTATCTATCAGAAAGCAAAAGGCTCAAACAAAATACAACTATTATAATATACAAAATTAGAAGATGACTAAGCTACCTATAATTAAAAAATACCATTCAGTCTAAACCACCTTATAAATGCAGGGTGCTACAATAATGTGTAATTATGTTGTACTGATAAATTTTGTTGAAAAAACATTGTTTTTGGGTATGTCTTCAAAAATAAGCAACTAAAATAGTAAAAAACGAGCTTTTTGTAATTGAACTCTAAATGTTTACCATTCCTAAGTTCTTTAGATTTTTGCTAATCATAAAATTGGCCAACCCAGTATATTTTATTTTTTGTTAATTTTAAATTTTATATATCCCCATTACATAAACAATACTTATAACTGATTGGTAAGAAAGTGCACAACCTTTTACAATCCAACTGTAGTTGGATCTAGATCTCCTCCGCCTTCTCTTCTCCAATCTACAACTAGAATGCGACCTTCTCGAATAGCTACTCCCTGAAGAACTATTCAACCTCTTTGATATTTCCCCAGACTGCGATCTTCCCTCCTTCTCTATTCCAACCTAGAACTAGAATGCGACCTTCTCGAATACCTCCTACTTGAAGAACTCCTCAACATCATTGATATCTCCCTAGACAGAGATCACCTCCTCCTTCTCTTTTCCAATCTAAATCTAGAATGCGACCCTCTCGAATACCTACTCCTTGAAGAACTCCTCAATATCTTTGATATTTCCCTAGACTACCGTCTCCTTCTCCTTCTCTTTGCCAATCTAGAACTAGAATGCGACTTTCTCTAATATCTACTTCTAGAAGAACTCCTCGACGTGCTTGATCTCTCTCTAGACTGCGATCTCCTCGATTACTTATAGGAGGAATACCTCGACCCCTGCAATCTCGAATAAGAGTTTGACTTCGATGTCCTCTTTTTCCTAGAGTCTCTATTATTTTAGCCGCTTATATCTCCATGAATGTGATCTCGACCATCGAAAGGATGTTGTGCGATGTCTATGTTCTGGAGTCATGGATCTCTTTTCGGATGATTTTTTGTAAGAATCTTTGGAGTCAGAGGAAGAGGATATATTACTGGTTTTTGATCTGTTGTTTGAATAGTGGCTATCTTGCGATGACGATGACTTGCATGTTTCCTCTGCAGTATCTTGAAAATTTGAAATCTATAATATAGAAGAAATATTTCGACTTTAGATTATTAGGATCTAGAAAAATTAATTGCAATTATACAGGAATGAAAAATTTCTTGTTAAAAAATTAAAAACAGATCTTATGTGTTATGAGAAAATTCAGATTTTTCTCTGAAGAGGAATCGTTCTTCGGCACTATAAACTGAGATAAGGGATATTGTATAATTTCTAAAAACTGAGGTGAGGATTATTGTAAGTCGGCACTATAATATATAATATAATAATAATATATTTTAGATATTAATTTAAAGTATTGCTTGAATCTGAAAATTTCTGTACAGTCGAAATCTCATTTAATCGCCATATGGTGGTGATAAGAAATTACATTCCTTAACCTTATTCTCTGCTTATTAGAATTATTACACTAAATAGGATAAACCAAAACTTGATAACGTGGAATTTTATTTGGAGGAAGGAGATATATTCTTTAAATCACAAAAGGATGCTCCAAAGTTCCTTTAATTTAAATTATTGAACTGAAATATGCTATCAAATTAAAATTTGATGGCTTATACATACCTGATTCTGCTATTGTAGAATTATAAAACTTGAGCTGAATATTATGAAGCTTACTAAAGGGTCCCTGGTTGGAATTTTTGATCAACTTTGTAAATTCTAAACATGTTATGATGTTTCCATTTCGTAAGGCTGCTTATTTCTTGAGAGTAAAAGAGAAGAAACAGTGGGTGTAATATTCAGGGACGGTAATTAAGTCTGATTTCTGATCTCTCCGTAGCCAAATTGAAAAAATTTATTAATTGATGATTACTTTATAAGTAAGGTAAGGTCATGTCACCTTTAATTTATGTGTAGTCAAGTAAGATACATTGGTTGATTGATCGTAGCTTGGTGATAGCCTCGGTAGTGTTACATAATGGGTAGAGATCGATTTAGGTGGTGTAGATGGGGATTGGAAATTATATTGAGGTAACAAATCTATTGATATTTCGGATTACTCGGTTTCTACAGTAACGATGCTGATCATTTTTAAAAAATATGCGAGTTCGACTGAAGAAGTACTATATATAAAGGCCAAATGGGATGACATTTCTTCAGACGAAACTTTCTTCGCTTCATATTCAGCTGTTTTGGTAATTTATTTTGAGATAAGTATGTAGTGGGGCATCGTTGATTTTGGTAATAGAGATGAGTACCGAGCAGCAGAATACAAAGCAAACGAACCAATTTTTGTGTATTTATTAATTTCAGATAGTATATACTCTGAAGTTTCTTCAAATTCGGAAATCGGTGTTTTCGTTAAAGATCATATTTCACTTAATTCATTACTATATGTCAGATATCCGGTAAATGAAATGGATGATAAAGATCTGCAACCAGATAACTTGTAAGATGTTCGTTTAATAATTTTTAAGAAGAGAGTGGAATAGGAAGGAGAAATTATTGATTTAATTTTCAAAGCAAACGAAATTAAAGCTACTGATTTTGGGTAACAGTTTAAGTTCTTGTTGAATGGGATTCTTCGGATTCTGAACTTGGTCTTAGAGATTCTACTAGTTTTGTTGTACTTCGGGGCTCCTTTATAGTAAACACAAAAAAACCTATTTGTATTTTTGTTACCATTTTTTCAGAAGAACTTCCACTTGTTTCCTCCCCGACATCAGATGATTTAGTTTTATCAGATTCAGTCTCTACACTTATTTCGGGAACTGAAGCAAAGTAAGAGACAGACAACGAACTAGTGCAAGTTTCTTTACTAAATTCAGACAACTTATATTCTAATGTTTTTTCAAAATTAATAAGTGGTGTTTCCGCTGAAGAATAAAAATAATTTATTTTGGTGCTAAATATGGGATTTCTATAAGACGATATTGTGGTTTGAGGAACAAATGTAGATCTGTCATCCGGCCTTGTTATAGAATTAGGTATTTCTATTAAGTGAGAATTACTTGATGATAAGAGAGATTTTGGTTCTTCAGTTTTACTTTCTGAGCTATAATGTATGAAGCTGGAATCATATAATTCGGTAGTTAATTTGTTGGTATTTTCTTGAAACTGAGATGAAAAAATATGCAAACTAGTCGAAATAACATTCAAGGACGTCATTGTGGATATAGGCTCTGATATTTTTGTAATCAAATAAGAATATTTCGTTGAGTAATGGCTGCTTAATGGCAATGCCAACTCTGTTTCTATGGTTCTAGTTAATGAGGTTTCTGATGTTCTACGGATTGAAATGGCTGATTCGGATAGTGCCGACGACGATTGGTATTCCCCTTTTATTATCAAAAATATACCTGGAAGCGTTGATTTTGTGGAAGTTTTAGTTTCTGCACTAATACTTGTAGAAAGCTGTGGAGAGTATGACAATAGTACTGAAGATATGGCGGTCATATCTGTCAATTTTTCCTTCGTAAACTCAGTTGCTATATATTCGGTAGATTCAGATAATTCCGTTATTCTAAAACAATGTTCAGTTATTTCTATTGCAGGTTTTACAGAAGTAATTCCTTGGTTCAAAGATATTATATCGTTTTTCGTACTAGGACTTTGTGTTATACTTTGTGGTAACCAAAACGACTCCTTTATGTAAAACACACCTAAACCTATTTCTATTTGTGTTGCCACCGTTACAGTTGATTCTGTTACTAAACTTATGTCCATAAGTAGATAATAGGCGGGAGAACCAGAGCTTTCACTTGTTTTCTCCCCAATTGCAGAAGACTCAGTTTTAGCAGATTCAGTCTCTTCACTTATTTCGGGAACTGAAGCGAAAGAAGAGACAGAAGACAAACCATTTCCAGGTTCGACTCTGGATTGAAATAAGTTATACTCTAATGTTATTTCAAAATCCGTAAGTGGTATTTCCGCTGAAGAATATAAATGACTTATTTTGGTGCTAAATATGGGATTACTATAAGACGATACGGTGGTTTGAGGAACAAATGTAGATATGTCATCCGGCCTTGTTATAGAATTAGCCATTTCTATTGATTGAAAGTTACTTGATGATAAAAGAGATGTTAGTTCTTCAGTTGTACTTTCTGAGCTAAAAGCTGTGAAGCTGGAATCATATAATTCGGTAGTTAATGTCTTGGTATTTTCTTGAAATAGGAAGGAAAAAGTATGCAAACTAGTCGAAATAACATTCAAGGAAGTGATTGTGGATATAGGCTCTGATATTTTTGTAATCAAATAAGAAAATATTGTTGAATTATTGCTACTTAATTGCTTTGACAACTCTGGTTTTATGGTACTAGTTATTGAGGTATCTGATGTTCTATAGCTCGATATGATTGATTCAATTACTACCGAGGATGATTGGTGTTCCTCTTTTGATATTGAAGATGACCCTGAAAGCGTTGATTTTGTGGAAATTTTAGTTTCTACACTGATGCTTCTAGAAAACTGTGTAGAGTATGACAATGGTCCTGGAGATATGGCGGTCATATCTTTCAATTTTTCCTTCGTAAAGTGAGTTGATGTATACTCGAGATATTTCGATATTGTTTTTGAATAATGTTCAGTTATATCTATAGCAGGTTTTACAGAATTAATTAAAGCAAAAGAGAAAGAAGTTAAAACACTTTCAAATTCTTTACTTATTTCAGTGGGTAAACCATAGAAAGAAGAAATAATACTTTGACTTGTTTCTTTATTGACCTCAAATGATTCAGTTTTAAGAGATTCAGTCTCTAAACTTATTTCGGGAATTGAAGCAAAAGAGACAGAAGTTGAAACACTTTCAAATGTTTTACTTATTTCAGTGGGTGAACCAGAGAAAGTAGAAGTAATACTTTGACTTGTTTCTTCACTGACCTCGGATGATTCCGTTTTAAGATATTCAGTCTTTAAACTTATTTTCGAAAATAAAGCAAAAGAAGAGACAGAAGACAAACCACTTCTAGTTTCGCTACTGGGTTGAGATAAGTTATACTCGATTGTACTTTCAAAATCCGTAAGTGGTGTTTCCGCTGAAGAATATAAATGAATTATTTTGTTGCTAAATATTGGATTTCTATAAGATGATATTGTGGTTTGAGGAACAAATGTAGAGATGTCATCCGGCCTTGTTATAAAATTAGGCATTTCCATTGTTTGATAGTTACTTGATGATAAAAGAGATTTTGGTTCTTCAGTTGTACTTTCAGAGCTAAAAGCTATGAAGCTGGAATCATATAATTCGGCAGTTAATTTATTGGTATTTTCTTGAAATTGAGAGGAAAAAATTGGCAAACCACTCGAACTAAGTTTTAAAGAACTTATCGTGAATATAGGCTCTGATATTTTTGTAGTCAAATAAGAAAATGTTGTTGAGTAAAGGCTGCTTAATGACAATGACAACTCTGGTGCCATGATTCTAGTTATTGAGGTTTCTGATGTTCTACAGCTCGAAACGGCTGATTCCGATACTGCCGAGGACGATTGGTATTCCTCTTTTGTTATTGAAGATGACACTGAAAGCATCGATTTTGTGGATGTTTTAGTTTCATCACTAATGCTTCTAGAAAGTTGTGGACAGTATGACAATTGTATTGGAGATATGGTGGCCATATCTGTCAATTTTTTCTTCGTAAACTCAGTTGTTATATATTCGGAAGATTTCGATAATTCTGCTGTTCCAGAATAATGTTCAGTTATTTGAATTGCCGGTTTTAGAGAATTAATCCATTGATTCAAAGAGTATTTCATACTAATAATTTGTGTCGTACTTTGTGGTAACCAAGACGACTCCATTATGTAAAATACACCTAAACCTATTTCTATTTGTGTTACAACCGTTACAGTTGATTCTGTTTCTATAGTTATGTCCATAAGTGAATAATAGGCGGAAAAAGAAGAACTTTCACTTGTTTTTTCCCCGACTGCAGAAGAATCAGTGTTAGCATAATCAGTCTCTAAACTTATTTCGGGAATTGAAGCAAAAGAGTCAGAAGTTGAAACACTTTCAAATTCTTTACTTATTTCAGTGGGTGAACCATAGGAGGAAGAAATAATACTTTGACTTGTTTCTTCATTGACCTCGGATAATTCCGTTTTAAGAGATTCAGTCTCTAAGCTTATTTCGGGACTTGAAGCAATAGAAGAGACAGAAGACAAACCACTTCCAGTTTCGATACTGGATTGAGATAAGTTATATTCTAATGTACTTTCAAAATCCGTAAGTGGTGTTTCCGCTGAAGAATATAAATGATTTATTTTGGTGCTAAATATGGGATTACTATAAGACGATATTGTGGTTTGAGGAACAAATGTAGATTTGTCATCCGGCCTTGTGATAGAATTAGGCATTTCTATTGATTGATATTTAATTGATGATAAAAGAGATTTTGCTTCTTCAGTTGTACTTTTTGAGCTAAAAGCTATGAAGCTGGAATCATATAATTCGGTAGTTAATTTGTTGGTATTTTCTTGAAACGGAGAGGAAAAAATATGCAAACTAGTCGAACTAACTTTTACAGAAGTCATTGTGGATATAGACTCAGATATTTTTGTAGGCAAATAAGAAAATGTTGTTGAGTAAAGGCTGCTTAATGACAATGAGAACGCTGGTTCTATGGTTCTACTTATTGAGATTTCTGATATTCTAGAGCTCGAAACTGCTGATTCCGATACTGCCGAGGACGATTGGTATTCCTCTTTTGTTATTGAAAATGACACTGAAAGCGTTGACATTGTGGAAGTTTTAGTTTCTTCACTAATGCTTCTAGAAAGTTGTGGAGAATATGACAATTGTATTGGAGATATGGTGGCCATATCTGTCAATTTTTTCTTCGTAAACTCAGTTGCTATATATTCGGTAGATTTCGATAATTCCGTTGTTCTAGAATAATGTTCAGTTATTTGAAAATCAGGTGTTAGAGAAGTAATCGGTTGATTCAAAGATGTTACAGTGTATTTAGTACTAATAATTGGTGTCGTACTTTGTGGTAACCAAGACGACTTCATTATGTAAAATACACCTAAACCTATTTCTATTTGTGTTACCACCCTTACAGTTGATTCTAGTTCTAAACTTATGCCCATAAGTGAATAATAGACGGAACAAGAAGAAGAGCTTTCACTTGTTTTTTCTCCGACTGCAGATGAATCAGTTTTAGCAGATTCAGTCTCTAAACTTATTTCGGGAATTGAAGCAAAAGAGTCAGACGTTGAAACACTTTCAAATTCTTTACTTATTTCAGTGGGTGAACCATAGAAAGAAGAAATAACACTTTGATTTGTTTCTTCACTAACCTCGGATGATTCGGTTTTAAGAGATTCAGTCTGTAAACTTATTTCGGGAATTGAAGCAAAAGAATAGACAGAAGATGAACCACTTCCAGTTTCGATACTGGATTGAGATAAGTTATATTCTAATGTTATTTCAAAATCCGTAAGTGGTGTTACCGCTGAAGAATATAAATGACTTATTTTGTTGCTAAATATGGGATTTCTATAAGATGATATTGTGGTTTGAGGAAAAAATGTATATGTGTCATCCGGCCTTGTTACAGAATTAGGCATTTCTATTGATTGGGAGATACTTGATGATAAAAGAGATTTAGGTTCTTCAGTTGTACTTTCTGAGCTGAAAGGTATAAAGCTGAAATCATATAATTCGGTAGTTAACGTCTTGGTATTTTCTTGAAATTGAGAGGAAAAAATATACAAACTAGTCGAACTAATTTTCAAGGATGTCATTGTGGATATAGGCTCTGATATTTTTGTAGTCAAATAAGAAAATGTTGTTGAGTAAAGGCTGCTTAATGGCAATGACAACTCTGGTTCTATGGTTATAGTTATTGAGGTTTCTGATATTCTACAGCTCGAAACTGCTGATTCCGGTACTAGCGAGGACGATTGGTATTCCTCTTTTGTTATTGAAGATGACACTGAAAGCGTTGATTTTGTGGAAGTTTCAGTTTCTTCACTAATGCTTCTAGAAAGTTGTGGAGAATATGACATTTCTATTGGAGATATGGTGGCCATATCTGTCAATTTTTCCATTGTAAACTCAGTTGCTATATATTCGGGAGATTTCAATAATTCCGTTGTTCTAGAATAATGTTCAGTTATTTGAATTGCAGGTGTTAGAGAAGTAATCCATTGATTCCAAGAGGTTATAGTGTATTTCGTACTAATAATGTGTGTCGTACTTTGTGGTAACCAAGACGACTCCATTATGTAAAATACACCTAAACCTAAACCTATTTCTATTTGTGTTACAACCGTTACAGTTGATTCTGTTTCTAAAGTTATGTCCGTAAGTGAATAATAGGTGGAAAAAGAAGAACTTTCACTTGTTTTTTCCCCGACTGCAGAAGAATCAGTGTTAGCAGATTCAGTCTCTAAACCTATTTCGGGAATTGAAGCAAAAGAGTCAGACGTTGAAACACTTTCAAATTCTTTACTTATTTCAGTGGGCGAACTATAGAAAGAATAAATTGTACTTTGACTTGTTTCTTCACTGACCTCAGATGATTCGGTTTTAATATATTCAGTCTCTAAACTTATTTCGGGAATTGAAGTAAAAGAGACAGAAGTTGGAACACTTGCAAATTCATTACTTATTTCAGAGGGTAAATCATAGAAAGAAGAAATAATACTTTGACTTGTTTCTTCACTGACCTCAGATGATTCGGGTTTGAGATATTCAGTCTCTAAACTTATTTCGGCAATTGAAGTAAAAGAGACAGAAGTTGAAACACTTTCAAATTCTTTACTTATTTCAGTGGGCGAACCATAGAAAGAATAAATAGTACTTTGACTTGTTTCTTCACTGACCTCAGATGATTCGGTTTTAAGAGATTCAGTCTGTAAACTTATTTCGAGACTTGAAGCAATAGAAGAGACAGAAGATGAACCACTTCCAGTTTCGATACTGGATTGAGATAAGGTATATTCTAATGTTATTTCAAAATCCGTAAGTGGTGTTTCCGCTGAAGAATATAAATGACTTATTTTGGTACTAAACACGGGATTTATATAAGACGATATTGTGGTTTGAGGAACAAATGTAGATTTGTCATCCGGCCTTGTTATAGAATTAGGTATTTCTATTAAGTGAGAATTACTTGATGATAAGAGAGATTTTGGTTCTTCAGTTGTACTTTCTGAGCTAAAATGTATGAAGCTGGAATCATATAATTCGGTAGTTAATGTCTTGGTATTTTGTTGAAATTGAGACGAAAAAATATGCAAACTAGTCGAACTAATTTTCAAAGAAGTCATTGTGGATATAGACCGTGATATTTTTGTAGTCAAATAAGAAAATGTTGTTGAGTAAAGGCTGCTTAATGGCAATGACAACTCTGGTTCTATGGTTATAGATATTGAGGTTTCTGATATTCTACAGCTCGAAACTGCTGATTCCGGTACTACTGAGAACGATTGGTATTCCTCTTTTGTTATTGAAGATGACACTGAAAGCGTTGATTTTGTGGAAGTTTTAGTTTCTTCACTAATGCTTCTAGAAAGTTGTGGAGAATATGACATTTCTATTGGAGATATGGTGACCATATCTGTCAATTTTTCCATTGTAAACTCAGTTGCTATATATTCGGGAGATTTCAATAATTCCGTTGTTCTAGAATAATGTTCAGTTATTTGAATTGCAGGTGTTAGAGAAGTAATCCATTGATTCCAAGAGGTTATAGTGTATTTCGTACTAATAATGTGTGTCGTACTTTGAGGTAACCAAGACGACTCCATTATGTAAAATACACCTAAACCTAAACCTATTTCTATTTGTGTTACAACCGTTACAGTTGATTCTGTTTCTAAAGTTATGTCCGTAAGTGAATAATAGGTGGAAAAAGAAGAACTTTCACTTGTTTTTTCCCCGACTGCAGAAGAATCAGTGTTAGCAGATTCAGTCTCTAAACTTATTTCGGGAATTGAAGCAAAAGAGTCAGACGTTGAAACACTTTCAAATTCTTTACTTATTTCAGTGGGTGAACCATAAAAAGAAGAAATAATAGTTTGACTCGTTTCTTCACTGACCTCAGATGATTCGATTTTAAGAGATTCAGTCTCTAAATGTATTTCGGGAATTGAAGCAAAAGGGACAGAAGTTGAAACACTTTCAAATTCTTTACTTATTTCAGTAGGTGAACCATAGAAAGAAGAAATAATACTCTGACTTGTTTGTTCACTGACCTCAGATGATTCAATTTTAAGAGATTCAGTCTCTAAACTTATTTCGGGAATTGAAGCAAAAGAGACAGATGTCGAAACACTTTCAAATTCTTTACTTATTTCAGTGGGTGAACCATAAAAAGAAGAAATAATAGTTTGACTCGTTTCTTCACTGACCTCAGATGATTCGATTTTAAGAGATTCAGTCTCTAAATGTATTTCGGGAATTGAAGCAAAAGGGACAGAAGTTGAAACACTTTCAAATTCTTTACTTATTTCAGTAGGTGAACCATAGAAAGAAGAAATAATACTCTGACTTGTTTGTTCACTGACCTCAGATGATTCAATTTTAAGAGATTCAGTCTCTAAACTTATTTCGGGAATTGAAGCAAAAGAGACAGAAGTTGAAACACTTTCAAATTCTTTACTTATTTCAGTAGGTGAACCATAGAAAGAAGAAATAATACTTTGACTTGTTTCTTCACTGACCTCAGATGATTCGGTTTTAAGATATTCAGTCTCTAAACTTATTTCGGGAATTGAAGTAAAAGAGACAGAAGTTGAAACACTTTCAAATTCTTTACTTATTTCAGTGGGTGAACCATAGAAAGAAGAAATAATACTTTGACTTGTTTCTTCACTGACCTCAGATGATTCGGTTTTAAGATATTCAGTCTCTAAACTTATTTCGGGAATCGAAGTAAAAGAGACAGAAGTTGGAACACTTACAAATTCTTTACTTATTTCAGAGGGTAAATCATAGAAAGAAGAAATAATACTTTGACTTGTTTCTTCACTAACCTCAGATGATTCGGTTTTGAGATATTCTGTCTCTAAATTTATTTCGGTAATTGAAGTAAAAGAGACAGAAGTTGAAACACTTTCAAATTCTTTACTTATTTCAGTGGGCGATCCATAGAAAGAATAAATAGTACTTTGACTTGTTTCTTCACTGACCTCAGATGATTCGGTTTTAAGAGATTCAGTCTGTAAACTTATTTCGAGACTTGAAGCAATAGAAGAGACAGAAGATAAACCACTTCCAGTTTCGATACTGGATTGAGATAAGGTATATTCTAATGTTATTTCAAAATCCGTAAGTGGTGCTTCCGCTGAATAATATAAATGACTTATTTTGGTGCTAAATGTGGGATTTATATAAGACAATATTGTGGTTTGAGGAACAAATGTAGATTTGTCATCCGGCCTTGTTATAGAATTAGGTATTTCTATTAAGTGAGAATTACTTGATGATAAGAGAGATTTTGGTTCCTCAGTTGTACTTTCTGAGCTAAAATGTATGAAGCTGGAATCATATAATTCGGTAGTTAATGTCTTGGTATTTTGTTGAAACTGAGACGAAAAAATATGCAAACTAGTCGAACTAATTTTCAAAGAAGTCATTGTGGATATAGACCGTGATATTTTTGTAGTCAAATAAGAAAATGTTGTTGAGTAAAGGCTGCTTAATGGCAATGACAACTCTGGTTCTATGGTTATAGATATTGAGGTTTCTGATATTCTACAGCTCGAAACTGCTGATTCCGGTACTACTGAGAACGATTGGTATTCCTCTTTTGTTATTGAAGATGACACTGAAAGCGTTGATTTTGTGGAAGTTTTAGTTTCTTCACTAATGCTTCTAGAAAGTTGTGGAGAATATGACATTTCTATTGGAGATATGGTGACCATATCTGTCAATTTTTCCATTGTAAACTCAGTTGCTATATATTCGGGAGATTTCAATAATTCCGTTGTTCTAGAATAATGTTCAGTTATTTGAATTGCAGGTGTTAGAGAAGTAATCCATTGATTCCAAGAGGTTATAGTGTATTTCGTACTAATAATGTGTGTCGTACTTTGAGGTAACCAAGACGACTCCATTATGTAAAATACACCTAAACCTAAACCTATTTCTATTTGTGTTACAACCGTTACAGTTGATTCTGTTTCTAAAGTTATGTCCGTAAGTGAATAATAGGTGGAAAAAGAAGAACTTTCACTTGTTTTTTCCCCGACTGCAGAAGAATCAGTGTTAGCAGATTCAGTCTCTAAACTTATTTCGGGAATTGAAGCAAAAGAGTCAGACGTTGAAACACTTTCAAATTCTTTACTTATTTCAGTGGGTGAACCATAGAAAGAAGAAATAATACTCTGACTTGTTTGTTCACTGACCTCAGATGATTCAATTTTAAGAGATTCAGTCTCTAAACTTATTTCGGGAATTGAAGCAAAAGAGACAGATGTCGAAACACTTTCAAATTCTTTACTTATTTCAGTGGGTGAACCATAAAAAGAAGAAATAATAGTTTGACTCGTTTCTTCACTGACCTCAGATGATTCGATTTTAAGAGATTCAGTCTCTAAATGTATTTCGGGAATTGAAGCAAAAGGGACAGAAGTTGAAACACTTTCAAATTCTTTACTTATTTCAGTAGGTGAACCATAGAAAGAAGAAATAATACTTTGACTTGTTTCTTCACTGACCTCAGATGGTTCGGTTTTAAGATATTCAGTCTCTAAACTTATTTCGGGAATTGAAGTAAAAGAGACAGAAGTTGAAACACTTTCAAATTCTTTACTTATTTCAGTAGGTGAACCATAGAAAGAAGAAATAATACTTTGACTTGTTTCTTCACTGACCTCAGATGATTCGGTTTTAAGATATTCAGTCTCTAAACTTATTTCGGGAATTGAAGTAAAAGAGACAGAAGTTGAAACACTTTCAAATTCTTTACTTATTTCAGTGGGTGAACCATAGAAAGAAGAAATAATACTTTGACTTGTTTCTTCACTGACCTCAGATGATTCGGTTTTAAGATATTCAGTCTCTAAACTTATTTCGGGAATCGAAGTAAAAGAGACAGAAGTTGGAACACTTACAAATTCTTTACTTATTTCAGAGGGTAAATCATAGAAAGAAGAAATAATACTTTGACTTGTTTCTTCACTAACCTCAGATAATTCGGTTTTGAGATATTCTGTCTCTAAATTTATTTCGGTAATTGAAGTAAAAGAGACAGAAGTTGAAACACTTTCAAATTCTTTACTTATTTCAGTGGGCGATCCATAGAAAGAATAAATAGTACTTTGACTTGTTTCTTCACTGACCTCAGATGATTCGGTTTTAAGAGATTCAGTCTGTAAACTTATTTCGAGACTTGAAGCAATAGAAGAGACAGAAGATAAACCACTTCCAGTTTCGATACTGGATTGAGATAAGGTATATTCTAATGTTATTTCAAAATCCGTAAGTGGTGCTTCCGCTGAATAATATAAATGACTTATTTTGGTGCTAAATGTGGGATTTATATAAGACAATATTGTGGTTTGAGGAACAAATGTAGATTTGTCATCCGGCCTTGTTATAGAATTAGGTATTTCTATTAAGTGAGAATTACTTGATGATAAGAGAGATTTTGGTTCCTCAGTTGTACTTTCTGAGCTAAAATGTATGAAGCTGGAATCATATAATTCGGTAGTTAATGTCTTGGTATTTTGTTGAAATTGAGACGAAAAAATATGCAAACTAGTCGAACTAATTTTCAAGGAAGTCATTGTGGATATAGACTGTGATATTTTCGTAATCAAATAAGAAAATTTTGGTGAGTTAAGGCTGCTTAATGGCAATGACAACTCTGGTTCTATGGTTATAGTTATTGAGGTTTCTGATATTCTACAGCTCGAAACTGCTGATTCCTGTACTACCGAGGACGATTGGTATTCCTCTTTTGTTATTGAAGATGACACTGAAAGCGTTGATTTTGTGGAAGTTTTAGTTTCTTCACAAATGCTTCTAGAAAGTTGTGGAGAATATGACATTTGTATTGGAGATATGGTGGCCATATCTGTCAGTTTTTCCATTGTAAACTCAGTTGCTATATATTCGGGAGATTTCAATAATTCCGTTGTTCTAGAATAATGTTCAGTTGTTTGAATTGCAGGTGTTAGAGAAGTAATCCATTGATTCAAAGAGGTTATAGTGTATTTCGTACTAATAATGTGTGTCGTACTTTGTGGTAACCAAGACGACTCCATTATGTAAAATACACCTAAACCTAAACCTATTTCTATTTGTGTTACAACCGTTACAGTTGATTCTGATTCTAAAGTTATGTCCATAAGTGAATAATAGGCGGAAAAAGAAGAACTTTCACTTGTTTTTTCCCCGACTGCAGAAGAATCAGTGTTAGCAGATTCAGTCTCTAAACTTATTTCGGGAATTGAAGCAAAAGAGTCAGACGTTGAAACACTTTCAAATTCTTTACTTATTTCAGTGGGTGAACCATAGAAAGAAGAAATAATACTCTGACTTGTTTCTTCACTGACCTCAGATGATTCAGTTTTAAAAGATTCAGTCTCTAAACTTATTTCGGGAATTGAAGCAAAAGAGACAGAAGTTGAAACACTTTCAAATTCTTTACTTATTTCAGTGGGTGAACCATAAAAAGAAGAAATAATAGTTTGACTCGTTTCTTCACTGACCTCAGATGATTCGGTTTTAAGAGATTCAGTCTCTAAATGTATTTCGGGAATTGAAGCAAAAGGGACAGAAGTTGAAACACTTTCAAATTCTTTACTTATTTCAGTGGGTGAACCATAGAAAGAAGAAATAATACTTTGACTTGTTTCTTCACTGACCTCAGATGGTTCGGTTTTAAGATATTCAGTCTCTAAACTTATTTCGGGAATTGAAGTAAAAGAGACAGAAGTTGAAACACTTTCAAATTCTTTACTTATTTCAGTAGGTGAACCATAGAAAGAAGAAATAATACTTTGACTTGTTTCTTCACTGACCTCAGATGATTCGGTTCTAATATATTCAGTCTGTAAACTTATTTCGGGAATTGAAGTAAAAGAGACAGAAGTTGAAACACTTTCAAATTCTTTACTTATTTCAGTAGGTGAACCATAGAAAGAAGAAATAATACTTTGACTTGTTTCTTCACTGACCTCAGATGGTTCGGTTTTAAGATATTTAGTCTCTAAACTTATTTCGGGAATTGAAGTAAAAGAGACAGAAGTTGAAACACTTTCAAATTCTTTACTTATTTCAGTAGGTGAACCATAGAAAGAAGAAATAATACTTTGACTTGTTTCTTCACTGACCTCAGATGATTCGGTTTTAAGATATTCAGTCTCTAAACTTATTTCGTAAATTGAAGTAAAAGAGACAGAAGTTGAAACACTTTCAAATTCTTTACTTATTTCAGTGGGTGAACCATAGAAAGAAGAAATAATACTTTGACTTGTTTCTTCACTGACCTCAGATGATTCGGTTTTAAGATATTCAGTCTCTAAACTTATTTCGGGAATCGAAGTAAAAGAGACAGAAGTTGGAACACTTTCAAATTCTTTACTTATTTCAGTGGGTGAACCATAGAAAGAAGAAATAATACTTTGACTTGTTTCTTCACTGACCTCAGATGATTCGGTTTTAAGATATTCAGTCTCTAAACTTATTTCGGGAATCGAAGTAAAAGAGACAGAAGTTGGAACAAATGTAGATTTGTCATCCGGCATTGTTATAGAATTAGGTATTTCTATTAAGTGAGAATTACTTGATGATAAGAGAGATTTTGGTTCCTCAGTTGTACTTTCTGAGCTAAAATGTATGAAGCTGGAATCATATAATTCGGTAGTTAATGTCTTGGTATTTTGTTGAAATTGAGACGAAAAAATATGCAAACTAGTCGAACTAATTTTCAAGGAAGTCATTGTGGATATAGACTGTGATATTTTCGTAATCAAATAAGAAAATGTTGGTGAGTTAAGGCTGCTTAATGGCAATGACAACTCTGGTTCTATGGTTATAGTTATTGAGGTTTCTGATATTCTACAGCTCGAAACTGCTGATTCCTGTACTACCGAGGACGATTGGTATTCCTCTTTTGTTATTGAAGATGACACTGAAAGCGTTGATTTTGTGGAAGTTTTAGTTTCTTCACAAATGCTTCTAGAAAGTTGTGGAGAATATGACATTTGTATTGGAGATATGTTGGCCATATCTGTCAGTTTTTCCATTGTAAACTCAGTTGCTATATATTCGGGAGATTTCAATAATTCCGTTGTTCTAGAATAATGTTCAGTTGTTTGAATTGCAGGTGTTAGAGAAGTAATCCATTGATTCAAAGAGGTTATAGTGTATTTCGTACTAATAATGTGTGTCGTACTTTGTGGTAACCAAGACGACTCCATTATGTAAAATACACCTAAACCTAAACCTATTTCTATTTGTGTTACAACCGTTACAGTTGATTCTGATTCTAAAGTTATGTCCATAAGTGAATAATAGGCGGAAAAAGAAGAACTTTCACTTGTTTTTTCCCCGACTGCAGAAGAATCAGTGTTAGCAGATTCAGTCTCTAAACTTATTTCGGGAATTGAAGCAAAAGAGTCAGACGTTGAAACACTTTCAAATTCTTTACTTATTTCAGTGGGTGAACCATAGAAAGAAGAAATAATACTCTGACTTGTTTCTTCACTGACCTCAGATGATTCAGTTTTAAAAGATTCAGTCTCTAAACTTATTTCGGGAATTGAAGCAAAAGAGACAGAAGTTGAAACACTTTCAAATTCTTTACTTATTTCAGTGGGTGAACCATAAAAAGAAGAAATAATAGTTTGACTCGTTTCTTCACTGACCTCAGATGGTTCGGTTTTAAGATATTCAGTCTCTAAACTTATTTCGGGAATTGAAGTAAAAGAGACAGAAGTTGTAACACTTTCAAATTCTTTACTTATTTCAGTAGGTGAACCATAGAAAGAAGAAATAATACTTTGACTTGTTTCTTCACTGACCTCAGATGATTCGGTTCTAATATATTCAGTCTGTAAACTTATTTCGGGAATTGAAGTAAAAGAGACAGAAGTTGAAACACTTTCAAATTCTTTACTTATTTCAGTGGGTGAACCATAGAAAGAAGAAATAATACTTTGACTTGTTTCTTCATTTACCTCAGATGATTCGGTTTTAAGATATTCAGTCTCTAAACTTATTTCGGGAATCGAAGTAAAAGAGACAGAAGTTGAAACACTTTCAAATTCTTTACTTATTTCAGTGGGCGAACCATAGAAAGAATAAATAGTACTTTGACTAGTTTCTTCACTGACCTCAGATGATTCGGTTTTAATATATTCAGTCTCTAAACTTATTTCGGGAATTGAAGTAAAAGAGACAGAAGTTGGAACACTTACAAATTCTTTACTTATTTCAGAGGGTAAATCATAGAAAGAAGAAATAATACTTTGACTTGTTTCTTCTCTGACCTCAGATGATTCGGTTTTGAGATATTCAGTCTCTAAACTTATTTCGGGAATTGAAGTAAAAGAGACAGAAGTTGAAACACTTTCAAATTCTTTACTTATTTCAGTGGGCGAACCATAGAAAGAATAAATAGTACTTTGACTTGTTTCTTCACTGACCTCAGATGATTCGGTTTTAAGAGATTCAGTCTGTAAACTTATTTCGAGACTTGAAGCAATAGAAGAGACAGAAGATGAACCACTTCCAGTTTCGATACTGGATTGAGATAAGGTATATTCTAATGTTATTTCAAAATCCGTAAGTGGTGTTTCCGCTGAAGAATATAAATGACTTATTTTGGTGCTAAATGTGGGATTTATATAAGACGATATTGTGGTTTGAGGAACAAATGTAGATTTGTCATCCGGCCTTATTATAGAATTAGGTATTTCTATTAAGTGAGAATTACTTGATGATAAGAGAGATTTTGGTTCCTCAGTTGTACTTTCTGAGCTAAAATGTATGAAGCTGGAATCATATAATTCGGTAGTTAATGTCTTGGTATTTTGTTGAAATTGAGACGAAAAAATATGCAAACTAGTCGAACTAATTTTCAAGGAAGTCATTGTGGATATAGACTGTGATATTTTCGTAATCAAATAAGAAAATGTTGGTGAGTAAAGGCTGCTTAATGGCAATGCGAATTCTAGTTCTATGGTTCTAGTTATTGAGGTTTCTGATGTTTTATAGCTCGAAATAGTTGTTGCAGATTCTGCCGAGGACGATTGGTATTCCTCTTTTGTTATTGAAGATGACACTGAAAGCGTTGATTTTGTGGAAGTTTTAGTTTCTTCACTAACGCTTATAGAAAGCTGTGGAGAATATGACAATTTTATTGGAGATATGGTGGACATATCTGTCAATTTTTCCTTCGTAAACTGAGTTGCTATATATTCGGAAGATTTCGATAATTCCGTTGTTCTAGAATAATGTTCAGTTATCTGTATTGTAGGTTTTAGAGAAGTGATTCCTTGATTCAAAGATATAGCGTATTTCGTACTAGGACTTTGTGTCGTACTTTGTTGTAACCAAGACGACTCCTTTACATAAAACACACCTAAACCTATTTGTATTTGTGTTACCACCGTTATTGTCGATTCTGTTCCTGAACTTATATCCTTATGTGAATAATAAGCGGAAGTACAAGATATTTCACTTGTTTTCTCCCCGACTTCAGAAGATTTTTTAGCAGATTCGGTCTCTATACTTATTTTGGAAACCAAAATAGAAGGGACAGAAGTTAAACTACTTTTAATTTCTTTACTTATTTCAGTTGGTGTACCACTTAAAGAAAAAATAATACTTTGCCTTGTTTTTTCACTGACCTCAGGTGATTCAATTTCAGGAGATTTACTCTTTAAACTCATTTCCGAAAAGAAAGCAAAAGAAGAGACAGAATATGAACCACTTCCAGTTTTTTTACTGGATTGAGATACGTTATATTCTAATGTTCTTTCAAAATCCGTAAGTGTTGTTTTCGTTGAAGAATTTAATCGAGTAATTTTAGTGCTAGATATAGAATTTCCAGAAGACGATATTGTGGTTTGAGAAATATTTACAGATGTGTTCTCCGGCTTTGATGTAAAAATAGGCATTTGTATTGATTGATAATAATTTGGTGTAGATACAGATGTTGGTTTTCCGGTTGTATCCATTGGTTTTCCAGTTGTACCCACCGAGCCAAAATCTATAGAGCTGAAACCATCTAATTCGGGTGTTAATTTCTTAGAAGCTTCTTGAAAACGAGTGGAATAAAGATGGAAAATAGTCGAAGGAACTTTTGAGGAGCTCATTTTGGATATGGGTTCTGATTTTTTTGTAGTCAAATAAAAAATTGTTGTTGAGTAATGGCTGCTTAATGGCAATGCCAACTCTGGTGCTATGGTTCTAGTTATTGAGGTTTCTGATGTTTTGTATCTCGAAATGACTGATTCAGATTCTGCCGAGGACGATAGGTGTTCGCCTTTTGTTATTAGAGATGGCCCTAAAAACGTTGATTTTGTTGAAGTTTTAGTTTCTGTACTAATGCTTCGGGAAAGCTGTGGAGAGGATGACAATTTATTCGGAGATATGGTAATCATATCTGTCAATTTTTCCTTCGTAAACTCAGTTGATATATATTTAGAAGATTTCAATAATACCATTGTTGTAGAATAATATTCACTTATTTCTATTAAAGGTTTTAGAGTAACAATTCCTTGATTCAAAGATATTATAGCGCTTTTCGTACTAGGAATGTGTATCGTACTTTGAGAAGAAGAGCTTTTACTTATTTTAGCAGATGTAGTATCTAAACTTTTTTCGGAAATTGATGATTTAAGTTTTGAAATGGGATTAGATATTTCTGATGTTGTTGAAACTAAGTGGATTAATTTTGTCGATTTATCGAAAGTTTCTATTAAAATATCTTTAGAAATCTTAGATTCTGTTGTTATTAACGGAAATAGCGTTTGGAGTCCTGAATCAGATTCGTCTATTTGTTGTGTCGACTTTTTTAAACGAGTGGAATGTAGATAAGAGGTATCTGTTTGTTCAGATTTCACCACCATTTTCATTGAGCTTCTTGATGAGTATGATGTAGATTGAATCGTTTTTAGGATAAAAGAATGATATTCGGGACTTTTTGCGGTGGATAAGGATTCATTAGAAACTACCTTGCTTGGTATTTCAGGTTGAAGTGAGACTCCTATAAAAAACATGTCCACCATTAATACAATAAAGACATTCTGGCAGTTTTCAATTATAACGTAAAACAAACATGTCTATTGATGTAGTAACTATTTTTAACCAAAACCGTTTTTTAAGAACCAATTTTTAATGCAATGTTTCCCAAGATATTGCAGAAACTAATATTAATTATAAGTATTTACAACAATTGTATAATTTATTTCCTAGCATTCGGAATTTCTCAATTCCATCTTCGGGGAAAAAGTAAAATATAACAAAGTATTTCTTAAATAAACCTATTACAATTTTTAAATAACAGTAAATAGCATAAAAATTTAAGTATAATAAAGATTTACTAAAATATGTGTATTAATAAAAAAGTTATAGGATTTTTAAATTTCAAGAATATAGCAATTAAAAGTTCACTAAATGTCAACTAGCGATTTTTTTAGTAAAATAAGTTTATTAGGATTAAGATGTATAAAACTAGTAGAAATTATGAAAGAACATAAAACTCACAGCCAAAAATGTTTGACAACAAAGAAGTCTAGGACAAAAATGTTTGACAACAAAGAAGTTAAAGACAAGGAGAGAACTAAAGCGCAAAACTGTTCAATGTATTAATGGACAATGCTTTAGAAGAGTTAAAGAAAAAATGAAAATAGGTACTACCGACAGGATATAGAAAACTGGAAATAACAAAAATAAGTGAATACGTTTTTGCAGATAACCTAGTAATATTTGCACATTTAAATATCTTGAAGTGAATATTAAAAGGTGGGGCAATAACAACACAGAAATAAATGAATGAATTGTTAAACAAACCGCTATATTAATTAATAATTAATTCATATAAAATAACGAGATAAGAGAAAAATCATCATTTTTTAAGTCAATTTTCAAAGCAATACTAACGCATGGAAGTTAAAATTGGATACTACCGAAAACAAAAAAGACAAGCACAAGCTATAGAAATACAAAATCTAGGAGCAATTAAAGATATAACAAGGAACAAGAAATCAATCAGTGAGACAAAAGTTGAATGTGGAAATAGTTTCGAAGAACAAAGTATCATAGCAACAAAAATAGTTTTAAAATCGGAGAAAACTGAAAATTTTGAGTTTTCTTCGATTTTATTCTACGTACATTTTAGTTTCATAGATAATCTTCTATAAAAATGGTTTTGCCTCATAGTTACAATGGAAGAACAAATATAAACAAAAAGAATGTAGCAAACGCAAATTGTCAGAAAAGAATAATAGGAAGATCAAGGAAAGCATGGGATCATATATTCGCTTAGATTGTGCAGAGGTGGAATGGAATGAGAAGAGAAAATTAATGGTAAGAGATACAGAGAACTGGGCCAGATTTGTTTATTTGTAAAAAAATTACAGTACTTCTAGGGTAAGAAAAAGGCTTATCGTATATAAATGTATTCAATAATTTTCACTGTGTGAATAATAGAACTTTTTGTGTCAAAACTGATCAATAGGTTACTACATGAACAGCGCGGAGAAATACTTACGGTGAGTAATTAAATATAAAATATAACATATGATTTTAAAAAAATATTGTCATTTCGAGGAATCAAATAACTTACCTTCATTACTTGTTCCTGGGAGCGAGTCTAAGCTTTGTTTCTCGGAAGGTTTGTCAGCAAAAAATTTTGTTAGCGTTGGTGATACTATATAATGACCTAAAAGATAAAAGAGATATACAGGGTCCGGCAAACCTAGGTCGTTGTTCTATTACTCCACCTATGTAAAACTTAAAGATTTATTCGAAGGATATCTGTCAATAGGGGTCTACACCAAATATTGTAAAATTATTTTCATCCTCCATTTTATTCTTATGGCAAGTGAAAGCTAGTAAAAATATCTATTCAGCCATACTAATTTTTTTGGGTTTATAATTATAATTGGAAACTATGATTTTAGTATTTATTTAATTTATCCATCAAAGTCAGGCTAAATCCAAACAAAATTGGTATGACTGAATAGGTATTTTCAGTAGCTTTCAAACTTGCCATAAGGATAATTTACTACTAAACTAGAAAAATATTAGACATTTTGCAGATAAATACTTTTTTTGAATTTACTTTTTAACGACACTAGATAGGTATAGGAAAGTATATCCAAAAGTCGAAGGGTATAAAATTCGCCATCCGTTGATGAATAGTAATACATGGTATTCTATTTGAAAAATGTGAGAAAACTTTCCTGGAAATTTTTGAAAAATGAAATAAATTTTTGACCGCCCTGTACAAAATAAAAATTTGCTATTTGCTTTCTGATTTGGCAGTTTTTTAAATTTCAACAGTAAAGCATTTTTAAATTGGAGTAATACAATATATTTTTGGGTAAAATTTTTTTTCTCCAAAATTTGTATCTAAAAGTACTTAAAAATGTAAAATAAATTGGGTTATTCCATTAAAAAAAAACTAAGTAATGTGCCTATTTTACTGTTAGACCATCCTGTATACATGAATATAATTTTAGATTATTTGGATTTGAGCACCAAAATTCATGCATTTCTTGGAAATACATAATAAAGCACTAAACTATTTAAATGGTAGGCGGTGTACAGGGAAACTAATAGAATAGAGCATGTTTAGAAATAAATTCGTTAATTGAAAATATTAAGACTAAAAATTGGCTACATGTATGTTACTTTTCTAGATGAAAATTTAAAAAAGTATATTAAACACGGCTTCATTGATTGAATCATTATCTGAATAAAAAAAATATTACAAAGCTTTAGACTTTCTAACTAGGAAGATCCTGAATGTAAATAAGAGAATTAATTTTCATTCCTATTAATCATTTCAATTAGCATTTTTCTCTGTATTTTAATTTAAATATAATATATTTCATAAAAACAATTATTATTTTATTTTCTCTGTATATCATCTACTATATTAAAAAATTATGGATTTTTAACCTTAAAAAATTACATTACTTTTAAAATCAATACCAATACAGTGTGCTTGCGAGGGTAGTCATACAGTAACTGTAAGTGTGGAACACTCAGACAATTCAGCATCATCCACTATTTTGAGTCTGTCATGCCTTTTTATAACATACTTATGTTATTAATTTTTCCTCAAGTTTCACTTTACTAGAATTTTTAAATTAAATTAAAACTTTTTCTCAGATATCCAAATATCTCATATCTACCGTTAACGTTGGTACATTTCGTTATGAAACTCCTCTTTATTAAAGAATGTCATCATAATTATAGTTATAGAAATGCTACAAAGGAAAGTACTGCAATAAGAGCAAAGGGAACTCTCCTGGGATAAGAAAGACCATTGAAAGAGAAGGTTGACCGGAAATAAAAAAAAGGCGAAACAATAACCTAAATAACAAAACGTATTAAGATGAGCTAAAATTTACTGATATGGAGTGGATACTGAATATTTCAAAAATGAAAGAGAAATTAAAAAAAATAAACTTAAAAAAATAAATGCGTACGGAAAAATGCGACTAAGTTCCAGAAACCAATAATAAAGAGTATGGAGTGGATGAAAAATCTTCGTAATATAATAGAATAGAAAGAAATGTAAGTCCATTTTTAAGCGAATAAAAGCCAGAATATATTGCTAATTTTGATAGACATTTACCTTCAAAAACATTAGCTGCATTAGTTCCTACAGTTGGTCCCGACCATTTTCCTGAATATTTTTGAGAAAATATTGTAGGATTTTCTTGTGTTTTCCTAGAAGTTTTATATAATGGTGTTTTTGTTTTAGTTGGTTGTGAACAACTACAGTGTCCAGGTGGTCGTGGCTTTTCATCTGGTTTTTGTGAACAAGTACAGTGTCCAGGTGGTCGTGGTGGTCCAGGTTTTTCTTCTTCTTTTTGGGTCCATTGATTTGGCGGTCCTTGTAAACAAGTACAGTGTCCAGGTGGTCTTGATGGTTGAGGCTTTTCATCTAGTTTTTGTGAAAAAGTACGGTCTCCAGATGGTCCTGGCTTTTCATCTGGTTTTTCTGAATTAGTACGGTGTCCAGACGATGGTGGTCGAGGTTGTTCTACAGGCTTTTGTGTCCATTGAGCTGACAGGATTTGTGGATTATTTTGCCCTGTGATTTCAGGTACTTGTTGTGATTGTGATTGAGGTTTTTGTGAATCATCTTTTGTTGTTGGTTTTCCTTGTAGTGCTTGTGTAGTTAAAAATATGTCAGAATATGTCGAAGATTTTGATTGCTGAGTGGTAGTTTGATCGGGTACTGAAAAAAAACTTGGTCAATCATGAAGTAGGTATAAAAATTTTGAATAAAAATTTGGTTTTAAAAATAGTTGTAAATAATTTTAAATCTATAGGTTA
Organism: Hermaeophaga mercurialis; assembly: GCA_951812935.1. NCBI lineage: Eukaryota > Metazoa > Arthropoda > Insecta > Coleoptera > Chrysomelidae > Hermaeophaga > Hermaeophaga mercurialis. Next base: position 41,323,912 of record OX638358.1, read on the forward strand.
TGACAAAGCCTAAAAATATATCTGAACTTAGAAGATAAACAGCAGAAAATACTTCACCTCTTGAAAGTAGATACTTTAGGGCAAAAAAAATCTAAGCAAAAGAATAAGAACATCTGACAACAAAATTAAATTGAATAGAGCCACCAAAAACCAATGTTAATATTCAACAGAAATCAATACAATAAAAAAGCAATACCTAAGAGCAGTTAAAGTAATAACTAGGAAGTGAGAGTTAAATGTGGAAAGACAACTAAATATTTTTGACCATATCGTCGAAATAGAGAAACAGAGACAAACAAAGAGAACATGGGAAACGGATACTTTTGAAGAAAAAAAGAGGAAGACCTGGAAAAACATGGGACAATATAGTGGCCGAGAGTTCACAGGAACGAGAAGTTTAATGGACAGAAAACTAATTAAACAATTTCTTAAAAATTACTAGAAATGCTCAGGCGTCCGATCGGATTAAATATGATCAACTACCCCATTTGTCTTAGAAACGTAAGTTTAGGCGTTTAATTAAGTCTAGGTTTTTTTGACATTTGCGCATATGTAGTATAATTTAAAATTTAATACTAATTATGATAATGCTGAATAAAAAAGATAGTATGAAAGTTAGTTTACACTTTAGATGATATCTACATTACTTACCATTTCTAGAATCACAACCGCATTTTGGTTCTTCACCATCTTTTGTTAGCCTTATAGATGAATGCTCTTCAGTTAGCTTTTTAAAAAAAACTGAAAATGGAATGAGTGACTTTTTTTTACAATTAATAGGTTGAAAACCAGTTACATAACCTTCTTTTGTAAAAATTACACCAGTCATGTTTTGAATACATTTATTTTTAAATGCAACTGTATTGTAAGGAACGTGAGCAAGTCTTGATCTGTGGTTCCAACCTAAAAGAGACAACACATTGTAATGATAATATATATTGTATTATCTTTTTTAAAAACATTTTTATTTTACCTCACAAACTAACAACCTTGACAATGTAATCAACAATAGCATCAACTTAATCCTCTAAACAATAAATTCAACAAGTACTTGATACCAAAAATCAAATAATCAAATTATACATTACAAATTTAATTTTCTAAATAATATCACACTGAATATTATTTAAAAATTAAAGCCGTTTATAACAGACGGGCGAAATGTTGAGAAATATCTGTAAAACGACGGTGCTCCGGAAGCAGTAAGCTTCAGATTGACTCTGGTCGTGGAAGCCTACGATCTTCAAAAAACATAAAATATTCTTTTTTTTTCATAAATATAGTAAAATTTTAGAAGTTTCTCTCCAGAAATAACCTAAAAATGTTATTTATAATTGTTCGTAATTGTGAATTTCTAACATATTACTATTGTATGATAATAAAGCCTGTCCACTCAAATCAACATGAATCAATTCTCTCAGTTCATTCATATTCTCAATGGGTTCAGCTCTATTGTTTAATCTTTGTAAAAGTAATTTGGGATGTAATTCACTAATATCACCTTCAAATTTCTCCACCTCCATAGTCATTAGTATGTTGCTACTACCATTATTTCGACTTCACTATACTTTTTTTCTATTTTCTTACCCATGTTCTGAAATGTTTCTTACAATTTTGTCTCTATTTTCTATTCCATGCCTCTTCTTAAGCTCTCTAGTTTTTTATTAAGATTTCTCCAAACCTTTAATTTTTTCTTGGAATTTCTTATTCCATTTTATTAATATATTTTTGAAATTTTATTCTATTTTATTATTATATTCTTGAACTTTACTTTTTTAAATTTGCTTCCATTTTATTATTGTTTTCTAATAGGCATCTTAACGTAGCTGCTATATTATCAATATTATTTTCTTATTGATTTCTATATCTTTCAAGTGTTTGTTGTTCCATATTTTCTTGATATGACCTGCTACTGCCTTGTGAATTCGTCTCATTTTGGTCTTTCACAGTCAACATTGTTACATTCTCTTCTTCATCACGTCCATCCATCACATCTTCTATGAGACTTTTTCAGATTGATATAGTGCGACATTATTAATTCCAAATTTTGTTTCTGGGTTCTAACTCTTTTTGTTTTTGTGCTCCACGTTGAAGGCAACACATTATAATGATATTTTAAATTGTATTAACTTTTTTACAAACCATTTTATTTTACTTCCTTCTCTAAACAAAAAATTCAACAACCTCTGGATACAAAAAATCAAATAATAAAATTATTACATTACAACATTAGGTACAACAAAAATTAGTATTATGATAGCATTTAATATCAGGTTTCTAGGCAATATATTAAAATTAAAGCGTTTTAGGTCCATTTGCTAATTTAAGTTAACAACAACGAAATGCATCAAAATATAAAGTTGCAGATCATATATGAGTGGATTTTTTAGTGATTTCTTATAACATTTTATTTTACTAGACGTTCTGTTATAATATTTTTGATAGTTTGGCATTTTTCAACAAGCCATGTATAAACCGCTTTATATTAAACAGTCTTAAGCTAAAAATCCACCTTAGATCTTAAGTGTGCTTACCTACGAGTACATGTTCGGCATCGGGTTTGTAATCCTTTTCTATATTATTAGCTTTATCATTTTTCATACAATTGAAATTAAACGTTGGTCTAACTTCCATAACAGTTACAAACTCATCTCCTGCTTCTATATTCGTAAAATCCGTAATACGATGAAGGTTTCTATTTTTACTCCAATATCTCGATCCGCTCGATATATAATGTGCTTTAAGATAAAGTTCACCAAAATTTCCATGATGGAAACAAGCTGTCGGAGCAACAGCTAAGTTAGGACCCAAAGCGAATGCAGTACATAAAAATCTGGCTTGCATTGTCTGATCATCCAAGTATACTTTTTCAATTACTGCTGCTATTCGGGTATCGCCACACTTATAGTTTTCTAAAACATTTTTTTTTAATAAAAATGGTATTTCATCACTTATGTGACAGATGAATTACAAATCCTACCACTTGAAAATGTAATGTGACTTAGATTTATAGAAGTAGAGGGAAGGACAAAGACATTTTTTGCAGCAGTGAATTGGTGTTTTATTACAGTTATTTTTTTTAGTAATTATTGACATATGATCAACACTGCGGTAATACAAGCATCTTAACTAATTAAAACAATTGTTTTTTTTTTATAAAGATTATCCATTTTCCCAAATGTGGTATTGGGGAATAGAAAGAATCAAAATTTCAATATATTAACCACAAAAATTGTTTTTTTTATTTTATAAGCTTAAATATATAAATAACGACTAGTTTCGGCTTAAACAGCCATCTTCAGGTCTTTTTTAAAATACTGAATTGATACATTTTTTTTTCTTTTTTTTTTAATGCTCTGCATTGATTAAATGATGAGAATTAAAATCTTAAAATTGATAATTGTCGTTGAAATGACTACATATTAATTAGTTGCTAAGTACTCACAAATATGATTATAATACTGTGTGCTCGAAAAAATGTTATACACTGTATACATAGTGTGCAGTTCATATGTAAATGCAATTTTTTCACCCATTGAATTATGGCATACCACTTGCGGTTCACTAATTGCATAAATAACTATTTTGGATAGAATTGAAATTGTTAGGTAATTTGCAATAACTTTAGTTTTTAGTTTAACAACACTACACATATACATATATTTATTTATCAAATATATTCATCCAAAATCGAGCTTTTAAAGAAAATAGAACTTGATTATATCCACATTTGACATGGTTAAATCTCATAAAATGCAAACAAAATAGCACTTGACTATCTTCAAAACAATCGAAACAAATTTGGGTTATCTTCCATAGAATCTGTTCACAAAAATGCGAACGTAGGTGGAAATTGACTTAAACTTGTTAAATGTTAAAATAGGCTGAGACTTTTCAACAGAAATCAAAATGAGCACAACGAAACAAACTTTCCTAGTAAAAAAAAATTTTATTATTATCTAATACTATTTTTGTCGTAGATTTGGTCAAATAAGTTTTATAAAGTAATATAGCTAGAATTATCTGCATTCTTTCGATCTCCTCTTTCATACTATTTGCGAATACCGAGCAGTAGGGCATAATTCTAACATAGCAGTCGTTATTTTTATATCTTTTTATTTATATCCTTCGAAAACTCTTAACCTTAAGCTTTAATTATCGAATGTTTTCAACCGTTTAAATAATCCGAAATGAAAAAGTGTTCTTAATATGTACCTATTTTATTTATATTCACATATGAGCCATTTTTTTTAGATACCCATTAAACTCTTAGTTGTTTCCCTGTAATTAAGAAGCACCCTCTATTAAATTTTCCAGATTAATTTAATAACAAACTTAGCTTTATAAACAACATATAGTTAACTTTAGGCCCGTATACCCCAATAGATTGTTAATATAAAGTAAATAAAATATAAAAAGCAATGTTACCTAGAGCAATTTGATCTTGCATTCTTCTGATTGGTAAATATTTAACATAAACTCCAATCATTACTAATAAAAACGGCACTGCAACAGCATAAGTTGCAATTAGTAATTCGTTAGGGATACGCATTCTTGCGAAGGAAAAAATATGATTTGCTAACAATTAAATTTGGTTTTAATGTTGACTTTGACAATCAACAATATTTGATTGTTGATACAAAACAGTCGATGTACCTTATGTAGATGAATGTAAAAATGTATTTTTCTGAATCGATAAAATCACTGTCTCTTTTACTCCCACTGTTCTTTCACACCCTCTGTCTTTCTAACTTCATTTATACAGAATCATAAAAAATTATCGTATACACGTCATCAATGTGACATTTCAAGAAACGTTAAATTTTAAAAAAAAAGTCCCTAAACGTCATCCAGTGAGATATTTTCAAACTAATTTTTAGTCTAGTATAAAATTAATCGCAATTTCTCGAAAACTCATGCCAAGTACTAAAATTGTTTTGAATCTTTCTAAAATAAAATAAAGCAAAATGTTTAAAATATTAAATTTTGAAAAATAATAAAGTAAAATTATATTACATTTTCGTAATATGAAAAAAATGCAGTCACATAAATTTTAGTATAACTTATTTTTTTGTAAGAAAAAAAGATCTTCTGTCGGTGCCATATTAAGTCTCTCTAACGTTGGCAATTACATTGGGGAGTTGTTCACGGTTTTCGGCTAATCTAAATGGTCGCTTGGCACCGCTTACTCCAATTTCTCTGCGACATTCGATTTTACCTTTCATTATAAGTTGAAGGATTTTGTATCGGTTTCCTCTAAGACATTTGCTTCGTTGGTTTGCAGTGCTGTCCAGACTATTCGGAGCATCCTTCTACTTCCAATATAATTTTTCTATAATACTCAGATCACTTAATTCCAGAGGTTCTTAATATGTTCAAAATAATTCCATGCTAAACCCTATTAAAAACTTTTTTATAATCTAAGAAACATACATAAATATCGTGACTGAAGAAGTATATTTACGGCAAAAAGTACCTTACGGGTGCCAAGTACCTTACGGGTGCCAAGTACCTTACGGGTGCCAAGTGCATTCCTACAGCCAAATTGAGTTTTATCTAGATCCCTGTCGCATCGACTTTTTATTCTTTCATGTATTATTCGAAGAAAAACCTTCAATGTGTGGCTCATCAGATTAATTAATCTATATTCTGTTGGAGTTTTGTCTGGTCCAGTTGCTTTCTTGGTTTTGGCGGATTTTATAGCATGAGAAACTTCAAGATTTTTAAATGTCTCGGCTTTCGTTTTTATTTACATTGCTCTGAATGTTTGGCCTGTCGTCTTCAAACAATTCGGTTACATACTTCCCGAATTTTCTTATAAATGTTAAACATGTCATGTTTACTTTCAAATTCATCCTTTTCCCTACATCTATCCGCCATCCACTTCTATTTGTTTTCTTTTGCATTTTTCTGCCTTGTCCTTGCATTATGTCCTTTATTCCATAAGGTCTAGTATTTCTTCCGTCATCCATTGTTGTTTCTTATATCTATTTGTTACTCTATTCTCTTCCTATATCTTAGACACATGTTCACGAAATAATTTCCATGTTTCCTCGACACTTTTGGTTGTTCTCATTCCTTTCATGTAATTATTTACATCCTTTTTAATTTTACTCCTGTTGGCGTCTGAAATAGTGAGATTCTTTAGCGGGTGTTTCTTCTCTATCCGTTTTAGCTTAACTTTTATGTCGGCTACTGAAAGGTTGTAGACAGATCCAATATCCGCACCAAGGTATATTGTAACTTTACTTATAGAGTTTCTAAATCTTTTGTTGATAAGAATATAGTCTATCTGATTTCTTCTAATATGTGCTAGATTATCTCCAGGGCATCTCCAAGTATACAGCCTAATCTGATCTAATTTATAACATGTATTTGTTACAACCATATTGTATTCTTGGCAAAAATCAAACAGCGTGTCACCTCATTCACTGCTTTCTCCCAAGCCATACTCCCCTACTAGATCTGATCTACGACCTTTACCAATTTTAGTATTATAATCACCAATTACATATGTGAGTTAGTTCGTTGGATTTTAAGCTTTTTAGTGTTATCCAGAACTTCCACTTCGTTTATCATACTTTATTTCTACTATAGGGACATATATATTTGTAATATGCTGATATTAAAAGGAGATACGTGTAACTGTAAGAATATTATTCTGTCATTTATTATTATTAGTTAAGGACACATTTCTCTATTTCTGATGTTACAAAAATCCCTACTCTGTTTCTATGTTGTGGGTCGTTATTATCGCTTCCGGAGTAATACAATTTACCGTCTTTGTGTCTGCTTGTTGCAGTACTAGGCCATCGTAATTCACTTATACCTATGATCGACAATTTCAAGCGGTTAGTCTCCTGAACAAGATTTTCAAATTTTCCGGCAGCATAAAGACTTCTAACATTCCATGTGCCTATCCGTTAAGAGGATTTTACTATTTTGAGCTGGGAGATTCTTAGCACCCCTTGCCCATCAAAGGGCTGCCTGGAGCCAAGGGTTGTAATTCTTGTTTTCCTCGCCATAGTAATATCCTGGAAAATGTTAACAGCGTAATTTCCCGTTGCTTTCACTGTTTCGAATTCATTTTATTTACATGATAATGAAATTTTTTTGAATATATATTATGACGCTGTCAATGTCAAGATCATTGCTATAAAATTTTGTACATTAAGATATGTTAACCTTTACTTTAGATAGCTGTGATATAAAATTATAAATGCTTAAAAGATTTATTCATTAAATAAGACATTGTATTAAAAACTTCTAGTCGATACACTAAATTCACAAAATGTGCTCAACGTTTCTTTCTTGTGCATCATTACAAATAATAACCCCTATTTTTCCCCATTTTAACATATTTTGCTGTATCTCGGTTACACTTTAAATTTTATTATAAATTATTTTTCTTAATTCATAAAAGTCCATAGACGATTTTTATATTTCAATAATAAAATATTCCGGAAGAGTGAAATATAGTAATTAATGTTTCGAAGAAAGAGCTTCCCAGGAACAAAACATAATAAATAATTTATATTTCAAAAGAAAGTAGCCTGTATAACCTTTTGTCGCCGGAAGGAAATATTGTTAAAATAAAAATTTTAAATGGAATATTTAGAAAAAATATGTCAAATTATGTACCCTAATTTTTTCAGTTTTGTTTATGGTTACTAAACGATGATGTTAAGTACAATACAACATCTTTCAAATAATTTTCTTTATAAACATCAATATTATTATTTAACATCAAACAGTGATTTTTTCGTTGCAGTATAAAAAATTTTTATGGCGATGTAAGTAGAATGTAGCTTTGCGTATTTGCATGCTGCTCTGCATACTCCTCATCTTTCCCGTTTGACTATTTAATTCAATGCGAGGATCTATTAGTAAAACGAATATCAAAAAGTTCTTTGTCTAGATGGATCTAGATTTTTTTAAGGAAACATTATTCTTTCAATGAGCCTTCAAATCCATAGCAACTCTTTTCTTCACAGTTTAGAAGATCTTCTTTTCTCTTATACTGCAAAAAATACACATGCATTTACAAACTTGTTGTCAATAAAAATCCACAAAAATCTGTCCCACCATTTTTCTGGAATATCTATTAAGAACCTAGATACATCTGAGTCAATCGGGTGCCTCTCGCAAATAAGTTGTAGTCTCTAGATTATATTTTTAGTGAGTTGAAAAACAATTCGGGCACCTTGATCAAAAAAACTCATTATACTTTTCGTTTATCTCACTATACTTACCTTGATAAATTTCATGATATATCCCATTTTACTATGTTTTTATATTGGTTTTACTTTTAAAATGATGGATTTGTCTGCAGAAAGTTGTTCACTTATAATATATCTGCTTACTATTACTATACTACATTTATACTATTAAACTATATTTATTCTACTAAACTAAATTATACTATAATATACTGTTTCTATTTACGGTGGGTTCTGTCATACGATATGTATGCTAACTTACTTGTTCGCAATCGAACCTGAGAATGTTAACGTATCATTGAAAAATACATATATCGTCGGTTAACAAACTACTCAATACTTCGTGGTAAAGAGGCAAAAAGTAAGCAAAGGTTCCACTCATAGCATCATGACAAATGTCAGATACCTAAACCTAGGTACAGATTTAAATATACTAAAAAGCTTTGGAAGACTGTGGAAATTGAAGATAAGTATTATTTTTCTTTCCATATTTATTATAAATAATTTCCATAAAGTAAGAATTGAAACAATTAACTCAAATATTATTAATATCCTGTCAATATTTAGTCTTCCCGTGGTTCATTACAGACAAATAAATAGCTAGAAACTTTCCGAAAGCATACACGGTTTTTAGACAACGAGAGCCGAGTATCACATCTACAAGACAATAACAGTTTTCTCCAATTATTTTCAAAATTCATTATTCAAACGCACAAACGTACATTTCAATTTTTCCGTGTGCTCTAGTGATATATGATCACCTAAATATAATTCAAGACTGTCACGTAACAAACGGCTTATTGTGGTGGATGCCTCTGGATAAATCCTTCTCACCGGATATAGAAAGATAGAGACAGAGGAGAATCCTTCAACTAACTGAAACGTCATATTTCAGGGTAATTTGACACTTTGACAACACTCCTATCCTGTAACTTCATATAGGATTTAAAGTTTGTGTTGTGCCTGATTACGATGTTTACCCTTGTCAGATCGTTCCACGAATGATACATATTCGACAAACGGTATAACACAGGAATTTATGAACAGGTAGTTTTACTTACAAGCAAACTTTATTAAGGTACAATGAAATTTACTGATTACAGTCTAGATATGAATACGCTGACTTGAAGGACGACATAATATAGGATGATGTCTCATTTTATTTTTAAACTTATAATTTCGAAAATAACTGAGCTATATAAATGAGGTTTTTACTATAGAATGTAAATGGGAAATAAAAGTATTGATAAAATTATAGAAAGAATAATAGAAGTTCTTCATATATGTTATAATATAAGAAGCAAGAAGATGAATTTTTGAAAAATTGGAAATAAAGAGACATCTACGATATCCTCAGAGTAAAATAAATACTAAACGAATAAATAAATCTGGGTACTTCCCGTCTTTTAGATTATCTTCTGAAATGAAAATATAACTAATGACTAATGATACATACTCGTATAATTGGTTAGAACATCTATTATCAAAATCAAATGTTTATGTCAAATATCAATTTGATAATTTTATTATTATTACTGTTATTATTATAGTCAATATTACTATTCGTATTATTATTATCATTATTATTATTGGTTGGTTCTTGTCTAGAAAACATTATTCAAGATCACGTGATGCCGTTTGCGCCATTTAATAGGAGATACCTTCATTTTCATGCAAGATAATTCAAGGCCTCACATTGCAAGGACTGTTTTGGATTACTTAAATGAAATCAACATCCAATACTTGGAGTGGCCACCGCGCAACCCAGACTTAAATCCAATAGAACACCTTTGGAATGTTCTAAAAAGATTAGTTCGGCGTCATGTACCTCTCCCAATGAGCCTGCAAGAGTTGGAGCGTGTTATTCTCTTGGAATGGGAAAACATTCCTCAAGCAACCATCCTAAATTAATACCTCGACGAATGCAAACGGTTACAAGAGCTCGATGAGATACTACGCGTTATTGAAGTTCAATTTTTTTTGTAAATTGGAATTTTCTTTTTGATTGTAAAGTTAAGTAGATTTTTATAATTTTTAAGTTTTTGTACCTGATTGCCAAATTTTGTATAATTCTTCGAACTTTAATTAAAAATAAAGGTTTTGTGGTGCAATATTGTTTAATTATCTTTATTTATTTTATACCAACGCTAAATTAAATAAAGAATGCAAAAACAAAGACATAATTACAAAATTTATAGTGGTGCGTTAAATTTCAACAGGAGTTTATGTACCTGAACTTTTATTTAAGGAATGAATGAAATACTAACTTACTTTAAACAAATATTCATCTATTGTTTTTAGATTTTACGCCCTTGGTTAGTTTACCATAAAATATTTAGGTGGTTTTAAGCAGAAAGTCAGTATATCTTATACAACCACGATAGCAGCGCCAATCGATATAGGCACGATTTTTACTGAAAGGGATGCAGAAGCCAGCTCTCGCAGCTTTTAATATTTTAACATTAACACGTTTAATGGTTAAGAGTAGCAGACCACAACGTCATTTCATTTCTGCGATTCTGAGCTGCTAAATTAGGAGGTCATGAAAGGGTTTCGCCACAATTACTTTACATTGTTTTAATAGCTTCGAACTGGAGACCTTCGTCACTGGATGACGGGCCATCGGACATGAACCTTTGGTTTCAGTTAATACAACGTTAATATCAAAATAGAAAGTGTTCTAATGAATTACAATTTGGACTAGGGTTAGGAATGTTCAATAACAGAACGTCTGACCTATTTCAAAGATTGTATCTTTGTCAGAAATATTCCAACTTCGCCTGCAAAATGGTTTTAATCTTTATAAAAGGGATTTTAAAATAGATGACTAAAGCTTTTCTTGCCGTCTGAAAACAATTTTATATCAAATGAAAATATCTGCATTTACTATCTTAATAATTTTTAATATAAAAACGGAGGCATATGATAGTCGATACTGAACTTATTACAATTTTTGATTGTGTACAAATCAAATTCACGTATCCATATTGTACGTGAAGTCTAATTTCACGCATCGGTGGGTGAAATCAATAGGATTTTTATTTTACGTATTCTTTTCATAAGACTATGTAATTTTACTCACAGGTTAAGAGTAGATGGCTGTAGTACACTTGTTTTGTTTTGAATTTGAGAGAATTTGAGGACAATCAGTTAAATGTCACTACCTGGTTTCATATTTTTTATTGTTGATTGTATTAATAGGTCTTATATTGAAATTAAAAACAAATTTCTCTAATTAATATTATATTATATATATTATAATTTTTCAAATCGTAGAAAATATTCGCATGTTGCTCGTACTGAAAACTCCTCACTCGTTTATAACATTTAAATTCACGCACCTGTGATATGAAAAGTCGAACGATTAATTAACATTACAATTTCCCTATTATCATTTATTGATCAGAAAAGCGTGGTCTGCAACTGTTGTCGTCTAGTTTATAACGCTAATCACATTAAAACCAAAGTAAGCGTAATAAAAAGTAATTGTATGTTTTGTTTATGGCATAATGGTATACCAGCAATACCGCATAAATTGTTTCACTTTTATGAAAATCGCTTGAAACTTGTCCGTTTCAATAAACAATATTAATTACTCTGTTGCAGGCAGCCCCGTTTTTAATTTTTAATTTCTCTGATGAATCCCGTTCGAATGTGAGTATTCATTTAAATTAATATTTATACGGAGAGCTATAGTTCGTTCAACACCAAAATCCCTGTAAATCTTTGATGGGTTATTTTTGTTTCAGCTGTACAGAAATGCCATATTGTCAAAAACTTTATACTAATATCAAATTTAAGAGGCCAACCATCAAAACAAATGTACTTGCTAGAGTCTAGAGACTCTCTGCTGCCTATTGGAGAAGCGATACCGATACTGAGAACTTTTAGCAGGAACGTACTTACATTTATTTTACACATTAAGCGGTCCTGCATAGTGCGTCGATATTTGAAAGCCACGTGCACAATGCTTGGAGTTGTTTACCTTTCAAGCCTCTGGAATTTGATTTTAGTATAGACAATATTTTTGTATTTTGGATTTCCACCAATATACACATGAATTGTGAGAATGTTTGTGAAAATTTGATTTGGTTTAATTAGATGCTGCGCTTTGTCGGAAAACGTAACATTTTTTATGATTAAGTTGTTCTGCTAAAATAGAGTCACATAAATTTCTAGCAGTATATTTCAATAAAAATATTATTTAAAATTACAAAACAGAAGTAAAGTTACTCTACATGCTATTCTATAATATTTAAAATATTTGCTTTAAACACGGTAGAAATAAAAATTAATATTCTAATTCCACATAAATCTTTATATTTCACCTGTTGGATACATACCTAGTAGAATTCAGTATTTCATGTGATGGCAAAAAAAATAAATTTTATAGAAATTGTCAAACGTCAATGTAGTCAAATAAACCGTTTCTGATATACAAATATTTTTGTTTTATAATTAATAGATTTCTTCACAATTCCCTGAAAATAGTTTTAGTTTTGGAAACAATACTCAAGATGTTTATAATAGAATAAGTTCTGTTTCGTTGGTTTTCCAACAATTTTTTTAAGGAAAAATCCTATTTCTGTATGTTTTAAAATCTTCAGACACAAAAATTATTTATTAAAATTAATGGTCATATTTGAGAAAAAATATTATTTTGACAGTTGTTTTTAGTTAAATATTTCTGTAATTATAAATACTTCTATAATTTTTTTTTTTAAACATTTGTAACCAATTTTCTATACACGGCTTATGCATTCTCATTAAAACTAAGAAGCTGTTTTTGTATACCTCAATGCAAAGGACAACCGTTTAGAAAATCTTACACGAATTATATCTCAAAACGAAAACAATAAAAATTATCTGGATTCAAATAACGCAGGTCAATAATTAAGGTTCCCAAACTCAAACTCCGTTGAAAAAGTTTTATCAGAAAATGGCCATTAAGCGTTTCAATATTTTAGTGTTATGAGAAAATGCATAAAGTTTAAATCTGGTGAACAGGATGTCGGACATGGATATAAAACATAAAATAAAAGATGGGGCAAACTCTTCCAATTCTACTTAGAAAATAATCTCATAAGATTTTAAAACCCTACTATTATATGTATTACTAACAAATTTTTAGTTTGAAAACTTTATACATTATACAAACTGACGTGACAATCAGATTCAAATAATAATAAACTCAACATTGTATTGATTAAATAGGTTGTGACATTTATTTTTTATATTCTTTTTATTAGCTTGCTAACGGTCCTTTTGGAACATAATTAAAATTTTCTGTAATAACAAAGTACATGTACTTATGTTTATAAGGCTTTTATAGTCTTTCAAAGACTAATAGCAATAGCAATAATGGCAATAAATATTTAGCTACAGTTTCTCTTATCTAGATTAAAATCATATAAGCATGAATATAAATTATTATTCTTTAAAAAAATATTTGTAGTTATTTCTAGCAGCTTGGCTGCAACATGACTTTATCCAAACCAAACGCAAAACATCTCTAGTTTTGAATGTACTTTTTTATATGAAATTATTATTTTTTCAGTTTATTTTTAATTTTTTGTTCATTTTTTGCGGAGTTTTGAAGAAATAATTAGTGCATGATAATACCAACTATATAACAAACAATGAGGTTCTTTTTCTTAATTGATTTATTCTGATTCTTTGTATTACCGTGTATCTTCAATATATTTTAGTAATTTGATTAATAATTTCATATTTTCGAATAAAGTTGTGTTTATGACAATAATTATTTCTTCTCCTTCGTGTAATTCTCTAGACATTGTTATTCTCAAATAATTTTTTTGTAACCTCATAAATTCTAATAGAAAGAGAGAGGAAAGTTATTTGGGGGCTCTGAACCTGTTCATTTTGTTATTTAGTAGTAGTAATTAATCTCTAGCAGTCTTTTTTGTAATTTCGTTATTTGTATATGTTGTTTACATTATAGTAGTAGTTTTTATATAAGTGTTCATTCCCTTTATTTTTCATACACACAGATATATTTACACATAGATCGGGCTCCTGGCTTCGACGTTATTACCCTCTTAATGTACTCATGAAGAAACCGCCCTTGGTCTCAGTCCTCATCATTTACTCACACATGATTCCTCATACTATGGTTCTGCTATTTATTGGGCTGGGAAGTAGGAGCCTAACTGTCTTTTACCTTGTTTGTCCAAGGTAACATCCAACCCTTTTTCCCTCTGGTCCTCTTCTTTCTCCTTGGACATTTGTGTTGCGGTTCTCTTCTTCCGTGTGTTATGTCATTCCTGCTCTGTTGGTCCTCTAATTTAGCGTACCTGGTCTATTTGACTGTTCACTGTTATGGTTCATGTCTTTTTTTAATTTTTCCTCGGTCTTCTAAAATACCTGCAGTTCTCCCTTGTATAGTCTGTCCGTTCCCTTAGCTCCAGGTTGGGATGGTTCGTCTTTTCCTAGAACATTATCTCTAGCAGTATGGCTTCTAGTTACCTATATACCTATTTGGTTATTACTTACATACCCGGGGCATTTATTACCATTTTTAGTAAGATATTTTGTTGTTTTTATAATTGCTTCCCATGGGTCTTCGCTGTATATTTTCATGCTACTGATACGCATATCATAATAAAGATGGTCATGGTACGTATTAGTAGTTCCTTGGTCTTCAGACTCTCATTGCTTCTTCTTCCGATTAGATACTTCAAACGGGCTCTTACCTACTTCATTCTGTATCTGCTAGTCTCCACGTTTCTTCCAAAAGTCAACCTCTAATCCATGGTTATACCTAAACACTTTACTCTTTTAGACCATTCGATGTTCGACCCTTCTATCTTCACGTCCTCTTCTGGCCTCTTTGTGTAGAATACCGTTTGACTCTTATCGGCGTTGAGGAAGATCTTTATACACCATCCATTTTTTTCATTGTTGTTGTACCGGGTGATTTTTATTATAAGTCGTACTATTTGGCCCAAATTCTATTCTACCTTCTCCTGATCCATTATTTTTATTAACATTATGAGCCAGTTCATTCCCTGGTATTTTAATAAATTTGTATTAAATACCGTAGCCACGTGGATATTTTTTATTCTTATTTCTTTGTTAATTATTTGTTTTATTCTTTCACTGGTTGGTCCCATATTTTCTGACGAAATGTTAAAATTTGTATTGGTATTTCCGCTTCTTTGTTATTTCAGTTTCCATTCATCTTATTTGCTGAATAGCTACGAACCCTACGTATTATTTTACTAATTCTCTCGTACTATTTTTCCTTTTCATATTTCAAACATAATTTAGAATGTAACATACTAATTTTTATTTCATTCTTTCTATGCCCCATTTTCTTTTTACTGGTGCTCTTTATTTTTTAGTATTCTATGTATATGTCGTAATATTTCTATAATAAATGTCCACTTTTATTATTCATCATTACTTGCTTTCGATCCTAACTGTAGTCCAATTTAATTTAATGCCTCTCTTTATTATTATCTTGTTCCTTTATTAGTATAGCGTAGTCCTATAATTTTTCTTTAATTATCTCGTATCATCAATCAATACTAGGAAGATTAATTTTTTATGACCCTTTTATACTTGATTTTCTTCTCACTTAATTCTTTCACCTTTTCCTTTGTTTGCTCTTATCACTTATTTTGTTATATCATACATTTTTAATTTATTTTTGTCTCGAAAAATATTTATTCTTGCTTACTCATTTCCTATTTTAGCTAGGCTCGGTTTACTTTTTTCTACCATTAAAATTAACTGGATGTATACAAATATCCTTTCTCAAACCTTACCGAAGCTTCAAAAGATATTAAACAAATAGTTTCGGGAAGATTTCATGCAATTAATAAATTGTCGGAAGGCATGGATCGTGTAATTAGTATTGTCTTTGTTTTATTTGCCTTGGCAAAGTTTAAAGATTAAAGTTAAATATCTTTCAACGACGGCGCGGCTCTCAAAGCACCATCATCAGATATCCAAGAGCATAATGGGAGATTTGGGGGCGAAGTGAAATGTATAAGCATCAGACTATTTACTTTTATAAAACAAATTTCCTTAGAAGGGCTCACAGTCGTTATATATTTGTTAATGTGAATAGGACTTACTTTAAGATAAATTTTAAGTATTAAAGTTAAATTGACTTTCACTACTTATATACCGTAATAATTTATATGTGTAACATAAATTTACCACTATTTTATTTGATTCATGAAAACTTGGAGATTTTAAAGCATAGCATACAGAAAGATGTGATGATATAAAAATAATAAGAGTTTACCTTAAGTGTCAAATTAATACATTTATTTAAAAAAATAATCACATTTTCCTCTCTATTTATACTTTTCATTTTTAAAGAGTAAATATCATTAAGAAAGTATGTGACTCCGCCAAAATTTTAATTATTTATAGGGGATCTATTATGTGAATTTCTATCAATGAATACTGTAATTCTCAAAAAGTAACAAATTTTAATTTGTCCATAACAAATTTAGGTGGCCAGCTGCCAGATGAAATTTCTCTTTGAGATTTGGCTTTCTTAGCATCATTACCAACACCCATTCACAAAATAAATTTCATATCAATTTAATTGTAGATTGTTCCCAACTTGTTTTCATATTTTTTGGGCAGACGTGCCGCCACTCTAAAATCTTAAATTTAAAAGCCATTAAAACAAAAGTATTTTAACCAACATTTTCCTGTCTCTCAAAATAAATGTAAAGCTGTATTGTTTTCTGTGAAAACCCAAAGTTCCTGATGACCTACAAAGAAAACGTGACATTTATTGAAAGCCGTTGATACTCTTTTGTCAGCACTTTCTAAATTCCCGCACCGAAGCTGTACAGGAAACTTATTTTTAAACGAGAAGAAATGCATGATTTGTCTGCTTCGATCCAGTCGAATCAGTGTGACAACTTTGATATTTTCTTGCCATTACGGTTCGTAACCTTGAATATCGCGAATTTTCTTAAGCTATGGACTAAAATATTTTAACCATGCAGTCAACAATTGACAAGTATAAATTTCTACATTATAAATATGTGCAAGTTACTTACATATAGACTATAAATATTTAAAAAATACCAATATCATTCAAGCACATTTGGAAAGTTTTTAAAATCATTAATACAAATACGTCAAAATACGTCACTTTCTAAAATTAATAATTTGAAAATTACCTGAAAATGTTTTTTTAACAAAACATGTATTTAATACAACAATTTTAAATATTTCAAAATGTTAAATCATCTTTCCGTGGTCCATATGTCAAAGCAAACACTAAAGAAAGCTATATTTTGTATTTTCAAATAAATATGATTACTATCCAACCATGGCTTATATTTGCCTACGTTTATGCAAAATAAATCTCAGTTTGTGCGAATTTTGCGACGCGTGAAATAACGTGGACATTCTGAATTGTAAAACAAATTTCTGCGAACCGTGTTTGGTTATTTTAGAGACCAAAGTTAGTGTTTAAATATGCAAAACTGTAGGAACTTGTGTATTTGCTCTTTAAAACACTTTGAAATTGTTTTGCTTTCCTTGTGACAAAATTTGATTTCACTTAAGAATTAGTAGCGAATTGATCAAATTTTATTTACAAATGCATTTTAAATGAATGTGTATAAAAAATTATCAAAACCTCATGCAGGTTGTTACATCTTCTATAAAAGTTTTTAATGAGTCAAACAATAAAATTAATTAATTTGTTTTTCATGCTGTAATTTAATTTTTTTTATTTATTAATTAAATTGTAACGCCATCTATCTTGGCTTGACTTTTAGAAATTTTGAAATAAGGTACAGTGAAGACTTACGATCTTATAAAGAAAAGTCATATTACGCAAAACTTCTTATTGCCACTAAATACAAACCTACACTTAACAAAACAATTGAAACAACAGTGGAGGTACTACATATAAAAAGAAAAAAAATTGAATGAACAGTTAAACCTGGGACGTTCGATTATTTTAGATTATCTGTCGGACTAAATACATCTATAATATTAACGATATTTTCGGAAAAGAAGAATATTAATGTAGAAAATCATACAGTACATATTACTTGCTAAAGATTGGTTGAAATGGAAAAAGTAGACATTATGTTAGTATTTCTAATGTAACTTTATATACTGATGTCATAAAGCCCCACAAGTTTAACTTTATCACATATCATATATTGAAAGCTTGGTGTTTCTTCTAGGAAGCCAATAATACTATTTGTGCTTATCACCAAATTCAGCTCTTTTCTTCTTAAGATATATCTTCCAACACAGCTTAATATTAAGGTTTTGTTTCATTAATGATCAAATGAACTCATTGAGTGAACTTCTTTCAGTCCAGTCCACCATTGTATTGTTTGCTGCTTGTAGGTTTCCAGTGGTTTCTTGTGATTTTTATCAACCACCAGTAGTGTAGTGTCTTCAGAAAACGTAGCTAATGTATTGTATTTTGATAGAGCTAAATCGCTGATTTTTAATAAATAAACAGAGGAACAAAGTACGCTTTCTTGAGTCACCCTTTCTTTAAATTCTTTCAAATCAGAGTATTTATATTTCTGTTTTATTCTAAATGATCTCTCTGAGATATAAGACGATAAAATCTCTACATATTGCTTTAAAAGCATTAATTTAAGTATAAAGGAGACAAAAAATTTTTTAGGTATCTATTATAATATTTGACCAAATGATTTGATCAAACCCTAGTTCCTATTTTAAGCTAATATTAGCATTGGTTATATTCTTTTCCGACTTCTGATTATTTATTATTTAAATAGGCATTTATTATCATTTGCGTATGCGCCTTTTTATGTGATACGAAGAATATATCTTTTAATCTTTCATGTTGTGGTCCAAAAAGAACGGTCTGTAGCTTGAGAAATTCTCTATTCTCTATTTATGATTGCAAATTCTCCAATGCTATTGGGCGAGTGAACGGGTGACAAAATGTGCTACCAGAGTCGTATTTGGATAGTTGATTGCATACAGTTTTAACAATTTTGACTAAGTATTTACTCTAAATATCTTCCGTGTAAACTTTTTTGATATTCTTGGTATTCGTTTAAAAAATCGTAAGTTTTATTGTATATACAACTTACGTGTTGTTGTTATTGATTTCCTTTTGTTGGAGTATTTTATTTGAGCATAATAGGGTCCTGTTTTAGTAAGGCGTTCACTTAATTCTATTGACGTTATCTGTATTTGAAATATGAATTTATTTTAGGTAGACTCAAATTCTTTCTTCTCTCAAATACTCTGAATTTCTGTTATAAAAATATAGTTGATTTACTTAAAAAATTATTTTTCTCCTAAACCCATTTTCTATAACCAACAAATGTTTTATTTGGGTTTCGGTCGAATAAACAAAGTCTGTTATGCAAACACCGACATTTCCGATATCTTTCACCATGTAACATAAAAAATAAAAAAATCCGATTTGTGTCACAAAAACCTAAAATAGAAACTAAAGGAAATGCAACTGAATAAAAAATCGGTCACGTTAAAGTGGAAACATTGGGTTTCTTTCTTCATAAAATTTTTATATCAAATACTTTGTGAGCCCAACATTTTTATGGTTGTTTTCTGATGGTTACTTTCATTTAGGTAATTTATCTCGATCTGTTTCACAAAACAGCTCTTGCTACTTTCCGTGAAAACCAACCATAAAAAATATGCCATTAAATCAGAGTTCTAATGGCAGAATCCCAGAAACTTTATACCTCCATTTTTCAATCATCCGCAGAAACTGCAAAAATTTGCAGATATTTTGTACTTCTGCTCAGCCTATACTAAAACAAATAACGATTGAAAATTCAAACAGATTTAAATGGGAATTTAGCACATTTCGGATTAAATTTTTATTTAGTCAAGAAATGTACAAAATAAAAAACTGTTTTTTGTTAAATCTTTTACAAGTTAAAATTCCATAATAGTGTTGTAAAAAATCCCCAATGATTTACTAATATGGATAATCAGATTCGGTTGTTCTGGTAATCTGCAAAAATGAGTTAGATTGGTCCCATACAAGTACCTAATACAAGTTGCAGCTAATGGCATTTAATTTTTAATAAGATCTAAATGCATACGCTGAACATGACATTTTAAAAATTCAATAACCCATCTCCAGTTTTATTTATTTTCAAATCCACCGTTTAAAATCACTTTTCACCTAACCTGACTGTGTATGAATTGCATAAATAAATTCAGCATTGCATCGCATATTTTACAACCATAGTAAAGTTGCGCGATAGAAAATTCTATGCGGCATATGACATATCTAATCTAGGACTTGTGAATATATACTCAACTTGATAGAAGCAAAATATGTGCCCCACACCATTAAATTTTCAAAGTGCGGCCTGGAATTGATACGGAATATTTTACAGCATATTTCAGATATATGCCGAGATTTGGCTTTCTTTATGTTCCGCATTAAAAACGATGACACTTTTCCAAAGGTAGTAATTTTATTTCAGTGAAATAATAAATTCTGTCAATATTTCTATGCTAAATGAAATTTGATAAGCATTTATTTAAGCAATAACTAAATTTTATATTTATAAGTTAAGTTAGGTTTATTATAAATAATATTCGAAATTAGACGCAAAAATAAAAACAACTTAACTTTTTTTTAAGTTCAAACAAATATACAAAAATTCTCCGGGGTGGTCATTATATTTTTTACTAAATTTTCTTCATTTTATTAATTAACATTACTTTACAGAACAAAATTTTCAGTAAATTTAAATGTCCCGCTACTTTCCTTAAACGCAATTATTTATTTATTTATTTTAGAATTTAATCTTTAGAGTGGCAAATCACTTTTAATATTTTATGTTAGTTTTCTTGTATTCTCTGGAATACTGTCTGCCAAAAATTTGTTTTCGTACCAAATTGGTGATTTTTGCAATCCAGGATGAAGTAAAAAAACTTCACTTTACAAAATTCAACAGTGTATACACAGTTTTTTAATTCATAATTATACTTTAATGAAGTAAATCCTGAGTCAGATTTTAATTTCTTTTATGATGAGGAAACATTGCAGTGAAAAACTAATAAATATTTTTTTGATTTGACACATAAAAACGTAATTTTCATATAAAATCATATATTATTATATATATATATTATAAACTTAATTCAATATTATTATTTCTGATATGATATGCCGAAAATTAAGATATCATAAATTAACTACATTCAATTAACTTTTAATTTAATTAATTTAACATGATGAACTTGGTGTTCATTCTGAATTATTTAGCTTCGCGACAAAAATTCTAATTTTGTTAAATTTTACTACAATTCAATGATAATTATATTTTTAGTTATAATATGGGACCTTTCATCTTTTGATTTGTTGATTCAGTAATAGGACCGTTAACCTATTTTCTATAATGAAAAACCAGAAGTCAGTGGCACAAACTATTTTAATCTAAGAAAGACCAAATTATCGAAATATTTTTAGTAAATAACTCTACACTTAATAACATTGTTACAATATTCGTTAATATTTATTTGTTCTTTCATATTTTGCCCTCTAATCATATTTGTCTATTAAAATATTTATATACAAGTTTCTCTTACAGTTAACTTTTGATTGTTTCTTTTATTTACTTGATAAGTTGATGACAAATAGTGTATTTTTGAACCTGTAATAAAAATTTATTTTTGAAACTCAAACTGAAATCTTTAAGATCTTAATCTTAATGAGAGACCCACAAAATTGTCGTTCCCCTTATTTTAAGAAAAAATAAACTTCAGAACAAACATTTTTGAAACTTAATTAAGAGAAAAAAGAGAAAAACTTGATTGATACCAAAGAAGTCCAAAGATTGAAAATTGGTATGCTAAATCATGGAAAAAGACATAAATATTGTGTTTTGGAAAATTAAACATTTAATGAAATTTTGACTGATAATTTGTTTTTATTTATAGTATCAATAACATTATTGATTTCCCATCATAGTACTTAAGCTCCCCTCTCTTCCTTCGTTCCATTTAGTCAATAAGAACCAATATATAGGGTGTTCGAATATTCTACCAACACGGTAACTGGAATTCATGAAAAAGTGATGAAAATATGTATCCTTTACGCTTTCTAGATACAAAGTATTAATGTTCAAAAAAATCATTCTTATCCAGAAATATCAAATTTTCTAGAATAAATAATTTCTGGAAACTTTAGCCCCATATTTTCAATGCCACTGGCTAAATAATAATATTAACATATTTTGAATTCTTCGTTGTTCAAAAGAGCGCATGAACAAAAGCACAGTTTTGATACATTTTTAATCAATACATTGCAATAATTATACATCACAAATGCCAATAATTAAATTTATCAAAATTACAAGACTCTAAAATCCAGAAACAATTGAGCAGTAGTCTGGAACCAAAAAGGAATCAAAGAGAAACGACGTGAAAAAAATAATAAAAAATGAGAACTAAAAGAAACAATTTTGCAAAGGAGACTCCTTTGCATTAGCTATAAAACGTGGATAGAAAGAAATCAAAGTACAAATTAAAACTTCAGGTAGGTTTTTTATTTATTTATTTTATTATTTTGAGACCTGTAACCATATTCTTTAATTTATGTTTAATAAATTTTGGTCAATAATTCAAATATTTCTATTTATTTATTCTGGTAAAATAAAACCGTGTTGGCAGACGTTAAATAATTTGTATACAAATTTTTGTAATGTTATAATTATTGTAATATGAAGTACTACGGGTAATCGCCAGCAATGGAATCTGAGTGGTGATAGTAACTATAGAATTTTTCGAATGATATATTAAAATCATTCATAAAAAATCGATTATGTCGATGTATACACCGTTTCGAAATCCCAGTTGCAATTTTCACATTTTAGATATTTATCATATTCTGATTTCAACTTGAAATTATTGGCTGAAAGATATGGATTCAACAAGTGGTCTACTGGGTATAAAACTATTATATGAGGAGAAATATAGAAAATAACATAGAAACATACCTCTACTATTTTGGAACTGAGATAATAAACTGAGTTGAATAGGGGTGTTAATTAGAATAAAGGCATGCGAATTTTCCAAATAATTAGTATTCAATATCATGTCATCATTGGTCCATGGAGTTTCTGGAAAATTATAATCCCCACCAATTAAAATTTTATCATGCTTGTAATTTTGAAATAGATGTTCAATCTGTATTTACATGTTCAGTGAATTTGTAATCGTCTGATCCAAACGGCATATATAGACCCCCATCAAATTAGGTTACAATTAATTGTTCCACATATGTTTGAAAAATACGCAAATGGACGGTAATTAGAAGGCAATTATATTGCAACAACCACGTATTTTAATTATTGTAATTTCGATTTATTATAAAAATATTGCACCTGTTATATTGAAAATTATTACACAATAATAATATGAATGAAATATATTTATGACCGAAAATTTTAAGATTATAATAATAAACAAATAATTTAACTCAATGAACTACAATTTTTAGAATTTATTTTTCGACATCTACGTAATATGTTAAATTTAAATAAATAAATTATTTTCGCAGGAAAATAGAACCTCTGAACCATTAATCATTAGTATTAAATATAAAAGTAGATCTACCCTTGGATCAGCTAGTTGAGAAAAAAAAACGTATTTTAATTCAAACCCATCCAGAACCGCTTATAACTTTCAACAGTATTTCCGGCCCTATCTCTTTCACATTCTTTTTTTTTTTCACGAATACGGCCATTTATTTTCCATCCATCCCAAAATCAATTTCTCTAGATAAAACATTTATTCCGCGAATATCTGAAAACCCCCCAGAGATAACAGAAAAAAATGATGAAAGCGAGAAATATGTCACATATATCTAACTTAGAGCCCCGCTTCTATGCGGTTCCACAGTTGCGTGTATGTGTATATTCATCATGCCACGAATTGACATGTCACAGCTTTCAGTACGGTATAAGAAGATGTCTTAGTTAAAATAGAATTTCAAACATATTTTGTTGGCGTTAAAAGGGCCCATATTCCAGTATGTATACAGAGCGTCCAATTATTCAGCCAACAACTTGACCGAAGAGCAAATTTATGATGAGGTAGAAACATAAATAAAAATCATTTTTTCCCTATAACGCCAACGCCCAACAATATTTTTCTTTGGAGTAAGACATAATTTATTGTCTGAAAGCCTAAACTTTTAATAAAAATATTGATCAAGTTTTTCAAAAAATCTTTGAAAATTTAAGGCTTCTACTAAATATCATGTTGAGATTCTAGGCAGACGTTCATATCAAATAAGATGCGTCAATGTAAGAACAGATAAACACAAAACGCCGTAAAGGTCAATCAGATTTGTCATTGGCCTAATATTTCAGTACAATACATAGATTTCGAAAACATCATAGTAAAACGTCAACATTCAGAAATCAAGGACAATAAGAGAAGTCATAGAAATAGAAAAAGGTTCCTATAAGTTTGATAATAAGAACTTGGAAACCAATATCAGTAATGAAACAAATAAGGATCGCCAGTAAAACCGTAAGCAGGAAGTTAAAAAACAAGACCTGAGGATAGCAAATGTGACTCTACTATAACGTTACCAGAAACAAAACTAGAGCCGGTTAAATATAAAGTCAAAAAAAAAGTTAAATTTCGTGACCATTCGACCGCTGGAGTCGGCAATTTTTTATATTCTTTTCAAAATCATGACAATTTATGTCAAAAGGTATATTTTTCAAATACGTGTAAAAATATTTTCCAATTATATTTATTTCCATTTGTTAGTTTGACTTTAGTTGGT
Source organism: Hermaeophaga mercurialis (assembly GCA_951812935.1). NCBI lineage: Eukaryota > Metazoa > Arthropoda > Insecta > Coleoptera > Chrysomelidae > Hermaeophaga > Hermaeophaga mercurialis. The sequence goes on from OX638358.1 coordinate 41,348,920, forward strand.
ATTTTCTAGCTAATACAAAATTCCAATATAGACACTGTAATTTTACCTCGCAGACGAAAGGCTATTTTTCTTTTATGCGAACTGACTGATTAGCATGAAGATTGTGCTTTACTTTAGAGTACATTGTATTCCAAAATGAAAGGGCAAAGTGCCAAGTGTACCGGGAAATTGTCCGGAACAGACCGTACTTCCTTATAATTCCAAAAACGTTTTTGCTCGAAACAAACTAGCTCTGACATTATGCAGTTCATCCTCGCACTAACTCCAAACTTATAGAACGTGTACGTCTTTCATTGATTTCCTTAGCGCAGTAGTTAAAATCTTTTTCTTACTATATTTTATAAATGTATGTGACCTTGCAAAATTTAACTAGGCCCTTTCTTTTCCCCTAAATATTTTCGCTGAATTTTAAATTAGGTGTATTAAATGATGTTTAAAATCAATGAAGTATTAAAGCAAGGGACTAAATAAAACAATTCAGAAAAAAAAATCCCAAACCATGGGAAAAAAGAAGGAATAAACCATGTAATGCCTAAACATTATAATTAAAAATGGATTTGAATCAAAGAAGGGGTATTTTATTACACTAGTTTTTAAGAATATTGATTTTGGCTTTAGAAAAATGAAGTTAGACGAAAATACGATCGATGATTTATACGTTTCATTAAAAAAGAGAGGCGGCAATAATTAAACTAAAAATAATATTAAATATGTAATGCCCTTGCCTTTTCTACTATTTTGACAAAGTAAAAGTAAAACTGCAAATTTCGCAAGATAAAGTGAGTTCACATGATACATGAATCCGTAAAGATTAGGCAACATGTATAGTAAATTCTGAGCATGCATTTGAAAACCTAAGAGCACCCTAACTTTTTAACTGAAAAATTTAAGAAACAGTCCCTGACTAGGAATTTGCTGACTACATTTCAAAAAACCCAAAAATTATGTAAAAGCAAAACTAAAAACAGAAAGATATATGGAAAACAAGACAGCTATTGTAGAAGAGGCCAAGAAACTGGAAAATCTAGGTGACAGGCAGCAAACACCGAGAAAAAATCTTATTTCAGAGTTTTCAAGAAAAAGTAAAAAATTGAGAAAATCCCCAAGTAAACAAAGAGAAGGCTTAGGAACAGAAGAAGTACTCATAACAAAGAAAAAGAAAATGTGAACTGGGAGTAAAAAAGTAAGTTAAAATCACAAAATATGATCTAAGTACTTATCGAAAAGTATAACAGGGAAAAGATTAAAGCCCAAGATGGTGATATTTCATTATAACAGACAAATTTCTTTTTCGGGTGTGCACTGCTATTTATATACATATGTGCCTGTTAAATATTTCTTAAAAATCTATTTTATTTGAAAGTAAAATTTTGTAAATCTATCTTTTTATTATTATCTAATTATCTAATTTTCTCATTCTACTTACTTGTATACCAAAATTCCCTACATCAATCTTTTAAAATATATTTTATAAATAATTTTTTTCTTGCAATATAAAGGACAATATTTTTGTAATAATATTACATGTATTGTCGCGCTGTTGACAATTTTTCATAAGTTTTAAACTGAACTGTCTTACTTTGGCAGTGAGTTACAAAGTAGTTTTGCCCCCGGAATTGTAAATAAACAGACATATGAGCAGTTTTCCGGACGCCACATGAATATCTAGCATACTGGAAAACTTTCCGTTATAAATTTTCTTCGACGTGGAAGTTGTAATGATGTGATAATTTCATATTAAATTTTCATTTCAGGTTAAAGTTGGATCTTACAGGAATTACACCTGACTTGTACGAAGAATGAGCTTTTCCGTTTAAGCCAAGATTTATGCTAAGAGAAGGTAAAGACTTGTCTTTCAATCTGTATAAGAATCCAATTACAAGATAAGACATTTTTTATGCCTTATCTGATGATGACGAAAGGTGAAACGTATATCATATAAGAATATTTAAAAGCTTTGAAAAACCGTGGAAATTAAAGGAAAGTACAGTTTATCTTTTAGATTTATATTTAGTATAATAATTAATAACTTAAAATTAAATTGTACTCTGAAAGAATTTTCATGACCTTTTTTGATTAAGAATATCAGAATTCAATAAAAGTTTTACAAATTATATTTATATTATTATATTATTTTTTCAAGAACTAATTAATTTATTCAGTTTGCACATTCTCTCTATTTCCCTAAAGAAAATTAAAACTTTATATCATTTAAAGATTTATTTACTGTTTTTACATAATTTAATGTCCTGTTAAAAAAAGAAAATAACTAATTTCAAACTAAAAGATTTTTATCTGATTGTCTTTGAGTTGATTCATTACTACGATAAAATTATATGACCCGCTGTATAATGAAATTATCTATCTTTTTCAGCACTTTAGTGATTTACATTTTCAAATGCAATTTAAATAAAAATCTGATGTGCCAAGTCGCAATAAAATAGTAAGGAAATTGAGTTTTGAGAACCAGCGGAATCTCCGTTATTCAAATTAGATTGAAAATATTCGCTGCTGTAGAATACAACTTTTTGTAACTACATTTAAAAACTTTGAGAAATATTTGATAATTGATCCTCTCTTGTCGATTGGAGTTAATAATTTAAGTGAAAAATTGAAGAAGAATATTCATTCATAAGAAGAAGACAACTTTTTTGTTGGCATGTTATACATACACTTATATACATATTGTTGATTTAAAATATATTTAAACAAATACAAATTTTTAACAGCATTTGTTATTCATTAAATTTTCACATTTATATTTGAGTCATACTCAATGAAATAAATTATAATTTTAACAATTTGTAATACTATTACAATATATATCGTTTCTCATTTTATAACATTTCATGAAAATGCAATTTAAAATCCTTGCTAAATCACAGCAATAAAATTTTAACCCCCAAATATTGCAACCGGTTTAAAAGGGTTTTATTGATTTTATATTAGTTAATGAGGTTATTTTATATATTATATATATATTAAGTAGTATATAATGTATTCGCACTACTAGATGTATTCAAAATGATTAAAGCCTCCTTTCAGGTTAGTATATGTTTTAATTTCAAAATACATATGCGACTTAGAAAGAAATGTATCTAAAAGAACAAGATTATTATTGTTTGTAAGAAGACATTATCATGTGTCTAGTCTTTTTTATTACCTCACCTCCTTATTGCTAATCTAAATTACTGTTCTCTTTTCGTTTTCAATTTCTAAATTTAATAAAATCAAGAATATAAAATACACGGCATACCCAAATTAAAAATAAAAATCTAAATTTCTGTTCCCCAGACATGTACAAACCTGGAATATTACCTTAAATCAAGGGCATAATTTTGATTATAGTTTTTTTTCATTATATAATATATAATATAATATATATACAGAAATGGCTAGGTTCCTAAAATATACTAAAGTTAATCTATTCCATAAAAAGTGTACAGTAGAAAATGTAAACCATATTTCTACTTTTCTTAAAACAATATTGAACAATGTATTATACGTAAGCGACCCATACAGTTGAATAAGTTTCTTGCTCCACTTAGAATGTGCTCCTTCGACAAACTACTAATGTTATTGGTACTTCAAATACCAACAAAGTTTTGTTTACCTCCGCCATCCTCCTTGCATACTTATCTGATTATTCGGAAGTAACTTAACTTTGGAAAACTTGCTTCGACTTTCCCATATTGTTCCGTTACTTTGGATTCTATTTGCGAAATTCGATGCTGAATAATCTAATTTACATTCATAAAATAATGTCATTATGGGAAATGGAAACTTTGATGCAGCTAGATTATTGGCTCTATTGACTTCGTTGCTTTGTTTTGTAGCTAAAATCGTAATATAAAATGTATGGACAATACGATGTGATTAATATTTCATAGGCAGATTGACATAATTATTAAATAATAACACAAACGCAATGAATAGTAGATTTGTTTATTAGCCACGAATATTAAATTAATACATTAAATTTATACTATTATTAGTTTATTAGTGACATAATGGCTTAATTTGTTGTAAATTTAACTATTTCATGGATTAGAATTATTACAATATTGTAGAATTTTTTCTCTAATACATCAAAACATTTTTTTTTTACTTTCTGTTGTTAAAAGAAATTATACGGTTCTAAAAAAACTTGTTTTGAGTCAAATATTTTTTTGGTTGTACATTTTTGTAGTGTAATTGGAAACAATTTTGTACAATATTTTGTGCCAATTTTTCCTTCATATCATATTACCTGATTTTTCTTAGTATGTTGTAATAACACGTACTACTTAAAGGCTTATTCATATTGAACTCTTAAATAAAATCAGCACGTAATATTTTTAAATTTTATCTGAATTCCTAGTTATCATTTTTACTCTGCCATCTAACTTGTGAAACTCACAGATAGGAAGTAATTATGTCATTGTCAATGAAAGGGGTGAAATACAGTCTTTAGGGCTCCGGTACATTCCAAACAGTGTATTAGGGGGGAAATATATTGTGAAATAATTGGCACTAAAATAGCTTTAACATGTGTATTACGATATGAAGCAAATGAGTTTTCTTCGTAAAAAAAAGTCACAAATTATATCCATAATAAACAAAAGTACATTACAATATAAATCTCTTAATATATTAATTCAGACAACCTAATTCCACTGTTTATATATTAATATGGAGAGATGGAATGTTTTTAACTAAATTTTTTTTGGAATTACCTCGCTTTATTAGTTAAAACGGTAAGATCCCCGAGCATGCGCGTACTTTGAAGATGTATCTAATAAAACTAGTTTTTTCGCACTAAGTCAAAAATGTAACATTTTTTTTCTTGTAATTTGGAATACAATTTACTGTCTGAAAACCTAAAATTCTCATTTGAAAATCACTGTAAATACATTTTCACAGTGGTTAAGCTCATAAAAGTTATTCCAGAAATATTAGAAAATAAGGTATATATATTATTCATTTCTTCGGTATATGGAACAAAATAAAATGTGGAAATTGTCACTTAGTCCACGTTTAAATATTTCGAGACTACAAAACAAAACATTACATTACAAAGTCAAAAATATTATAAACAATGTTTTTAAAAATTATAAACCTGAAATACACCACCGAAAATAAAATATAACATTTATTTGTACTTTTAAAAAACAATAACAAATTAGAGAATTAAAAAACAGAAGTATTGAAAAAGATAAAAAATTGATAAATGCATTTTGAGACTCTAATTCTTTGCGGTTTATTTTATGTTTAGGTAAAAGAAATTATAGAAATTACATTAAAATCAATTAATTTCAAGGAAGTAATGAAAATAAATAATCACTTAATTTAACATAAACAATTTTTCAATATCCACAAACGTCACCAATCAAAATAAAAAATGATTCGGAAGGAATAGAAGGCAACCACGTTCTAATTGGAGGTTTACTAGAATGTTAGAATGCTTCTTATGGGTAATAATAATTATTTTACTTTCAGCCATAGTAGCTCAAAAGTTAATCACATTGTTTAATAATTTAAACAGCGAGAAATTATGTGACCTATAGGAAAATAATTTGTTGTTTCAGAACGATTTAGTAGGTCCTAAATAATAATTTTAGTCTCAATTAATGAGCAATACTTCCCTAAATATTTAATGATGTCCTGAGTAAACACTTAGTCAAATGCAGGATCAAAATAGCGGAAACGCGACTCTGAATAAAACTAGTAGAAAATAATTTTTTCTATATCTAGATACGACCAATTATACTTTTACTAATTAGGACTTGGTATAACAAATCAGGATCAAAAACGAAAATGTTTGTTTAATTGTCATTATAACTATGATAATTCTAATGTTGTTTTTCCGAGTATTAGCAGTAATAGGGGTTATCACCGTTTGATACCCCTTTACCAGGAACTTAGCTTACCCCACTGGCCTCGAGTTCATTTTATAATAGAACTTGTTACATAATTAGCAGGTAAGCTAACCTTGTTTGGCAAGTGTCTTCAATAAAATTTGGTCCTGGCTTCTAGCATTCATACTAGCATTACTCGATTCCTTTGACCCAGTAGGGTTAGAGAGTCCAGATACTCCCAAACGAGTCTGGATGTAATCTTAATAGATCCTAGAACATGCAAAGCTAGAGCAAATAAAGTTTTATATATTCTTGTATCCCTTTTGAGATTTTCCTGAACACGTAATATGATTTCGAATAGTTCCAAGAGGAAACTGAGTTTCAAACTAGGTCGCTTATCATACATAGTCGCATTCGAGTCCTCATAATTTGGAACCCATCTGAAAACTAGATGAATTCGTTGGAAATAGACCATCTGGCTCGGATTTTAAGATATCAAATATCTCTACTTGCTGAAGACGGTGATACATGCCTATTTTCCCCTATGATCTTATCATTCTCCATTAATTGATAAAGATCTTTGCCTTCCCTTTTTCATTGTTGCGAAGTACCCACTTATCTCTCTGCTTGATACAACACGATGATTCAATAGCTCAAAAGGGATGCATATATAAAAAGGAAGCTATGATCACATCTGTGTAAAGCTTTACAAACAAATTTCCCATATTTTTCCGAAAACCCTGTACGTTTATAGTAAGGCGGTGCTCTTTAAATGAGTTTGCCAACATGGGATTCTACATCATCATCTCCATCTCTCTGTTATTAAAATGTAATTAGTGTTTTACCACTTTCTTAAAAATAGATTGAAAAACCAGAACGACTATGTCAAATGTGTAAAAAATCTCCTTTAATAAGTCCTAAGAGAAGGTCGTAATGCATGATACTCCAGAGTAAAGTTCAGATAATAATGTAGAGTTATAAGTTTAACACTTTCTTGTATAGTGAAAGTTAGGTACCTACAGAAAAAACAAGTGAATTTGTAGAAAATGATAACCAATTCCTTTGACATCGTTTCGAATAATAATTTAGTTTCTTTGAAAAATTTTGAACATAAATTAGCTCTATTTTTCGCCACAAGAATTTGTTCATAATTTATTTATATTTCAAAGAGACATAAAAATCATAGCAGTTTTTTTAGTTTAGTTAACTTCAATTAAAAAACCGGTGAACTTTAAGATTTATCTTATAACTTTGTCACTAACTTAGGATTTCAATTAAGTTTAGGATGTCGTCCGCGAAAGTGAAAATTTAGTTGTTATTTATTTAAATCCCACTTAAAAGTTGAACACCAACCGAAATTAAATTTTCATGAGCCACCACCAGTTATGTAATGATATCGGCATTGAATAATTAGATTTTCCGCAAGAAAATCACTCCCAAGTGTTTTATTTAACGAAGTACAAAGTCTTAAGAGCCTACGGAGTTTTGTAAAAGGAGTTGTCGGACCGGCTTAGTTACTCTAGTTGCTGCTACTTCGAAAGTTGGTGTTATTTCCTTTGGGAAATAACCGACATGGCTGCAAGATCCGAATGAGCAAAAGAAAATTCAGAAAATTCCGCGTATGATTCAAATATTTTCTCGTACGTATATTGTATGAAACGTTTCTTAAATTGCATTTCGATGAAGAAAGGAATGTGTGCACTCCAAATTATTAACTTTCTAGTGAATACGTATTTCATTAGAGGAAGTTCATATACTCGAATGTCATATGCAGACTCGTTTTCATTTTTCTCAGTATTCAAAACTTAATATTCGTCTGTTGTACTGAAAATAGTCGATTAGATAAACTATATGAAATTCAATAAATATTTAATAACACGTATATAGAGTGCATCTCAAAGCAATCCATTAATTTTATTCCGACTATTTACATATTAAAAAAAAGAACTTATCAAAACAAAATAAGAAGCAGCTGGTAATAATTTAAACATCCAATAGACAGACCAAAAAAAAATTATTAAAAAAATTCATGAGGTTCAAAGAAGGATCGATTAATTCAAACCTAACAAACTTCTCAACGTCTGTAATTTGGAAATCGACCTATTTCATTTAACTCACGTTACTCCAATAGAAATAGCTAACGACGTTAAAACTAACCTTAGCAATAAATAACTGGTGAAAAGGTATTGTTCTGCTGACATAATTTTGCAATGCCTCATTATTTAGAATTAGAAATAATCCTGCATGATAGAAGATATAGAGATTATGGAAACAAGGAAAACCGCATCTAATCGACCCAATTTTTTGCTGCCTGTTGTTTTACAAGAGATTGCAACAAATAATTGAAAATAGCAATTTTAGAGACTATCAATTTGAATTTAGCCAGAAGCACTCGATGATATACCAAGTGTACCGTATTACTGCCAATGAAGAAAAACAAGTCTTCTCTATTCCTCGATGTGACTCTAACTTTGAGTAAAATTTGGTACTAAGGATTATATTGAAAGTATCCATATATACAATATGTAGAGATTTTAGAACGCGATATAAATTATTTAGATTAAACCAGAGGAGCGAATGTTTTTATTTTGAGGAAATAAAATCATGTGTGCTTTATGAAAGTTTTTTGGTCTAACTCTTTATATAATATACAGAGTGTTAAAAAAAAGTTCGAATATTTGAACAGGGTATAGTATGTACCAAAACGCAAAATGTTTCAAAAATAAATAACTCTGTATATCCGAAACCATCAATTTGCGGACCCATGTTTATTAAGACTTTTTGACTTATTTTGGTTCATACTATACCCTGTTCAAATATACGAACTTTTTAAACACCCTGTTTACTACCGATTTACCTAGATCAGAGACACTATACTACTAGTAATTTATAAAAATGCACAAGAAAGCTACAAGCAATAAATGCAGCCGTATCCTGGAATAAAAGATAGAGGATTAAACCTAATTTACTGAAGTACATATACTTACATTTTTCTAATAAAAAATGAGGATAACTCCTGTTGCTGGACATCAAATGAACCACAGTTCGTACGGTCTAAAAGTATCCTGACATGAGAAATTAATTCGTACCACTTATCTAAGGTTCAGTATATATATATATATAACAAATAATACCATCATATATCTGTAAATTTCCTCGAAGTACCATATCAAATAATAATAATAATAATAATATTAATAATAGCGATCCTTTTCGGCACAAGCTCTGTAAAGCGTCTGGAGTTATCTACTTGGAAAGTAAATTGTAGTGTACTACTATTATTATTATTACTACTATCGTTATTTAATATATTAAAATACAATATTTTCAATGCAAAAACATTTACTTCTTTATAGACTTTAATTATTTCCGTAAGTATATCATATTGTCCAAATTTACAATAACGTGTCTTTTTAGAAGGAAAAATAACGGAATAACTTTTTTTATAAAATAAATTATTTCATTCATTTCATGATTGCAATACTGTGGAATAATTATTTTCCCAACCCGATGCCACTGGACTAAGAAACCAAAACTTTTCCATTACTATGAAATTTTTCTTTTTATATTGGTATCTCTAAGTTCTCGTAAATTAAAAGAACGAAACAATGGAAAATATTCGGGATAATGATACCTTTTTTTTTCTCTGCGTATTGTTGATGTTTTCTGAATCAAAATTTTTTTAGGAAATCTTGACTGTCAAGATTATTCTTATAAACATGAATAAGAACATCTAATGAATGGAAAATATAAATGTTTATTCTCCAATGAAGTACAGAAGAAAAATAGCTTGAAATTGGTCTATTGTTATTTTGAATATGAATATACAGTCTGTCTAAATAAATTAATAAATAAGAAGTACTAAAAATTCGAATTCTTCATTTGAGTTAATCCTGACTGTTGAAAAGTAATAATGTAAAGTAATACTGTACACCCTTACGATAAATATCATTAATGAAATGAATTAATTCTTTGAACAATTGCAGAAATCTGTACAACTCTGTTTTATTTAATAAATAGGTGTACATTTCAACATTCTAAGAGTTCCGCTGAAACTTCTATTTAAAGATCATTGTTTGAACCGGTCATTTTTTGGAGAATATCTTTGATCACGTATACACTAAATTGTTTTAAACCAATTGTTCAAATTGTATCATAGACTTCTCAGTCATCACAATTCAGTATTGGTCTTAGCTGTTGTGGTTATTTTTCTCTATTCTTCTATGTTGCTGCATTTAAGTTTTCAGTCACTTATTTTTAACGTTTTGATATCGGTCTTTATTTCATTCTACCATCTTTACCTTGGTCTTATTTTACTTCTTGGATGTAATGTGGTTCAAGTGGACAATTTTCTGACCACTTCTGTTGATTCAATTCCTGTTATCTATTGTTTCGTTTGCGTATGTAATAGTGTGTCGTATTAATGTTTGATATATTATGATTGTTGTTTTGTTGATCTGTTTACTTGTAAGAAACTCGTTATTCATTTCAAATACGATTTCGTTTTTGAATTCTTGCTTATACTCTGTCTTTTAATGTTCGTTCTACTGTAACTCCTAAGAATTAAGTAAGTAATAAGTAAGTTAATAAATACTCTTTCAAATTACATGTTTTGTCCTCATAGATGGTCCCATTATTTATTCTACGATTTAAAAATTTAATTATAAAAATAACACTTCATCTAAATCACCAATTAGATATAAGCAAATACATTAGCTCCTGTTGCTTTTAATAAAAAAAGTAAAGGGTAATCGGCTAAAAACATCAGTGATTTTACTTCAGATTGAACAAAGTTGTTCCATTAGTACTTATCGCAGAGAGAAACTTTATCAATGCATGATTGATAACATTAAATATTTGGAAGGTGCATTAATTATTACTCCTAAACAAAAACAAAAAGTTACCACGAACTTTAACTAGGATTAATCCTTTATACATTAATTAATACCTATAAATTATAAGTAGTTCTACAAACGACAGACCTTCATCAAAGTTTTTTTAAATTTAACTAAAAACGTACTGATGTTATTTTTAGTGGCTTAGAGTGATACCTTGAATAGATTGACATGTTAGCGCCTTCTCATTTTTTTTATAAAAAGAAAATTGGTTCTATAAAATCAAAAGTATGCTCCAAATACACCTACGTCAACCTTGTGTAATATACTGATATAATATATTCAATACGTTTTACATAAATTTCCCTCCGTCAGTTACCAATTAGTGGCTCCAATATACAGTAATCAACCCAAAACCTCTGTCTGACACTAGTGTAGATATTCACTCCTCCCCTAAGGATCAATTAGAATCTAAGGGAGTACTTGACTGAAGGGCGATTGCCCTTTAAGGGACTCTGTCAACTAGTTGGCCCTTTGCACACATGTTATAAGCCGGATATTAAGACAAGGTAAGGTTGACGTAGAAACTGAGCAGAGGATTATTTAGAGAAACGCAGATGCTACATGCGGTTAAATATAATATTTCATAATCGCGTGTATTTAGACAGTATTTAGGTGATTATTATATTAGGGATATTTGCTTCTGTGTGACCTTTTGAATTATCTTTACGAGTTTGCTCTATATTTGTTAAAGCTACCTTTTTTTCACATCATGTAAAAAAAGAAAAAAGGCAGGTTCGCTTTTACTAGATAAAAAGATATAAAGTATGATTACACCAATATTAATAATAATCATATAAGTTATGTATAGCAAATAAAATAAATTTAAATAAACTTGTTTGATGTCTCAAAATAAAATATCTGCATTCAAAAACCGGTCAATTAAATTTATATAAATAAATTAGAAGTTCAAAAACATCAAAAATACAACTTGTATTCGATTTCTGATATTAGCTTCACACGCGTCATTTTCTTGTAAATTTCATAGAAAATGCTTATTGCCCACAGGGCAGATGGTTCTCCTCAGGTTTATTTCTATTTGTTGTGTTGAATAATAATTTTGGTGAGTTAGATTTTTTAAATTTCTACTTATACATAATATGCTTTATTAGATTTTTAAATTGATCTGCTTAAATAATTTATCAAGTTATTAAGTCTGTTCAGAAGAATATTATTTGGGTTTTTTATATATTTGGTTATTTTTTTTATAGATTTTAGGATGTAATTAATTCATTTAAATGTATCATTGAAAGGATTGTAAAATTGTATTAGTATAATAAAATGTTTGTATAAACGAGTCCATGTCTCATTCTGTGGATGTATAATTTTTTAAATTTAAAAAAACTTTTTTTTTAATTATTATGGCATTACTTTTCTTTATTTTTTAGATTAGCTAAAAAATGATCTTAGACAGCCATCCAAATAAGTTAAACTTCTAATCCTAAAAGTTCGTTTGTATACGATAAGTACTCAGGTAAGGACTAAGGTCAATGGTTAATGAGCTAAATTTTTTTCATCTATTATTTTTTTTCCACATGATACCTAAATTCTTCAAACATTTTTAAAAGAAAAACTCGATAAACTCGATCAAATACACGGTGCAATAATACCATTTCTTTTTTATTTGTTTCAATGTAATAATCTGTATTTACTTGTTTTATTTACAATTGTGATGTAAGAAATATTTAATGAAAACGAATACAATTTAATTAAACAAAAATAAAAATTCGAAAACAACAATAAAAATTAACCGAACATAAGAAATAATCCCGGAATGTTATTCCAAGTACAAAGATCTAATCTTAAAAAACTTAGAAAATTGAACAATTTTATTTTACTGTTTTAGATTTTTTATTATCGTTAATTATTTCGATACTTATTACCTCGATCTCTTGTAATAGAATTCTGTATTTTAGTTGAAATTTATAAGTATTTGTTGGAAAACTAGAAAATGTGGAATTTGAATATCGAATATCTTTTTTAAGGTTTACGTATTTTTACTTTTGTTCAATTAAGATGTATTCATTGTCATTAAATTTTTCTAACATCACTATAGTAAATAATAACACAAGTAAATACAAATTATTATATTAAAAAAGTTTAAAAAATAGTATTAATCTTAAGACAGAATGTTTAGATTTATTAATAATTTCATTTAAACGATATGTTCCTTTATTCGTGTATTTTAAAACATGGTGAATGCGCATTGATGTGCGATAATAAAATTAGCCACGTAGTTTAAACCGTTAAATTTATCGAGTTGTCACAAGAGAACGTTTTTCTTTTAAAAATATTTGAGGAATTAAGTTGCCATATTTAGAACTAAAAAAAACAGAGGAAAAAAATGTGTTTCATTAACTATTGAACTTAGGCCTTACCTGAGTTCAAAGTTTATTGCAGATTCGTTTATAATATCAGCAACTGCGCATTTATGGTGTCTATAAATGATACATTTTTGATTCATTTCAAATAAGTTGTTTAATAATTATAAATAAAAAACCGTTTTTAATTTCTAACTTTAGAACCCTATATTTCATTATCGAAGGTCGTAAGTGACACATTTTATATGAATACATTTTTAGCCCTTCTAGGATCTCCCAAGTTTTGGGTACGAACTCCTGGGATACCCTATACATAAAGAAAAAATTGTTAACCAAAAATACCATTTGTTACTGAAATTAACGAATATACAAATCGACTATTTGCTTTTCATAAATTAGAAAGGTCACCTATTATCTATATCTGATACACAATAACCAACTGACCTAGATAATGGCATAACCAAAATTCTCCCAAAAGGGTCTTTTATTCGAAATGTCATAACAGCGTGTCCTCTGACGTCGATAACGTGCTATCCATTTCTAGAATTACAGAAATATCAAAGCCTGATACCATCTCGAACTATAATTATATGGTTGGAGCTCGATAACACACAGAAGGAAATCGAATAAGTGATCATTTGCTTTGTTATTACTTAATATGAAGTTGTCAGCCGATATTAGTATTTCGAATTCGCTATATAAATGATTTGGATGCAAAATTAACAATCATGGCATTTAATTTAACCAAAATTGAGATTCGTACCTCCTCCGTGATGCCTCATTTACAACTTTTGTCGCAACCATATTTTTTTATTATTTAATTATCTATAAATAAAATTTTTCGATTTTAAAATTCTAGCGGTTTATTTTTATATTTTATTTTATTAATTATTGTTTCAAAGAATATTAAGTATTATTATTATTATAATAAATACATATCAGTTATATGAGAATTATATTCTGAATGTGACTTTATTAACTGTCATAAAAATCTTTATAGTTTCCAGTTTTAAATAAAGTGTGCCCAATGTTTGAGATTTTTTCACTACCTAGTTCTAATAACTTCACTCATATTTTACTTTTTTTCTTTTCTTCTCCCAGTTACTTAATTACTTGTAACCATTTCGTTGCCTAGCCTTTATCTTTTTTATATGTTATTAATCGTTTCTTCTATTTCATATATTTATAAGGTTTCTGTATAAGTTCTCCTTTTTCACACACGACATAAAATTTCAATTGATTATTAGAACAATTTAATTACACTATACGGTATGAAATATAATAGACATATCATTTATTGACTATTAGAGTCCAGACTAATTCTAATAACCGCAGTGAACATAATTACTTTACAGGTTTGGCCCATAAATATACCGATAGGACAATGAAAATTTTGTATCTGACCAATATATGAACGCATAAATCTAGTAAATGAAATGCATTTAATGTCTACTGAATATTAATGAAACTGTACGGGATTAATCGTAAAATAGCTTCAAAAGCTACAATGACTTAAACTAACGTAAAAATAAAGAAAATTGGTTTAATACTGAAAAAAAGAATGCAGGTTTAAGTAAAATTATTCTAGACAACGAGACATTTAAAAATAAAAAAGGGTCACGTCCTTTACCTAATCTTTTTTAATTAAAATCAGCAAATTTGTTATGATGTACTCATACAGATTTCTTAGTTTTTGTCCAAAAAATTTGAGTAAATAAAAGAACTTTTTAAGTGGTGATATATATATGAGAGGACTTACGAGATCGGACCAAAAAAGCTGTCCAAATAGTATATGAGAAAAAAAAACAATATATATACGAGTATATATATATATATATTTACAAATACCTTATAAAAAAGTGATTCTCTCATATGTTATGAGTAAGTAACTAACTTTAATTATAGTTAATTACAGTTAAAAGGTTCTTTGTTGGCAATTTTAAAGGTAAAAGTCAAAGGGTCAGATCCTCTAATGGATACTCTTTGATGAAAAATAATGAAAGAAAAACGCTCTTGGAAATCGAAATGCAAATAATTAGTTCCAGAGTTGGACTCAAAGTAAGTTTAGTAGGTCTTATTTGTTAATGTTTTATCAATGTTAGTTCGTATTTTACTCAAAAATGTATTGTCTTAACCAACTTTTTAATATATTTTAAAAGAAAAGTAATTAATTGTTTCAACTCTTACTTTGTGAAAACTATTAATAATAAATATGAAAAATAAATTATACTTATCTGAATTTCCACAGTATTAGAAACCTTTATTTAATCGACCAAGGTTTCACTATTTTATCCTATAGCATTTTCGAGATTTGAAGTAAGATTGACAGATTTTTTGTAAGCGTAAATAACTTCATAAACATTTTAACCAATCATTATTAAATTCTTCTTTTCCTAAAAACATTTTTTGTTATTATTATATAGGTATTTAGTCCAAAAAGTAATATAAGATAATTGAACTTGCCAGGTTTAATAGTTCGTTCAATATTGTATACTGAGGATATTTTAGGTATTTCTTTATTTCATATTCCTCCAAAAAATTAAGTTTATCTTTCTTCTCACTTTTATGAAGCATTTCCACTGTTATTTCCATTGTGTTATTAAGTGTAGGTTTGTGTTTAGTATCAACGAGGTTTTGCATAGTGTGACTTATCTGGTTGTTTTAATCTATAAGTACGTAAATATGCACAGTATTTTATGTTAAAATTTCTAAGGGTCTGGCCAAGATAGATGGCGTTACAATCCCAATTATTTAGATTGTAAATACCCGCATTTAAAAATGTATTAATTTTAAGTTTTACATATAATAATAACCAAAAATATTTTTAGGACAAGAATATTGTTGTACATATTACTTAAAAATGATTGGTAAAAATGTTTATGAGATGAAGGAATTGACTCTTATAAAAAAAATCTGTGAATGTCAAATCTCGAAAATGCTATACGATTCAATAGCTAAACCTTGGTCGATTTAATATGACTTAAAAAGCTTTGTAAAACTGTGAAAATTTACCTTTTTATATATATTATATGTTGAAAACTTGCTTTTATTAAAAACACAGAAAATTACTTACAATTTGTAACTAGGAACATTTAAATTGTTTTTCACACACCAGGTGTATAAAATCTAAAATATACAATTTTCAATTTTATTTAGGGTCTAAACAATTTTCTTGTAAATAATAAAATTTTGACAATTAACTGCATAATGCCATTGTTTTCTAAAAAGTTATAGAATTATTATAATCGATTGAATTGTATTATTTATTGAATTAGCATATTGTTTATTTAATCGTACTAATATGAATATGTATAATACATAATTGGAGCTTCATTAACGAACGAATTAATAATGGTTTAATTAAATTATTGCTATTTGATTTTTAATAATTAGCCTTGATCTGCTATTACCCTGTAGCTAATATCTAATAAATAATTAATTTATTAGATAGATATATGTTTGTGAATAATATTACAAACGTAATATGTAGATTTAAATTTTTTATTGTAAATCAAGGAATATAATATTTTTCAGATCTGATAAGAAAGTTCTTACATACGCTATGTTAAAAGAAGAAACCCAGTGCAATTTAATTTCTTTATGCATGAAATTTTTTGTCGAAAATGTATATTCCTATTTTAGAGAAACTCTTTTTAATAAAAATCACAACAAAGAGAATTTTAAAATACTGTTTACAAAAACATATTGCCAGTGTTTTAAGAAATCGAATTAGGTGTAATTACTGAATAAATTTGTTAATCGATAAATTGTTAATCAAAATGTTGTAAATAATGGAAAAATATACTTTAATCTAAATACTTTGTATGTCATTATTATCTAATATTATGTTATTTTGCAAATTATATATGGTATATCTAAATGTTCTTTTTTGAATTCAAATTTAAGTGAATATTGATAAATATTACTTAGATTATAAAGAAGTATAAACTATGTTAATAAAATGTAAAAGCTCATATTTGAAGATGAACTTATATAATATTTAATTTAATAATATTAAACTTGAGAGTTTCAGGAAAATACCATGCGTCTAATTAAAACTGACCAATGCACGGCCTAATTAATCAATCAGCCTTCGTTGTAATACACAGGTCCGAATTTATATTTTTTAACTCTAAATCTTTCTTACTTTTGAGTATCTTGAAAAAAATATTTTAAGCTGTTGTTTATTTTAATAATATCAACACGCTGTTATATGTTTATAAAAGAATTAGAGTGAATGAAAACCACTGGACACTTTAATAGCTGGATAATAAAAAGCAGAAATGGATTAAATCAGGAAGAATGTCCAAACTCGATACTAATACACCCGTAGCAGCTGTAGCATAGGATGACGTTAAATCAAAATTAAGATCTGATTTTTGGTTGCTTAACCTAAATTTATTGACTCTTTAATGAGAAAACGGAAAATCCGGGATAATTTAGTTATCGATTTTAATTTGTGGTTGATCTCAAGACTCCACTTCTTGTATAGTGAATAATTATTTAAATTCTCTCTCAAGATTCTTAATGCAGTTTGAGAATGATTATGTAAAACAAGGAAAATTTTATAGTCCACATGTATTATAGTAGCTATATGATTAATTTTTAGAGAACTGCATAAAGCTTTATAATTTAAAGAAAAATGTTAGATAAAAAGAGCATCGAAAAAGATTAAGTAAGATTAAGTATGGAAAGATAAATAATACTTATTTTGAATTTCCACAGCATTTTAATATATTTAAATCTACCTAGGTTTCTGTATCCTGTATGTATACCATTCTCAAGATAAAAAGAAGTTTGACAGATTAAAAACGTAAATACATTTCATGTTATAAACCTGATAACCAATCATTATAAGACAAAGTAGTATTATTTAGTTCAAAAGGTGATCTAAGAAAATTGAACTTCCCAGATTTAATTGTTCATTCAATAGTATATATTGAGCATATTTTAAGTTTTTCTAATTTCATATTCCTACAAAAAATCAAGTTCTTTTTTGTCACTTATATGAAGTACTTCCACTGTTGTTTACATTGTGTTATTAAGTGTAGGTTTGCGTTTGTTGTCAATGAGGTGTTTTGCATAATGTGACTTATTTGGTTGTTTGAAACTATAAGGTCGTAAGTGTTCACAGTAGCATATGTTAAAATTTCTTAATGTCTGGCCAAGATAGATGGCGTTACAATCCGGTCAATTTAGTTTGTAAATACCCGATTTTTAAAATTTATTAATTTTAGGTTTTACTTTTAATAAAAAAGAACCTACGTTATTTCTGACTTTAAAAGATATTTAAGAAGATGTTGTACGAGATAAAATTTTTGATATATTGTTTGTAATATCTCCAAAATATGTAATAGTTCCGTATGACCCGTCATCTTTAGGTTGTTTCGGAAAGATCAGGTTAACGGGAACCTTTTCTTCCTTTTTATTAATCAACCTATTAATTAGATGTAATGGATAATTATTAGAGGTAGCGATTTGATGTATTATATTCATTTTTCTTTTAAAATCATCCTTACTCATTGGTATGGAAATGGCTCTATGTATCATTGAATTATAAGCTGGTAATTTGGGTGACATAGGGCGATTTGAGTTATAAGGGATAGTCATATTTGTCCGAGTTGGTTTACTATAAATTGAATATTGAACATTACAGTTTACTCTTTTGATATTTATATCTAAGAAATTTATAGAACTGTTATCTTTAATTTCAACAGTAAATTTTATTTTATGATGTAAACTGTTAATAAAATTAAAGAAAACCAGCCAAAACATCGTCAACGTCTCTATACCAAAACAACACATTCCTGGAGATATTTGAATCATAAATGTTTTGTTCCCAATTATCCATATAAATATTTGTCAAAATTGATGATATTGGTCTATACATTGGCAAACCTTCATTTTGAATATAAAATTTAAATAGGTTTATAATTTCATTGACTGAAATTTTGAGTATTAGCAGAATTTCTTAATAAAACTTTAACTAATTACGGTTACATATAAAAATACTCAGTAAAAAACTCTTTAGATTTAATACCTAAACTAAATATCCATAAATTAAATGAAGATACAAGATTAATTTCATTTGACGTTAGTAATGTTTTCAAAAATTTCTCGATGTGACTAAATTCTTAGAAAGACAACATACTGACCAAATAATGCAAATACGTAAATATATAGGTCAATTTCTTATTGAGATAAATAAATAAATCAATTTTATTGTTATGGTTTAGAATATGTATAAAAAATTTGCAATACGGGAGAATAATAAAAACAATAAAAACAATAAAAACTTTCTCTTACAATAGTTGCAGAAAATATTTCAGAAATATTTAAAATACAAATATAAGTAGGTACATATAATTTACTTTTTGGTTTTTGAGTTTCATATTTCATCTATTACAACCCTTCTTGGATGATTCGACCTTTTAGTATACTACTTTTATAACAACATTTTATTTTTAAATTATAGATTTTCTGCTTATTGTAGAGTACCGCTTAAAAAAACAAAATCAAACAGATGTGAACAAGATAATTTGAGTTTTAAAAGACTCAAAAAGGAGACATTTTATTAACTGGAAAAGTAAGCGAAGGTTTTTTTCCAGATTTTAATTGATCCTCGGTTCCCGTTTGCCTAGACTCGTTTGAAGTTTTCATTTTACTTCTTTTTTGTTCTAATAAGAAATTCGGTATTATCCTGAAGATTTCTCCTTGGCAATATGATGAAATAAAATATACTTTTTTCCAGATGTAACAATTTATTAGGATACTTAGAAAGAAGACTATATAAAGTTTTTGTATTTAGATATTTATAATCTAGATTTAATAAAAAACCTAGCTTTTAAAACAACTCTTAAAGGTTAAAACAGCGTACGGTAGTTTTCCATAATTAGTTACTTCAGTTAAAGGCATAACAAAATTTGTTTCATAAAATCCATTTTGGATTGTTACAAAGTTATCAATTTTTCGAATCTAAAATTTTGCTCAAAACTTAAACCTTCTGTTAGATATAGACTTGTGTTCCCACGTGTACTGAGGTAAAATAAACGAAACGAATTTACAAATACTAAATTTCATATGAAAGTAAAAAATCGATAGTTCATTTCTTTTATGATACTCCATCATATCTAGAGAGGAATCAGAATTTCGCTGACATTTTCAAGAAGGCATTATGTGATACCTATATTTTCAAGAAATATTTGAACAGAGAATGTTTGAATTCGATTCGCAAACTCAGCAACTTTTAATCAGATTTCTGAAAAATGAAAACGAATAAAATACGAGTTCTAAACGGTGCTATTTTCTATTTTATTGATGGCTTTTTCAGTTTCTATTCTGAAGAAATCAGTATAGGGTTAGCAAAAATCCTGTAATTTTAAGCATGCCACATAAGTAAATACTTATTTGGAAAAATAATCATCATCAGATAAAGAAACTATTGTGAATCAGTCTTCTTTCATTCATAAAAATACTGCCAGCGATTTTATTGTATTTTCATTCCATTTTCCCAGTTTCTTGTTTGTTCTCTAATGAAAATCCAATTGGGCTTTCGAATTGATTGTATTGTGTACTTTTAATAACAAGTAAGAAATAAGCGTACAATCTATTAAAATGCTTCCCTTATTTAGTTTCTCGTATTATCTGGTGATAACCCCATATAAACGAGTCAATTTTTGTCAAATCTGGTAAAAGAACTGGCCAATTAAGTAGTCCTCCTCTCCCATGCAGCACCGGATCTGAAACACTATTTTATGATATTTTGATATCACTCCAATTCTTCTTCTTATTTCCTTTCATATATCAAAAATGTTTAATATGAATTACTTCATATTCAAGGGGGTTCAAGGGAATAATGTCCAAATAAATCTGATCTTATTTCACAGAGTGGAAAAATAATAATAATGAGTATTATACTTATTACCAAAGTTTTGACAGTTCCAAATGACTTGAAATCTCTTACCTTAAATAATTTTTTCTTAGATGCAAAAGGAGAAAACGTAGAACAGTTACAAAATTATACTTAATTGAGATTATTTTAGCCTGTGTTTATTTGTATCTGTGGTTATATTTTATCATAATTTGTAAAATTATACATAAATTGATAATTATTATCTAGTGACGAAACTATATCAGCAGAAATGACCGTATTATAGAATAAAATCATCAAAAGATACCTGTGAAAAGAAAAGAAAAGAAAAGAAAAGAAAAGAAAAGAAAAGAAAAGAAAAGAAAAGGAAAGAAAAGAAAAGAAAAGAAAAGAAAAGAAAAGAAAAGAAAAGAAAAGAAAAGAAAAGAAAAGAAAAGAAAAGAAAAGAAAAGAAAAGAAAAGAAAAGAAAAGAAAAGAAAAGAAAAGAAAAGAAAAGAAAAGAAAAGAAAAGAAAAGAAAAGAAAAGAAAAGAAAAGAAAAGAAAAGAAAAGAAAAGAAAAGAAAAGAAAAGAAAAGAAAAGAAAAGAAAAGAAAAGAAAAGAAAAGAAAAGAAAAGAAAAGAAAAGAAAAGAAAAGAAAAGAAAAGAAAAGAAAAGAAAAGAAAAGAAAAGAAAAGAAAAGAAAAGAAAAGAAAAGAAAAGAAAAGAAAAGAAAAGAAAAGAAAAGAAAAGAAAAGAAAAGAAAAGAAAAGAAAAGAAAAGAAAAGAAAAGAAAAGAAAAGAAAAGAAAAGAAAAGAAAAGAAAAGAAAAGAAAAGAAAAGAAAAGAAAAGAAAAGAAAAGAAAAGAAAAGGAAAGACGATAGAAAGAATAGGTTTTAAAATATGAGCAAGTAATTGCTTAATGAACTTAAAAGTAATGGTGGAGAAAAATTAATAAAAGAATTAGTTGAATGAGTAGAAGAATTTTGTTGATAGTATCAATTTATTTAAGAACTTTAAAAAATGACTTAGTTTAATTTTCCTCAGACATTGATTTAGTTTTATTTTTATTTGTACAAATAAAATTATGATCACATAATATTGAAAATGATACTTGTTTTCTTAAAAGAAAAAAAGCAGTCGAATCTACATTACCTTTGAACAGAAAAATTCCAAAATTTTTACTTTTTATATTTTTTAGGAAAATCAGTAGCGTATTGTACTTTTAATGACAAGAAAGCATCCGATGAATTGAAATGGTTCTATTATTCGTTTTCATCCTGGAGATTTCCTGCTCCACCCTGTACACTTGAAATCATTCAAAAAATATTTTTCATCGAGATAATTGACCCATTTAACCTGTAAAATATTAAATATTTGTATTAATTTTAAAAAAAATATGTTTAACCAGTTGAAAAAGAAGAGAAATAACTTTATTTTATAATTTTATAAGAGAATCATATACAAAACAAGAGTCACGTGAGATTTTTCGGAAAAATAACTTCAAATATATATATATATACTATTTTATTTTATTATATATTATTCTACATCTCTAAAATGGATTGTAAAAAAATAAAAAATATAAATAACCTATAAACTACAGTTTAAAATATGCAATGCATTCTAAAATATTTCATAATTTTCATTACAAGTTTATATATAACATTTAAAATGTATGTCAAATATAAAATATTTTTTCTGTGCCACACTGTTGAAAATTGGTAGTAAATAAATTTTACGTATATATACATCCCTATTGGTATAAAATAAAAGTAAAAACAAGCAAGTTGTTGATATTCTTAAAAGAATCACAAAAAAAATATTTATACCTAAAAAGATACATTTTTTATTATATTTTAATACAATTTTAGATAAAAAATGAGTAATAGTGACGACGATGGAGTATCAACGTTACATTCTAATATACAAAAACCTTTAAAAAACAATAATTATCTTTGAATCTCATGACAACAGATTTGCCAGTTCTGATATTTAACGTTTTACTTAAAATATTTAAACCAAAAAAGGTAAAATTTTGTACATTACATAACGAGTTATTTTTTTACAGATCCCACTTAACTACTCATTTTCAATAGCGGACAAAGAAAAAATTACTACATACTTGGCAAGATTGAAAGTAATATTAAAATACATAATTTAACGTTATCGGCAGACACTTCCTTTTTAATTTCGCATGTATTATATTATCATTTATATCTTAAATTTGGCGCAGCAGTGGAATGTAGTGGTATATAATTGACCGGAGCGGGTGTAGAGGATACAACAAAAGGAACTGCAGTAGAAGTCACTAATTTTATATTATCAATTACTTGACCGTGCTGGTCAGTAATAATAAACGACGATGGTGTAGCTATGGGAAGAACGATGCCCTGATCCCCATTGTGGATAACTTGAGGAGAAATTGAATGTTGTCCATATGAATTGATATTAGAATGAAAAGTGTGTGGAGTACTTGCTAAAATTGGTACATAACTTCCGACACTGTAGTCTCTTGAGTTTGTTGTGTAGATCTGAACATTTAGCGGCAATGGAAGCTGAAAAAAAAAAGAAATGTATTATAAATATTTATTAAATGAGCCTTATATAAATTTATTATTTATACAAGGTGTCCGCGAAAATATTGACATATTTATGCAGAGTAAAAATTTCAATAGGCTGGTGGATTCCGGAACAGACGGAAATATAAACAATAAATAAGAACTTTTGCTTCAAGAAAATAAAGTGTTATTATTAATATTAATATTATTAAATGTCTTATAAAATTTTTGTCTAAAGTCGGTCGATATCAAAAAAATTTCGACCACTACATGTTTCCAACAATTTTTGGGACACTAATACAAAACATTTCGAATTAGATTAATTAACATGTCTTAATATTCTTGATTAGAATAAAAAACCATTATTCAGTGAATTATTGAAACTACTTTACCAAACCATAAACTTAAAACGATTTGAATCTTCAGCAAACTAACACAATTTTATGATTCATTAGATAAATATTCCTTGGTTACATGACACATGGTTTTATTAAAACTGTCATGTATTGCCATGTATAAATTTTCTAGTAAATATTTAAAGTGAATTTTTACTTAAACGAATGATGTTAGAAAAACATTTATTGGAATATTTTGTTACAAACGACACATTCTACATGCCGTTTAAAAATATGCATTATTTTCGTGAACACCTTGTATGTACTAACTACAATATAGTTAGAAAAGTGTTTAATGTAGTTTTTTTTTTAATTTCAAATAATTAAGTGGAACTCTTCCAAAAGTCCGAACATCTGCTGCCTACACATTTAACTTACTTTATGATGTACAATTTTCTACCAAATTTAAACGATTAATTCATTTAAAACTACATCAAATTTACATTCTTTGCCGCATCACCTGCCCGCCTCATCGTTTTAACAAATCCAAATTCAACGTTCGCACTTAACGGGTGCTATTCTCTCACACATATAAATGTATCGACCAATTACGCTCCAATTTACACTAAATTAACCAACCTGGAAATTAGCGTTGGCACTAACAGCGCTATCAGAATATCCAGGGCTCGGAGTGACAACAATGCTTCCGTAGTCGTAATCGTAGCCATTCGGTATTCGAGTTGGCACTACTGTTTTCAGTTTTGCTGTATGTTGATTGACTGGCCGTACTTCATCGTAGTAATCTATTTGCTGCTCCTGATGGTTCATGTTTACTTTTAGTGGATGCACTTGCCTCACAGGTATTTGCTCTATTTCATAAACTGGTTCTGAAATTGCTTGTTCGAGAAATTAAAAGATAATGTTAGTTAACACAAATCGTTTACATATCATGTAAGCATCACATTCAAAAGCAACATAAATCTTACGTTGTTGATTTTATTCATAAAGTGCGTTCATGAATTCAACCTCCTGTTAAATCGAAAGCAAGTCTAGATATCGATATGAGATAAAAAAATCAATGAAACCGGTTCTTCAATATTGCAAAATAAGATGAGCAGTGATTCTAAAATGAAATTTAAATTGTTCATGGTAGATAGAGCAACCAAGTTTTCAGAGTATTTTGGGTGTTATTATCTGAACAAAAGTTCCATGAATGATAATTTTAGCCTAAGTAAAATTCACTATATTTGAAATTTAAGACTGAGGTGGTACACATTAATAGCCTTAGATTTCTAAAAATTAATGGTGCAGTAAAAATTAACATCTATACACATTTCAGTATAATAATCGGCTTTTTGTCATTTTAACCAAAGGAGCTCTTCTTGGGTCTTCTTATCAGAGTGATGCTGCCTAGCAACTGGATTGCTTCGACATTCACAAAAAAAGCCGTTGTTTATTAAATGTGTTGATAGTTTAGAATTTCTTCAAAGTAACCAATATAGTTTATCATATTTTAAACCAATATTTCCTTTTTACAAAGAATCTTCAATGATATTTATACCCATATATTTTGCTAAGTCAGCATATGGAATCTTAACGTTAATATGAATAGGGATATGCTGTTTTTTTTTTGGTTATTAGTAAAGCTTATATTAGTTGATTTTATCAATGATTGTTTGTAGCTTCTTTGCAAACTATTCATAATTTTTTCCTATAACAATAATTCCCGTAAAACTGGACCTAGTACACTACCTTGGAGCACTCCTCCTTTAACTTCTTTTAATTAATAATATTCTTGCTTAATTCTAAAGTATCTATTTTTCTGGCAGGTGAAATTTTAATAGTTGAAATTATTGTCGAGGCAAAAATATGGACAATTTTTGAATTTGTGATTATTCAGTTCATTACTAATCATTTTACAATTTTTCTGCAACCAAACAGTAAAAACCAATCTCCATAAATTGTAACACATTGGTTCCCACATAAATAATTAACTTTAAAAAATAGGCAAATAAAAAATAAACAAAACACTCCAAATACTAGAGAATAGATTAATTGTATTTTATTATATATGTAATAAACGAGAGATACAAAATTTGTGAAAATTAATGATTGAGGAAGCAATATAAGCAGTAGATAGAAAGAAAGGAAAAAAGTAGAAAGTTGTAAAAATGAGTAAATATAATTCCCAAAAGGAAGAAAATAGTAGGATAACAAACAAAAAAAAAGAAATAAACAGCTCATTATTTCTAAAACAAAAACAAAAACTAAATTAAACATAAACTCGTAGAAATAATATAAGAAAAAAATAAATAAATTTTTTAAAAGATAAAGAGATTGAAATATAAAATTATAAATTAGTAACTAAATTTAGTACAATCGAGAATAAATAAGATGGAATGAAATTAAAAAGGAAGAAAAAAGGCATAATTTGAGGTTGCTTTTTCAAAAGAAAGCTCAAAAGTAGAACTAGGTAGATTAAAAATCTAAGTGAATTAAAATGTAAAAGAAATTGAAGCACATCAATATTTGAAATAAAAATTAAAAATGAAATAAAGATAAAATTGGGCAAAAATTATATATTAAAATAATTATATAATTACAATTAAATATAGAAAATAAAATATAATAAAATTCAAAGATTAAAGTTGTTGGATTTATACTAGAAAAAATTTAGCTAAAAATGATAAGGAATCTAAATTCAGAGAGCAAAATATCATCATCGAAAATCTTTAAATATAAAAATTATTAAACGCAGAGGGAACAAAAATACACATACCCTTTATTATGAAGTAAACCGAATAAATAATTTAATTTTAAAGTGTATCAGAAAATGGTCTCAGTGGCAGTTATTTATCATTGTTACACAAATTCTACTTTCCAATCTGAAACATCATCATTTAATTCTTCCAAAATATCCATTATTAAATAAATTACACACTTTTTTCTGAGTTGCAATGATCACCATAATCAATCATCATAAGAATTTCAGTTCCTTACCTTACACTTAAATCCATTTTCAAAAGTAAAATAAAGAATCAAATACAAATGCAAAAATGAGTCAATTAATCTTTATAAAATTTCGCAGGCATTGTATGGATCAAATATATTCCGTACTTAGATGCTTTGAAAAAAAAAAGGTAGCATTAAAAGACCGACCAGAAATGTCTCCAGATTTATTGACAAATGGCTTTTCCTTAATGGGGTATTTAAAGATTATTGTTTACCAAGCATTAGAGGATTTGGAGCGAAGAATTATATAGAGGAGCTCGTATCATTAATAGCAATCTTGAAAGATTTAGAAAAGTAATGCGGCGTCCAGACCAAAGAGACAAAACAAGAACAGGAAACAAAACAAAAATACAACTTTTTAGAATCTTTCAAAGCAACAAAACAGAAATATGTACTTTGATATTTACCAGGCAAGTGACGGAACTCACGATTATTGCAAAAACCGATTATAAAAGACAAAAAGGCGGCATCTAGAAATTCTTAGTGCTCATAAAGTTATTTATGTTATATATGTTTTTTAAAAAAAAGCAGTATTTTGGCACCGTTTTATTGTGTTTTGTGTCGCATATCGATATCTCAGAGGTAAAAGTGTAGTGGTCTATTCATTAACACAATTTAGATTATATTTGTTAGTGGTATATTGAACATAAAAATAATCAAAATAGTTAAAGGAAAGCGAGTAGTATGTTACCCATAAATCAAATAAAAATGACTAAATGCTAACTTACAAACAAATTTGAATTTATTATTAATATATAAATATACAATTTTAGTTGTGATGATTAAGTTTCCACTTACGACTGGTTATTTTTTTTGTGAGCCCAAAGCTTATTTTTAAATATATTTTATTCAGTGTTTTAAAGTACCTTGGTAGAATTTTCCAGGAGTGTATTGGTGATCCTCGCTTTTCGTATACTTCACGTCGGCTTTATAGCCATTTTGATCGGCGGTATAAGACACAATTTGGAGCCTTCCATCTGGCAATTTGACTCGATATTCCCCGTTTGTCGCTCTGGAATCCTGGACTTGGGAATGGGAGAAATCGTCGCCAGAGGAATGGTCCAACACTTTGTAGGAAAAAGCGTAATTGTGCCGTTTGTGCTGTAAAAAATGTAAGAAAGTGACAATTTCATATAGAAAACTTTTATAACAGCCATTTTAGAACATTCATAAAAGAAAAATAAAATGGTGTTTACTTTGGGAGAACCCCACAGGCCGAGCCAACGATAATATTTTATAGACTCAAATCATTGTAACCATGTCGGTTTATATAATATACTAGATACTCCATTTTAACAAAATTTAGAGCACAGAATTTATAATGAATATTCCAAAACAAACCCTTTTGCTTTACTAAAATACTTACTTTATACTAACCTTATACCGCTCACAAATTAAATGAAAATAAAGCATAGTATGATAATTAGCAGCAAAGTATGTGATAAATTAGATGTTTAATTATTCTACTACCCGAAAGGAATTTCGAATATTCAAAACAAATGGGAACATCACGATATCATCAAGAAAACCCGAAAGTTTCATTAAGTGTTTGCTGGCGTAACAAGCAGTGGCACAGTTACAAGTAGTAAAAAGTTATTAGTAGACCAATACAGGGTGTCTACAAACTCTCTTCACAAAAGAAAATTACAAATTCTAAAGCGTATTTTACATCGATTTAACGTATATCACCTCATCCAAAATACTTCGCTAAGCGAGCTAGAGCTATTCAGAGATCACCTAGTACCATAGATGTAATTCAAATATTTTTTAAACGGTTTACCCCAGGGTCAACTTTTGCTCCAGCATGTTCGCCCAATATGTATACCGGTAAAATAATACTGGGACCAACGTTGCCGCCAACGTTGAACCGTATCCGAAGGGAGTCGGTTTTTTCGCCAAAGATCAAAGATATTGGCGCCAACGTTGAAGACCGCGGCCACACATTGGCGTTCTATTCAGTCGATATTTAGCAACGAAGGGGTGAGGATCGTTTAGTAGTATTAGCAAAAATGAGTGAAGAGCAATGGAGACTCCAACTGCTCAGACATGTTAACGTTGACTCTACATGTAGGTAACTACTGACATTTTAATTGGAACAATACAGCAAAGAAACCAAAGGCTAACACTGAAGTAGGAAAAATCTTCTCACTGTAGAAGTCTCATCAGGACCTTAGTAGCTCTGCAAACCAACAAAATCACCTACAGAGTTGCTCATTCTGATTGTTATTAAATGAGAATTCGAGCATTAAAAAATGCTAATTCTATGATTAGCATATTGAAGTATATTTGTTGGATGATTTAGATAATTACCGTCTGTCAATAAAATACTGTGTCATCAGAGAATGTCATTTCAGTTAAATTTTGATTATTTGATGTGTCTCTATATATATATATATAATAAATATAAGACAGGTCCCAATACACCTCCCTGTGGTATTCTTGCTTTTATCTCTTTGATTTTAAAATTATTATTCTCATATTTTTCAGTTGCAATACTTCATCTAAAATATACGATTACGTCAAATCTACATTATGTTTTGGAAGAACTTTCATACAGGAATTTATGGAACGCCTGGGGCTTATCCAGAAAAATTGTTGAGCATATTTGCTTTTTTCTATAATATCAGTAATTCTACACATGATCTACTGTAGAGTCCTTTTTTCTCTAAAACCAAACCGATCATCTGATTCCATTTTTCCTTTATTATTGAAGATCACAAAACAAAGAGTTATTTATTTCTTCTCAAATCAATTGGTTTTTCAAATAGTTAACCCACAGACACCTCCTGTATTTTAGGCTTTGGTTGTTAAGTTTTTAAATTCAGCTGTTTTGTCAGTAAATCTCTCATTTCCGTCCATCTTCTTTTAAGTCGTCTATTTTTTGTATAGATTTCTAATTCTATGTGATATTTGTTACTAAGTGCCCTTTATCTTTTTCCATTCCATATTTTGTAATGTATACACAAAATTTAATGACTGCTGTTTCTAATTGCTCTATTGTTTTTAAAGCACCATTCAACTGAATTTCCATTTGCTTTTGAAGGTCCAATCCAAAACTATTTTATTTAATACTTCACTAAGAGTTATAAGTTTGTCTACATAGTGATGGGAATCAAGATCGAAGTTTTCTTCTACTGCAGTATTAATTTCCTACTTAAAAAGAAATATAATAAATCTCTGAATTGAACATCAAAATCTATTTCTCTGGTTGATTTTCTAATTTAGTTGTTTTTGGTGTTATTTAACAATGAACCCTAACCTATGTATTTGGCATTATAATCACTTTGTTAATATAATTTATAAAATAACAAACGAAATAACACAAGCTATGAGAAGGCTGAGAATTAGCAAGAGATGAATCGTCAAGAATGAAAAGAGCATTAGAAACCATAGTGCTCACACAAGCATAGGATTGAGTACTTATATAAAATAGAGCTCTTCACTAAAGAACTAGAATGCATAGAATGTAATAAGGAAACTGAAACATCCCTGTAAATATATTATACAACTGCGAGACTCTGGCTCGTAACAGGCAGATGATCTATGGATAACCTGGAATTGATCCAGAAAACAATTGTAATCAATGAGTTAAAAAAACCTGTACAAATAGGATCTATAATGAGCCAACTGGGTACATTAAATAAATATAGGATAGCACAAGTTAACGTGACTGCGTTGAAGAACCGACTGAAAAGGACAGTTCCCGAAATACAAAAAAAGATATTAAAAAACCACAGAGGTTTATTCCTCAAATATTTATGTGTACACCTAAAATAAAACAAATCGAAGACATTAAAAGCTGCAATTATGCCACAAATAAGTAGATACATCAAAAAATCATAATAAAATAAGTTACACCACTGATACCAACAATGTACAAAGGCTAATTAAATACCTAACAAGAAATTGAAAATAACAGGAATTAAAGATTTTATACTTACAATATCTCGAGCAAATGGTACATGATCCTTTGCCAACTTTTCAGGAGGAAGTTTCAGAACTTTAGCTCCATGTTTTGCTAAAGCATGTTCGACCCGGCTATTAGTTTTTTCGTCCTAAAAATAAAGCAAATTATGTTTTAAGAAGTGCAATTAATATCGTAACGTAAAACCAAAATTCAGGATAACATTTCTTAGCAGTTTAAGGATTTTTTTAAACTTCTTATAAAGTTTAAAGTACTAGGTAAAATGAATTTCTAGCTTACCTAAAAGTAGGTAGGTCTAGTAGAATAGTTTAATAAACGGTATTTCGAGGAAAAACAAGATATTCAGAGGATCAGAAAATATTAATAAAACATCAAAATAATAAGAATAGTAGAAACCTGTAATCAGGAGACGACTAAGGAGAGAAAGAACACGGATAAGCAAGCACATAAGAATATTAAAAAAGAAGTTACAAATAATATTAGCTTTTTAGCTATTTCAGAAAGTAAAAAATGAAAGACTTGGGAGAAGTTATACCATATAGTGGTCAAGGGTCAATATCAGTTCAAGCAGATCTTTCCATAGTACCTAAATAAAGATTATGTAGAAAAAGTAGTTGATATTAAACCAAGAAATGAAAGACTATTGACGATAATAATAAAAATAAATTTACAGACTAATAATAGGATATGAGCTAAAAGTGAAAAGAAATGACTTGTTATAGATGAAGATATGAAAAAAAGATTAAAAATAGGTTGCTGTTTTTTTTTCAGAAAAATGTGTTCTGCCTCGCTCATAAATTGAAACCAGTTTTTCTCTAATCATATCTATATCTTCTCTATTTCATATGGAAATTTATGCTATAGACATGAATATGGAAAACAAAAAAGATCTATGGATACCGCACTATTATCTAAAGCGTATTTTTTACAGAACATAAGAAGGTGGTAAAAAACAATAAGAGTATGAGACTGGTTTTTCAAGAGAATATTGAAGTAGACTATAAAAATTCTTTATCTTTTTATCCAATTTTAGATAAAATGTGTTCATTTATCAAAAAATTTCGGAAGTTTTAAGCAATTTCATTTGATTCAATTTGATGTTAACAAAAGTATTCATTTAGCTACATATGGGAAGAAACTCTAGGGAATTAACAAATCAACTGAGTCCTCATTTGCAAATTATCAACTATGCTTCACCCGGTTTTTCAGTTTTTATTAGCAAATGGAATAGAGAGTTTGATATCGTACCCATAAAAATGTAATGAAAAATGTACAGAAGTTTTTGCATCTACAATATGCCGTCAGCGTTTCAATCTCCGAATCATTAATTATTTTTTAACTTTGATTATTAGTAAGTTATGCTCTTTTTAGAAAGTAAATACAATTTAATTAAAAAATGCTTCCATTTTTGATACAATATTCAAAATTTTGATGCAAAAATATATAATAAATTGTTATTTTACTTACTATAAAAAA
Organism: Hermaeophaga mercurialis; assembly: GCA_951812935.1. Classification (NCBI taxonomy): domain Eukaryota; kingdom Metazoa; phylum Arthropoda; class Insecta; order Coleoptera; family Chrysomelidae; genus Hermaeophaga; species Hermaeophaga mercurialis. Next base: position 41,381,132 of record OX638358.1, read on the forward strand.
TTAAAAATCATTGTCGGTGTTAAAAGGTGATCCTAATATTACCGACCTTTATAAAACTTGTTTTTTCACACAAAACTGTCAAGCAACATTTAGGTTACTAATTAATAAAGATTTACATAAAAATCTTATGGTGTTGTACTAAAGTTTTAATTATATGGTTTTATAAAAAACCGAAGCCGTAACAATATTTCATGTCTACTCCTTTTGTCCTTAAAGTGTAGTCCTGGCTCAAATTAAACTACTTTAACTTTGAATAAATATCAAAAAGTTTGTCGGGTAAGCTAAATACATGACCCAAAAATGAAAAACCAACTTAATTAAATAAGTTTAGTATGATACTTCTACACCAAACGATATGAAAGTTTGGTTGTTAATGATTTTGATTTGTTTGAGTACAGCAACTTTTCATCGAATACAGTATTAATTTCAAGATATCCACAGGATATCCACAGGAAATTTCTTATATCAAGGGGTATTGGTACTAATATTTTTAGGTTAACATTTTATACATTGTAACACCACCCTTCCTTGGTTTAGTGGTTTTATTTTAACTACAACTGAGTTTAGCAATATGGTAAATTCAAAAGTGTCTTTATTATTCAAATTATTGGCCATTTCTAGATTAAATAGTGCAAGCGATTCTTTCGTATTTTTCTGGCGAATGGGTACTACTAATATAATTATATGAAAATACAAAATTAATTTCATTTGACATTAGTAATGTTTCCAAAAATTCCTCCATGTGAATGAATTCCATTAACAAATAAATTCTTAGGAAGAAAAAGCATTAACCAAATTTTAATCAGTGAAATTATAAACCTATTTAATTTATGTATTAATCAAAATTACTTTGTTTTTGATGATAAATGTTTTATTCAAAATAGTTTTATGGATAATTTAGAACAAAAAATTTTTTATTCGAATATTTCCGGCAATGTATTGTTTTGATATAGATATGTTGATGATGTTTTGGCTGGTTTTATATGTAGAAATAGACAATTAGATATCATCACCCTATGTCACATAAATTAGCAGCTTATAATTCAATGAGACATAGAGCCTCTTCAATACCAATAATTAAGGATGATTTAAAAGAGAAATTAATATAATAAAACAAATCGCTACCTCTAATAATTATCCATTACATCTAATAAATAGGTTGATTAATAAAAAGGAATAAAGGATTGCCGTTAACCTGATTTTTCCGAAGCAACCTAAAGATGACGGGCCATACGGAACAATCATATTTCGGAGATATTTCAAACAAAATATCAAAAATCACATACTCCTACAACATCTTCTAGAATATCTTTTAAAGTTAGAAATAATGCATTTTTATTAAATGTAAGACCTAAAATTAATAAACTTTCAAAATTGTGTATTTACAAACTAAATTGTCCGGATTGTAAGGCGATCTATTTTTGCCAGACCCTTAGAAAATTTACCATAAGGTACTGTGAAGACTTACGAGCTTATAGATTAAAACAACCAGATAAGTCACATTACGCAAAACACCTCATTGACACTAAACACAAAAATATACCTACTTAATTGAAACAACAGTGGAAATACTTCATATAACTAACAGGAAAGAAGAAATTGATTTTTTGGAGGAATATGAAATAAAGAAAGAGTACTTATATAATACTAACCAAAAATATTTTTAGAAAAAAATATATTGTATATACTGCTTAATAATAATAGGTTAATGTTTATGACATGAATCATTTTACATTTATAAAAAATCTGTCACTGTCAATCTTCTATCAAATCTTGAAAATGCTGTGTCAAAACAGCGAAACCTAGGTCGATTGAATATAACTTAAAAAGCTTTTTTAAATACTGTGGAAATTCAGATAAGTATAATTTATCTCTTCATATTTACTACTAATATTGATTATTAAGCTTATTTATATTTTAGACTAAAGTTATAAATGGCATGTTTAACAAGATATTTGTTTAAAAACATCAACTTTACATGAGGTTCACAGTAAATAACTTATTTGAAGGGCTTTTTGTAAAGAAAACATTGTATATAATTGAAGATTATCCATATTCTCAAATGTGGTATTAAGGGATTATAGAATTTCTAATAAAAAAAAGATGCTATATTTTTATTAGAAATTGTATATAATTGTTTGTCTTTCAATTTCTACCCTGAAATATGAACCTTTAGTCGATATTGCCTATTTCCAAAGGAATAATAGCGGTCCTGAAGAGGCACTAATCGATTACACTGTAAGTATTTATTGTAATTTAATGTAATAAAATATATTATTATTTTCTAGCTTCGATGAAATTTAATCAAATATTTAAAATGTCTTACTAAACAACTCTTTGCAATTGGATAATTTCAAAAACACTTTCACTTTCACCACATGTCCTTGCCTTAACTTCTTTCGATTAAAATCTCATATTTAACTAAAAATACAATGATAGCTCAGATTCGATTGTCTTTTTTGGTTTTTCATCATTCTTTGTGACGAAAGATGCAGAATGTTAATTACTCTTGTTGTGGAGAATTCATATCTTTAGGGTCATTTACATTTTCACTTTATATTGTGCGTACAGAGTAGAGAGGATGGAGTTCACATGTGATATAATTATTATTTCCATATTGTTTATGAATATTCATCACATGCAAAAATTGGTCAAATTGCTTTATAGGGATACGTTAGTACATAGGTATAAATATATGAATATTCTAAATTACAACATACGCTTTCTGGATCCCTTTGTTAATGTGTTTGTAATGACGGTCTGATAAATGTTTTAGTGAATTCAAAATACCTGTTTTATTTTATGTTATCCTCTTAATTCGAAAAATAGAAAAAGGGTTTTTCTTACTTAGACATAGTTAACTTCAAAGAATATTTAATCAGCAAAATAGATTTCTTACTAGCCTTGAATACATTTTCACTTAATGCGCTTTTCCCTACTATGTAATTTGTATTTTTTGTTTTTTTTTTTGTATAAATGAACCACATTTGATGGGTAATAAATGAGTATATTTAGTTACAAGAGACTTTTCAAAAATTTTATTATTTATTATAATTTATTATTTTAGCTTATTCTCATAATATTAACTAAGTAGCTAAAACAATAATTTTTTCTTACCTGTGATTCAAATCGACCTAACTTCTTCTTTTTATACTTCTTCACCACTTTTTGGTAAGGAACTTCTTGTGCTGCGTTAATTCTATTTAGACGCAAAGATCTAGAATCGGATCCTCTATCGTCTTCCACATTATAAGGAAATACTACTGGACCAACTCCAGTTTTCCTCTGGATACCATTGTGATAGGGATGTGGGTTAAAATGTCGAGGTTTTAAATTTTGTTCCCGTATAGGTTCTTCTAATGAGGTGATTGGATGAAGAAGGTAAACGAATATAAAAATTACAGGTAACTGTAAAGATATATTAATAAATCAATATTTTTTAATAACTAAACCTAACAAAAAAATTTAATATTTAGTATTTGAATTGTTTTGCTAATGCTGGTAGTTCTACATTCCTTTTCAAATAAAGATTTCTATTTAGAAATTGAAAAAAAACAAAAATAAAATTATAATAAAATAGTTAATATGTTGGGACAAAAGTAATTTTCATTGCAACACAAGTTAATAGAGCTTTGTTTCAAAAAATATATATATGATTTTTTAGAGTGTCAAAATTTAGCTATTTATGTAAAACCATTTGGAAACAATTAAAAAATTTTACTTGTATGTGAATTTAAAAAAAGATATCCTGTAATATACTACACGTATAAAAATGTATCCCCTTATTTCTAATTATTTTTTATTTTACCTAAACCTTCGTACAGCTTCCTATATTTTAAAATTTAAATATAGTTTTTTCGAGGTCAAGTGCGCTCCCACGCCCTCCAAATAATAAACAAAATACTACTACATCTGATGCATTCAGTATTCTGTACAAACTTTCTTTTGCGGGTAATAGATCTAGGGTAATTAAATACAATTTAGTTAGGTATTATGTAAAATAAAATTCACATGGGTCTATTATTTTCGTCCACGCAAGAGCATCAAATATTTTTCAAAAATATATATGTTGTAAATTGTAAATTAATTCAAATATAATGCTAGGTAGTAGACATTTGTAACAAATTATGAAAGAATAATATTTTACCTTTTATAGCGCTAGTGTTGCAATTGTCATTATCTTTTAGAAGAAAAATCTACCTATATAAAAAAACTACTATGTATCTAGTTGTAATAGGAGTAGCTATAAACAACATTTAACTTGTGCGAGGAATATAACGCACGAGAGAGGTAGGTAATTATATTTGTTCTATTAAATATATTATTTTAGAAATTGTCATCTATCTATAAGATTTCTTACAATTCTTTTTTGGAGAACCTGTGACATTTTTTTACTATTCCTCGTCCTTAAAATAGTAAATAAAAAACAATCATAAAAATATAAAGTTTAAAAATGTCAATAGCAGTTACAATAAATATTTTTTTAACAAAGAATTGATTCAGTAGTTTATTCTAACTCGTAAATGTTATAATATTATCTAGTTATACCTATATTTTATATTTTTTACTGAAGAGATTCTCATTTTAGAGTTTAAAAAAATAAAATTTTGTTAGATAATATTTTAAGGGTACTATTACATGAAAAAATAATTATTTCGGCAAGACACCCACACCATCATGGATTATCTTCATTTAACATACATAATATTTTACAGTAAGTTACCGATGCTTGATACATATAATGACATAAAATTCCACAAATATTGTGGAAATTTAATTATTGCCTGCGAAACCGGAAAAAGTATAGTACATGAATTAATTAATTAATTGCACTCAATTAATTTCCTACTGTATGAATGTTTCAAAAGTCTTAATGAGCTAATATATTCTCTATTAAAGTTAAAAAATGACATTATAATAACAAACTTTACTTTTATGTTTAGACAGGGGGATTGAACTTAAAAATCTTAACAGTGAAGAGAAAGGGGTAAAGTAATACCTACTTTATTTTAAAAATCTGCTTACCCTGATTACAACCACTACTTTTAAAGGCCTTTAAAATGAGATACACCATGTTAACATAAAACACTTTAAAAATCAAAATCAGAATTTTGCTTTTATAATTAAGAATTTCCAAAGGAAAAATCAAAATAGAATACTTAAATTATGGAATTCTGAAATCTTTGACAATCTGTTTGCATATGGAATAATATCAACGACTAATCTCAGGAGTGGAAAAGTTTTAAATATCTCAAAAAGCAGATTTTCTTGTTATTAAAAATGTCATTTTTTTAACCATAATTATAATCAAGATATTGGCTCATACTAAGATTTTACGTGCACCCTGTATAGAGTATATTTACATTTTTTACTTTACCCAAATCACTTACAACTAATTTTTTATTTTAAAACTGTTAAAATCAAAATTATTTTTCTGTTGCAGTATTTTTGTATTTTCTGGAAATAGGTGAAAAACATTTATGTCAGAATATTAATAGAAAAATGACTATACCATTGGTATTGGCTGAATAATCCAATAACAGTTGCACTCCACTTGTTTCACTCAATAAACAATACCGTACGGAGTATGTAACACCACAACAATAGCTTAGAGCAGTAATGTTTGAAATTATTTGTATTGTCTGCATAAGAGCAATTAGGGTTCCCACCACTTTCAGTTTCGTTAAGATGACAATGTCTGCTTTGTTGTGGTTTTTATCTGAATTACAGCAACAAGTCTAAAACCGTCTTATAATGTGGGAAACTTTGTTGGTAAATTATGAAAAATTAAATTCATTCAAATGGGAAAAATGCAATAACTTGTATAAATTAAAAGAAACTGTTAGTTTGATTTTAATTTTAATTACAAAAATATATAAATTCCACATTAATGATGTCTGTCCTATTCATAAATATATACAAGCATATATAACCTAATTAACACAGTTTCTGTCAGCAAAAAAGCTGATCTATACATAATCACATTCAATAGATAACATATGAATATTCTCCAAAATTATCTTGGGCAATCCAAAACTATCTGGGGCAACACAAAATTATCTAATATACATGAATAAGAATAAATAAGTATAATTATTTGTTTTAATTTTAAAAAATGAACCAGCGGTATTAGGAATATAATACGAGTCCCAAAAAGAAATATTGTGTAAATGTAAAATATTTACAAACTTATACATTACATGAAAAATATTTTTACAATTATTTTAGATATTTAAAATATAATAGTAATATGGAAAGAATTTGAATCCGAAATCCGCAAATTAAATATCTGGTAAATTACATTTACATTACAATTAAAATCTTTAGTAATAAAAAAAAGAAGTCTGGCCAATTGGCAATGCCAAGGCATAATTTTAATAAAAAAAAACTATTCACTCAAGGACCCATACAGAACCATCAAAATTTTAAGTAGAACAGGCATATTTAAGTAAAGTGAAAAATGGGTAATTATTATTATTGTACAGAATGATAAATAAAACATTAATTTTTTCAGATAGTATCCCAACAATTAGAAAGTAATTTTTCCTTTTCATGCAACTAGAATTCACAACCGGTCAGTTAAAAGTCCTATACTCTATTACAATTGAAAGAAAAAACACGTATATTTCTAGAAGACTAATAAAATTCAAGACAGCGTATTTAAAAATATTTAATAATAATCAAGTAAAAAGCGCGTATTTTATTTCCAGTCATACCTCAAAATCCAAAAATTTTGGTAGATAGGTACAAAAAGTTACAGCCATTCAAAATTCAACAATAACTACCATATCTTAAATATATATTTGATTTAGTTTCGAAACCATAAGCTTACAAAATAGATCAAAATATAATTAAAAATATTTATACCTATATGAAATACTGTAGGTTATAAATATCACCCAATTAGCATTATCTTATTATACCTTCTAATAAGTTAAACAGATACTCTGTCATAACCACGATAAATACAATGAATTTCATTCCAGGGATGTTCCAAACTTGGCCAATTTTGATCCAGAATCTCAACGGAACGTTCATCAGATGTCAATATATTATGAAATATCAGGATCAAATTTTTTATAAAATTTGGCCACCCTGATGCCCATCTGATTTTGGTTGAATATGTAAAAACTGAGGTGTTAAATTAGGAGCAGACAATGAAATAAACTGAGGAACATCTAGTAATAATGGTTGATACATAAGAACTTGATCAGTGAAATCAAATTGGGGTGTATTTACAACAAACTGAGCATATTGCTGGTCATTAAGGTGTGATTCTAATTTTATCGACTCTATTGGATCTAGGGTCGTACTCCCTAGTACTTCTACACAAAGAGGTTGTATTTGTTGATTTTTGTTTTGTTCTATGATATTTCCTTCATAATTAACTATAATTTGATTTGATTGTCCCATTGTTTGATTAGGTGAAGTGATGTTTGGTGTTACATTATCGTTTTCATTTAATTTTGCCATAATTTTCTCAGCTTTTTCCGCTGCTTTTCTAGAGACTTCGGGTCCATTCTGTACCATGGCTGCTACTAGTTCGGGAAGTCTTGAATTTGGTTGGATTTGTAGTTGTGGAATATTTTGTGGCAAGCACTGATGAACAAAAAATGCAAATGGTTGGCTAGTATCTACAGGATGTAGATGATGAAAAGTTACCTAAAATGAAAATGATAGTAACTACCCATTTTGTTGCACTAAGGAATTCAAAGGACCATGAATATTTCTTTGCTATTTAAATAAACTTTGGAAATTTAAAAACAGCGCATTTTCATTGTTTATAACATAACTTGAAAAAGTACATATATTTAAAATGCGATTTTGTCGTCCATTATTAGTTTTGTTCAGAATATCAAGCACTATCATATAGAATGATATATTACTAATTGTGGGTAGGAGTCACTAAGGACGCATATTTAATAAATTTCATGCACGTTACGAGAGAGAGAGAGAGATACAGAATGAGTTATCCATTTTGCTTATTTCTTTCTAAGGTCATAACTAAGGAAGCAATAGTTATATTTTCTTGATATCGGTATATCTATATCTGTTTTTTTTATATATATATTGCTAAATGTCAAAAATTCCGAATATTTCCTTTTTATCATCTAAATGCACAAAAACGTCGATACATATTTTAAATTTGTATACAAAAATTGTATGCCCAATAATAAAATGTGTAATACATAATTCAGTTTTTTATACTCTCTTAAAATATGTGAACTATTTTGAAAAATTCTAATGTATTGTTTTGTTGTCAATTCCTTAATTTTTCTTCTGCCTATTTGTTTGAACAGCGGAAAAAAATATGGTTCAATTATCAAAAAAATATACAAGTTCATTAATTATGAGCCTTAGAAAGAAATGAACAGAAACAATGCAAATGGTCTTTTGATAATTATCTTTCAAAATCAAGGGTTTACATAAAGAATAGTTATTGAATTAATGTAAATACCTTTATGTTTCTAATATTTTTACATTACAGATTAGACAAGAACACTTACTTTAACAGCAAGATTCATTCCTTGCCTAACATGTTTATTTTTTCTTTTGGATAGAGGATTATCGGACAAAACTTTTAAATCCAAGCTTCCTTTACATCTTGTACGATCAAAAAGCAATTCTTTCTTAATTACATTTCCTTCGCCAGTCCAACATTGATATTGTTTTCTAAATCTTATCTTTGGTCCGGTATTTGAAGTTTTTTTAGCCCATATCGTATCTGTAATTTCAGAAAACCTATCTACCCATTCATCACATAACAAATTGAAGTCTTCCTTGTCTCGAGGAATCTGTGTTTTTATCTTGGCTTCGAAAACTTTTGAATCTGCCTCCCATTTTGTGTAATGAACTTCGAACTTTCTGTTGATATTAGACAAAATGTGATTAAAATCTTCTTTCGCTTTATCAGCCATTTTGGCAATATATGAAAAGGGAATAAAATATCGACCAAAGCCATGGCAACATATTCAAAGGAATTTCATCCTTAAATTAACTGTACAAAAAGTCGAACGTCAAGTTGGAAAGATTTCCAATTTGACGAAAACGTATGTCGAAACTTAAATAAACTTTTCTTGAGGTGCGTTCAATTAGAGGAGGTGTAAGATCAGGTTTTAACACTATTATTAGTAATAGTTGATATTACCGTGACTAAAAATGTAAGTAAAGTTATACAACTGTGCTTTTCAATATAAAAGATGATTTTATGGAAAGAATTGAGTGTGGAAATACCAATTAATGTTATATGGAACACACTTTTCAGAAGGTGGCTCCCTCTGACATGAAGGGATTGCAACGACACGCTAACGATTCCATATCTTAACTTAACTTAAATTGGATTCTAAACATTTATATCATAGATATCTAGAATCTATAGGTATTTCCCTGAAAAATATACATTTGAACAATTTTTTCTCTTCTGTTGATCTCTAAAAACCAATTTCACACTTATCTGAATAACCTACACTTATAGACAGAATAAGCAGCAGAATTGACTTAGTCTATGAAGATAGTCTTTTCTTTCATCGTTACAGATGATATGTTTACATTTATCTCCTTATCTAACTAGTATTTAGTTGGAGGGTAGGAGATATAACTTCGTATATATCAATGAAAATTCCAAATTTCATTAAAAGTATACTTTTCGGAATTCCAGTAGGTATCACAGTCGTAGATATCATTGGATATATAGCACGAGTGGATGGAATTTCCATGCAACCAGCTTTAAATCCTAATAGCAATCAAGCTGACTATGTGTTTTTAAATAGATGGTCTATTAAAGGTTATGAAATTAATCGAGGGGACATTATTTCACTGATTTCCCCTAAGGATCCCTCACAGAAAATTATAAAGCGTGTTATAGGCCTAGAGGGTATACATTTTATTTATTATCGAAAGTTGGAGATACTAATTTATATTTATTTTTAGGAGACATTATAGCTACATTAAAATATAAAAAGGATTTTGTGCGAATTCCAGAAGGGCACTGTTGGATTGAAGGTGACCACACAGGTCATTCTATGGATTCAAATAATTTTGGACCTGTATCATTAGGGCTTGTCACTGCAAAAGCAACTTGTATAGTGTGGCCTCCAAATAGGTGGCAATTTATTCATTCAACAGTTCCAGATTCTCGTGTTCCACTTAACTCAAATTCACATTCAATAATAGGATTAGCTTAAAAATGAGAGCTATTTCATTAGTAAACAAAATCAAATTTGAATTTACAGGAAATGTAGCTAGAAATGCGTTGACTTTGGGAGATGTAGATAATGATGGGTGCAATGAGTTAATTGTTGGTAATCAAAATGGGGAAGTATCAATATTTAAGGTAAAAAAATTAGAATAAGCATTGAGAATAGTTTTCAGAAACTAATTAATTATTACTCTTTGGAATAATAGAGTTAAGAGTGCCTTAAAACTGCTTTCAAAAGAGATTTTACATCATTTCTATTTAAAAGATTTACGTTATTATTAAATATGAAAAGCTAAATTGTACTTATTTGAATTTGCACCATATTACAAGGCTTTTTAAATTATTTGTCTGACTGCAGTTTCGTCACTCAAATAATTTAAAAACTCATTGTAATATGGTGGAAATTCAGATAAGTACAATTTATCTTTTCATATTTATTATGGAAAGTTTCTACAAATTAAAGGTTAAAACAATTAATTCTACGTTATTATTGCCTGCAGCGCTATCTATTATTGTTCAAACTTCTACTTTATGTTATTTAACTATTTTTTTTACCAGAAGTTGATATCATTTTTCATTATTATAAAAATCTTAAAAGTAATACCATAAATAAGCATAAACCATAAAACTCCATTTGAAGTTGTTTACATTTTCCTCCTAGTAGATTCTTGGGTATTTGCAATTTTGATTTAATAATAATGTTACCAAATTGAGCAATTTAAATGTTAATATTTATTTCTGCTTTCATTTCTAATGACAAAACATAACTGCATAACCATTATTACCTTAAAATATTTCTTATTCCTATTATATTTCTGGAATCTTATATAGTGCTTGATTATATTTTATTGTATTTTTTTTAGGGCCAAGAGAAGCTTCAAACTATTTCGAAGTTAAATTTTATAACATGCATTGCAGTTGGAGATATTATGAATCAGAATCAAAATGTATTAATTATAATTACAGCTGACGGTTGGTGTTACTTGTACTCTTATCCTGAAAATAATCTTAGCAACAGTGGTCAAAAAGATGTCGATGAAGGAGTAGAAGAGGCAAGCATTTCAGTTTTAATTATTTTAATATATAATTTAAACTAAAAATATTATATTGAAACAAATGTTTTAATGCTCTTAGAATGATTAAAATGTTTTCACAATTAGTATTGGATTGCTGTTGTCCTCTTGGAAGGTTAATGTCTAATTTCAAGGGAGGTTCTAAGATTAGAACATTATGCTCCTTTGTAAAAAATGCCTTAAAGACCACTTCAAACTGCCTAATATTAGTTCTTCTATAGAACAGTTGATTAAGTCAATTATCTCATGTATTGTCAGTATGCCTACAGTTAGCCGAGTTTAGCTAATACTTGAATTTGAATATTTCTTTTGACTTCCCTTATCTTAATATTTAGGCGATAGCTGACTACAAACTTGGAGGGACTAATTTTATATTGGATGTAGATTACAATAGAATTTGTTTTCAGTTTTCCTTACATTCCAAGTCGTTTTAATTTTATATAAAATGATGTGTTTTTATTCCATCTATTATAAGTCTATAAATAGAATTTAAGTCTCTTTGTTCTATTCATAGCTCTCATTTCTTTACATCTGTTAAGACAATTATCTCATCTATGATCATAATTTTTATGTAATTTTTTATTAATTTATTTTTGAGAACAACAATGGAATTCTATATGATACATTCAGCAGTGCAATAATTCTGCAATTTATTAATTTAACTTTTAATTTCCTCCCACATTTTTAATATTGGCTGTGCAATCACTAGCTTATGCTCATTAGTTTCTAATGTTGCTTAATCATTCCAAGGTAATTTTTTACACTTGATTTATATAAACTTGCTTTTATAAAGTTATATTGTGAGATGGTGTGCTCAGTGGGCATTCACAGAATTTAAACTAGCTTGAGCAATCGACAAAGGTCCGTGTAGTAATCTGTAGCAGATAGATTTGGTATCCCTTCAGAATAAACACTTAATGGTACTAAGTTCAATATTACCTTTAGGAATTACCGTCATTTAATGAATAATTACTCCATGCATTTGGTTGTTGGTGTAACGTAGGCATTACTACATACATTCTCTTTATCTATAAACGTAGGTACCGTCGTTTCCTTATAGCCGATATATTTGAAGAACAATTATAATTTGTAAAACGTGTTTCAGAAAGCATTTTTAAGTTTTCCTTGATCTGTAATTTTCTTCAAGATACTTCATTAAACTCACCTTATCAATGGAATCCTCTCTTCAAGTTTGTGAATTTGGGCGTATACTGTGGTATCTAAAATATCCTTACACAACCTTTTCTCTGAATCTCTTTTAGCTTTTCGGAGTTTTTTGTTGTATAGAGTAAATTTACTAGTGTTGACTAAATGTAGCTTAATTGAACATCCATCTAACAGTTTTAACCTTGCCGTAAGAGCTTTTTTTAATTAAAGCAGTAATACTAAGAAAACATTATTTATAGGTTGATGGACAAATGCAATCTTCTTCTATGACAGGCAGTAGTGAAACTTTACCCTTCACAGAAACAGTTCTACTTTTAAATAAAAATAAAAAAGATTCAGAAAAGATGCAGCTTGTTTGTATTCACATGCAAAGAATACCTGCTAATTCAATGGTAATATTTCATTTGTCTTAAATTTTTCTGAGGAACATATTGAAAATATTTAATCATATTTGCTTTTAGAACATTGTCTTAGGCGATATTGATGGCGACGGTAACATAGAAATGGTTCTAGGCCTTACTGATCGAGTTGTTCGTTCTTACAAATGGATTGGGAATCCTGACAAATCAACATTAGATATTACCGATACTTGTATTCAGTTTGATCCATCTGATAAACTTTTAGGTAAATGTAATCTTCTGCTTAGTCTTGTTATACGAATACTGTCAGATAGCAAGACCACAAAATGACCAATTTGACTTTACATATATGTTAACATATATATTTGTATTTTCGTAGGTAAATTTGTAGCTTTAAATAAATGGGAATGTGCAAATCAGATAGGATCAATAACAATCCATCATTCCGCTGATGGGAAACCTTACATATTAATTGCTCAACCCGGAGGCACTTTTATGAGGATAAAATGTCAGACTGAAGATTTCACTGGAGAAGAGTGTGTAGAGAGTTCTGTTCACAGTACTTCTAGTTGGTAAGAGATATTGAAATAGTACCACCATTAGGGTTTTCAGTTTTGTTTCCTTTTAAATAGATATTTGACACTATCACTGTATATTTTATTTGTGCGTTTTATTAAGTAAAAAGAAGTGGAAATAATATATCATTTGCAAATTTGAAGTTTTTGTGATCTTTATTTACATGAACAAATCAGTGGGTAAGACTAGAATTTTCTTTACAAACATGACATTTTAGAGATGAAACTGACATTTGTTTTGTGGTGACGAAACGTTTCTGGAAGGTTCCATTTTTTTTTAAATTTTATGTAAATGTCATATGGCATTTCGCAGCTGACGGGTAATACGAGGTTTTTTGGCGTGGAAACCACATAAAAATGTCGGTTAGATCACATTACCGAAAATCATATTCAAATAATGCAAAATATCAATTGTAAGTTAAGTCACTTCTGCCTAAATAAAATATTTGTTGAGTGCATTTCACGACCACTAATCAAATGCCGTCTATAAAAAATTGAAAAGAGGACCAGTTTTAATCCTTAGTTATGAATATAATAAGTATTGTTGTGGTATATTAGATCTGCTTTCAATAATGATCTTTTTTGTAGTTCTACTAGTGAAAATATCTCGGGTAATGTTGACTATCAATTCTTGGGAATATCTAGAATGAGAAATCAAAATATTTCTACTGAAATACTTGGAGACCTTCGCTCTTCTCTTTGTGATAGTGGTGTAAGTTTTGACAAGCAGTCCAACGCTTCCTATAAAAGTGTTGGTTCTATTACCAAGGGAAAACCTTATGCTTTAGCGACTCTGGATGGTAGTATTATGTTGGTTCAAGATGAGGTCATTTCATGGTAAGAAAATTTATATATTTATCAAACTAAATCATACTTATCTAAGTTTTGTCAATTCCTTAAATATTCCCTAATACTTCAGGAAGCTCTAAATTTATACAGATTTACTTTCAGGGCAATTGCCGTTGATCACCAAATATTTGCTCTCACCAAATTAGATGTAACTGGAAATGGTTCAGACGATATTGTTGCTTGTTCATGGGACGGTGAAACATACATTTTAGACCAAGAAAAGAATTCAGTTAGGTTCCATCTAGGCGAAGCTGTACAAGCTTTTCATAGTGGATATTACAATATTAAAGCTAATGAACCCGATACAACATGTTTAGTATACATTACATTTAAAAATAAGGTAAAAAATTTAAAATGAAAAAGAACTTATATAATTTTTTTATTTCTAAATTTCGTTTACCGGAAATATCTAACTTTGATAAATAAAATTTGAAAGATGATGTCTGATATTTGTATCTTGATGGGTAATTTCTATACCCCGGACAAATATTACCTGTTTTACTATCAAATGCCATTTGCTACAATTTTGATATTTTTTATACAATTTACGGAAATGGAAAGATCAAATTTCGTTTCCTCTATTTTTGTTACAAAACTTTATATTTTTCTTTCAGATAATCATTTATTACGATCTGCCTCTAAAAGAGTTGACCTGTAAAAAATTTGAACCTGATATAGTAAAGCTTAGCGAACTATACCAAGTTGATGGTAGAAACCCTGAAGAAGCCTTGGAATATGTCAAAAAATTGGATAAAAAAACAAAAAGGGAACTTGTAGAATATCTATTGTACAATTCATGAAATGATTCTTTAGTAGAATTTCGTTGTAAATAATTCTGACAGTAATTGAAATAAATCCTTTTACATAATACACAATTTAAGAATTACAATAATGGGCCTTAAACTTAGATTTACAAATATGACTGAGTCGAGTGTGTACATTTATTAAAATAAAATACAGAGCGATATTTGCCTGATCTTATTTCAAATGATCAAGACAAGTGGCGCTAAAATTGTCTTGTAAAATTGGGTACAACATAACTACACTTTGTTTCAACATAAGGACACAGTGTCATTAAAGTTAAAGATTGAAACAGGTCTTACATTTCAAAGATTAAATGCTTAAAGACAAACATTAAGCACGCACAATAACTGAAGAAGTGAGTGCTTTTATTATTTAAATAAAAATTAGCAATATCTGCAATATGGTTTAAGAAATAACTGTTACCAATCTCATGGTATTAAATTATATTTCTCTACGATTCTGAATAAAGAACCAAAAAGGTATTGAAAAAACTAAAGCTCAGTATAATTCACTTATTACACTTTATCCAGAGGATCTTTTCCGTGCGTCATCTTATGTCTGGTAATATAAAACGCAAACCCTTTATGTAACATAATTTTCTAAAAATAATCAAAATCAGGACAAATTTAATTACTATAGAAGTCATAGATTTAAATGTATTACTGTCCTTATTTCGTAATGTCGTCAATATTATCTTTTTTAACATATTAAACAAAGATATAGCGTTGTGATTCGACCTTAATGCTACTCAATAGATTATATTGTCAAGTTCTACCATTTTTCTCTTGTAACATGCTCAACATACTTGCGTCATTTTTCTGGATTTACTTTTGCTAAAGCTTTTTAAAAAATTAAATTCGATGTCTGATAGCTTAAACGTAATATTTTTTCTTGCTTCCTACATCTGCTGACCACATAGGTGAATGTTTTCACTGAATAATTAAGAGACGGTGGATATCAGTCATGGTTGAGCTAATTTCAGTAATATTCCCAATATTTTTTTAGCATTTTAATGCTTAATAACATCATCATATAGAGAAAGAATAGAGGTTTTAGCTTTTTCCTGTTTTTTATAAAATTGTAGAAGAATAATACAATGTACTCAAAAAACTTATAACACTTCAAAGACATTTTTTAACTCACATAATTATAATTTTATACTAATATTAAATTAATTGTTTCAACTCTTACTTTATGGATATTATTCATAATAAATATGGAAAGATATATAATACTTAGTTTGAATTTCCATAGTCTTCCAAAGCGTTTTAATGTGTATTCAAGTCTCCCTGACAATACCATTTTTTTGTCTTTAATTATTATTAATCAAGATAATAGTGCCTTCATTGCTTTTCTACTATAAAAAAAATTAAAGTATATTAATATCCGGTAAAGAAGATCCGAAAATTGAGATGCCAGCCAAAAATTAATATATGTAGCTGTCGAGAAATACAATACTGAATGTGAAAGTGTACAATGAACAATTCCATCCCAAGTAATTTCTATTTTTTTTAACGATTACAAAAGAATTACCAATTTTTTATTAGAATTATTAATACGTATTACCAACACTGTTTAACTTTATTCAAGTATTTAATAGCCCTTTGATAACATTGTTTACCATACAAGCCAGTGGCGCCGTCTGAAAAAACGTTTTATTATTTTCTTATACATCTTAGTTATGACACACGCTAAAGATATTCTGGAGAAACTACATAATCCATATAAGCTTATTTACTACATTAAGATATAGTGTTTTCTAAATTGCCATTTTGTATGGTTTGATTAGGAGTGACCACCGATCATACCTCCAAAGGTAATTGTCTGATAACTTTGAGAAAAAAAATTTAATCATTCAAATGTTTAAAAACATTTTTAAGTATGTAGTTATAGATGCAGAGACAAATATATAGAGATTGAGATAGTATTTAAAATAACTATTAGAAGGAAAAATGATAATCTAGACGCAATGGATAGAAGATCTTTATCAACAATAAAAATGGGCTACATAATATATAACATTCTAAAATTGGGGTAATAACGCAAATTTTTAAAGAGGGCAACACAGAAGAGTGCAAAAATGATTAAAACTAACCACTAGACTACCCAAAACATATGCAAAATTCTTAGAAAAAAAATTAAGATCACAATTGTAAGAAATGTTAGAAACCAATTCGAATTTGGCGTAATAAACGACGTTACTTTTAATATCAGAAAATTAATGGAGAAAGCTATAGGGATGTTTCATTTAAATCATCCATATATAAAAGGTTTTTTGCCCTTTATAACTGAGATGCAAGGTGTCTTATTAGTTATTCTTATATCGAAGAACTCTGTATATTTTTTACAATTTGGCACACTATGAATTAAAAAGAAAGGAAATCCATGTCCAACTTACAAAAAAATAATAAAATAAAATAAAAATGTGATCAAAGGAAACTCGAAATCATACCACACAATTTTATTAAAAAAACAAGTTTCGACTTTTTAATAAAATTGTAGAGGTATGATTTCGAGTTTCCTTTGATCATTACATCGTACCACATTAGAGCCCAATCGAGAACCTTTTGTAAAATAAAAATGTGTTTAAACTCAAAGCACTCTCTATACATTGAATTTGTTAATTTATGATTATGAAGTTTGGTCTTGTTTATAGCCCTTAGAAAAGTTTAGCCAATACCATTGGATTCTAAAATACCAATCAAAAGTTCACTGACTGCAGTTTACAGCTCTAACAAACCAAATAAAGTAAATTTTACAATATAAGAGACAACTTTCAAAGATTGAAGGTAACATCGATAAATAATAAAATAAGATACGAACTTTAATAGAGAGATAGAAGAAATGAGAAAAGTATAGATACTGAAGGACAGATATATGAAGAGGATAACAAATAAGCAACTCAATTCCCCTCTATAAACTTAAACATATAAGGGTAAATAAACTCTATGAATTATGTATTGTTTTTTAAAATGTATATAAGTAGGTAAAGATCTTTGAAATACTTCTAGTATATATTTTTCAAAATATTGTTGATACCCATTTTACATAAGATCTTAAAATAAATATTATATAATGAAATATATTGCAGTTTATACACAATTCTATACAAAAATTTTCGAACAAATTTTCGTTGATTTACTTTTTATTGGCACATAGAATCTGACTAGTATATATTTATATATAGAGCCTTACTTTTTCTTGCATAAATTCGATAAAATTATTGTATTGGTCAAAAACTATACAACTATTTTTTATGATAATATCATTTTTAGATGTATTTACAGGTAAAATGTACTATGATATGAACGTTTTTGCATTGCACATGAAGATTTCTCAGAGGTACTTAAATAATGTTAAGTATAATGTCAAAAAAAGTTGTCTTAAAGTTCTAGTGAGATCTCGGACTTTAAAAATATTTTCCAAGCTTTCTAACTTTCAGAGAATTTCATTTTCTTTCCCAGGTACTGTTGTATAACCATGAGGATTCGTCTCTGGTTTTACTCCAGCTCGTCTCTAAACTGTTTTCCTAAAAGAAATCTTAATAAAAAAATAGAAATAGCAACTAAAAAATGAGTTTGTTTCAGTTTGTAGTTTTACTTACTGGGAATTGGGAATGGTTCATAGATGTTGTACTGAGATAATCCATATTCGAATAGTAAGGATAGTTATTATAACAGTTCGTTGAAGAGTTTGTGGTACTTAAAACTGATGACTGGGTAGATGTACACCATCGATGTTGTTCTAATGAAAATGAGTCTATAGACGCTGGAGACCAAATACTCGAATTCGCTGCATTGGTGTAGGTTGAACTAGCGATCTAAAATTTATATTATTTTAATTATAACTAAATTACTTGTTGATTTTGGTGTTTAATAGCAAACATTTGAAGAATTTGATGAATTCCAGTACCTTAGCACAATATTTAAACTATAATGAAATATAAAAAAATAAATACAAAAACCAAAGGTAAAAGGAACATTAAACTTTTGTGCGAAAATCTAGCTCTATTTGCCGATGAAACCTTGGAGTCTTGCACTAAATTCACCGACAATTAAAAAGAAAAACCGACGTCCAGTATTTGTTTCCAACTTTTAAAAGAATAAATGTATTTAAGTATGGGTTTCCTCATGAAACAGGGTATTTTGTAATGGATTTTGAATTTGGAAATACAGCAAAGTGATTTAAGCATAAAGATCCGAAAACGGTAACAGGAAACATTGTGTATTTCCTTTTTGGATGACTTTTATACCACCAGAAGAAGTAGGAAGAGAACTATAAATATCCATCAGTAATTTCATAGTCAATTGAATTCTTTTATCCATTAGCACATCCGAACGTTCATGTTTTTGCTAATACTATCAATACGTAAAAAGATTCTTATATAAAACAGTTTTTGTCTGCAAAACAAAAAGGCAAAACATTAAAATAAGATATTATCAGAAAATATTTTGTTAAAATATGTTCATATAAAATGGCCTTATAAAGTATAAATCAAAATACTATTTTTTTTTTGTTCAAATAAATATTTTAAAAATTTTGTTGCATTGATTTATTTACATTATTTCACATATACAAGACAAAAATAATAAGTATATGTGTACATTAAAAAGGAAAATTTACAATTATTACTAAGGACTTCATTTTTACAATTCGTATGTTGGTCAGGAAAATACGTTTAATCAGGCTTTGAAGTTCGAAGTCAGGGCAATTCTGACAGGTTGTCGCAAATCCATAATTTCCGCAGTTGGTTAACGCCGGTGATGTAGTTCTGGTTTTTCGGATCACAAACTTCTTAAAATAGTTTACTTTTAAAGAATTTTTCTTGATCCGAATGCAATTCCATGGAATCTACTTCATGATTGACAGAGGACGTCAGCTAATATGGCAGCTTTTGGATTGGGGCCCTCTTGTAGAAGTAGTCCAACAGGATAAAGATATATTTCCGGCATCGTTTTCTGGTAGAGGATCTAATACATCCTCAGCGACTCTCTCAAGTGAGATTTTCCATAATGTATTAATTACTGCATCTCTGTTCTACGTTTACGATGTGGTCCATTGCTCCAAACAGTCGTGTCCTCTGATTATCTTAAAATTTGAATTTCTAATTTCTGTGTCCTCTTGAACACCTTCGCCTTTTCATATTTTTCCTTTGACAATAAATTCTAGCCAAATGCAGGAAAATAATTAAAAAATGTCTTTTCCTATATTTGGCTAGAAATTCTTATCAAAATGAATCCTACCAAAAGCACGAAGGCATGCAAGAGAACTCAGAAATTTGAAATTTACTATTTAAAATAATCGGAGGTCACGACTGTCTGGAGAACGTCTTAATACAGGAAAAATAAACGATGTGAAGTTTTATAAATCAATGTCAAATTTGATGTAGGCGAATGGCGTATTAATGAGTACGTCACAAGTCGTGACATCCATATTTGTTAGTTTAAACCCTTAGGCCGAATTGGATGACTCTGACGTAATTGATGGCCAATACGCTGAGTTGATGTCATTTAGTCGAATGAGAAAACAAGTTACACTAAATTAATAGACGTCACCAGTTAAATTAATGGCGTCAGATTCATCCACTGCGGCCTCTTAGTATAGACTGGATAAATAAATATCACTTGTGATGTCATACTATTGCGCCGCATTCATTTTTTGTAATTTTATAAGCAGTCTTGAAGTTTCCTGTTTTTTAAATCCTCGCTAGTGCTACATTATGAAGACTTTTTATATTTTTTAAGCATGAATGATACGGATCTTTGAGCATGGGGACAACTACTCCAAAAGTTTGGTCAAATGTCCTAGTATTATTTCAAGCACAAATTGTAATCATCAATAAATATATCCAGTTCAGTTTAGTGAAAAACGATCTCAAATAAAGATCAAGTCGCACATTCAAGTATCCTTCAGATTGCTGGAGTCTAGTGTAATTAGCTCCAATAACGATGTCGTCTCCCTTGTAGCAGTTTTAGGACGTTCAGAAGTCGAGAGGCTCGAACCCCTTTTAAGGGTTCCTTCCTTGAGATCAATGGTAGTACTATATGAAAGAAGAAGAAGAAGACATACATCGGTTAGAACACTGGGAAGATCTTTAAAAGTTGAAGCCAGATATCTTTAGGAAACTATAAATAACAAAAAACCAAGAAAATTTAAACTCGCATATATCAGTCGAATTAAGAACAATCTTCGAAGATTAACAAGAATCCTAATCGGATATTTGCGCTTGAAGGGATAGGTACCTTAAAAAGAAATGTGTTACCTTAAAGAAGACTTGAACTCTACATCTTGAAACACATAAAACGAAGACAATGACTTAACTAACTTAGATTTACCAAGTATTCCAAATTCAAAAAATGGGATTACAGGAATTACTAAGTATATATACACCGACATACCAATAAAAAGAGCATCAATAGATCCCTTCAGCATACTTATAAGGATCAACACCTGTAGTTTCTTAATTTAAAAGTGGCATTTAGGTAGAACAATAAGCAACATATTTTTTTAGAATAATGGACGATGGTGGATACTTAGAGGGAAAAAAGAACTTATGATTATAGCTCTAGGTATATACAGGGTGACGCATTAGTGTGCCAAACCCCGATTAGTTTGCTATTATTGAAGTTACGAAAAAAAAGTATTTACAAAAGGTGTAGGCAGTCTTGAGGTTCACATTTTAAAATTAGTCCCAAATATATGTAGTACCAGACCAAAGTTAGTTTTTTTAAAATATTATACCCATATGTTTTTACAATTTTATAAACCTCTTGCTGAGTTGATATCAACGATGTATCATACTTGATGTCTATTATGTTTAATAACGGATCTATAGCCATGCACCTGAAAATCACATTTTTTTGAATATAGATGTATGTAGCAGCCAAACCGTTGAAAATCAATAAAAACGGTTTACATGTCCTTATCCTAACTTTTCAAGTTCTATACTATGGCATATTTGGGACTAATTTTATAATGTGAATATCAAGACTTCCTACACTTTTTGTAAATACTTTTTTTCGTAACTTCAATAATGGCGGATTAATCGAGCTTTGCCACACTAATGCGCCACACTGTATATATGGATTGTAGTCTTCTCGATTCCATGGGATTTATTGGAAGTGATTATTTGAAATATGCTGGCCTTTTCCGTTCTGCGAATAATCTTTCGTCGACATTTTATCATGAGTACCATGAATTATTTGTAATTGATATTTTGTTACGTCGTGTATGGAATTAATTTTAAAAGAGAAAATCATGGATTGTTAATGGTCAGGATACTCACCGTTGGAGAACTAGTGCTGCTACAAGTGGGTAAATGTTGAGGTTTTACGTAATTCGGACTGTCTCTAAGATGTGGCGCTGCAGGTCCTGATGGAGGACTGCTGGAAGAACTAAATAAATCATTTTAAACATAGCATTTAAAGAAAGGGAAGATATAAAACAACATTAGACTATTTTTGCACGTACAAATGTAATTGTTGTTTGAGTAAATATATTTGTATCTATTGTCAATCTACAAAGAAGATTTCTTTTACCTATATTGTTTGAAAAAATATTTACGCGTTCATAAAGTAGATATTATTACACAATTTTTTGGTGGTTGAACTTTTTATCCTAATATTAATAGTGGAATTACCTCTTTAATATTCGAAATGTACTTAGAAATTTTTTAAAGTATGAAAAACATATTTTTCCTAATATTTTTTTATTGATCTCAACATTTAATATTCTTAAAAGTGTATACCGCATGTTTTTGTTGAAATTTTAGTTTTGGATAAATTTTAAAGTTAGAAATCATTGTTAAGTTTAAACATATTTAAGAAATATCAAGGTAAAAATTTGTGGGAAAAAGGTAAAACATCATTTTAGTTTCTTTAAAGTGACTTCTTGATTTCCTATAAATAAAAGAAATATTTATTTGATTTCACACTTAATCAAAAAGTTTCAACTTGGTGGAATGACCTTTAGGTTGTCTCTAAAATCTTTGACTTAAAAGTGGCTAAGCCCGGCAAAGAGCGAAGTACTGGTATGAAAGGTTGTGACTTGAACACTACCAGAAATAATAAAATATATATATATTTTAATTTCTTTGTTTTTATTTCGACCTAAAAGTTTACCTCGTATTGGTATTATTATTGCTGGAAACCGAAACTGGTGTAGGAGAAGACTTAGTTATAAGACTGGCTGCAGATTTTGGTTTTAATTTCGTTGTCTTCTCCGTGTTTTGTTGTTGATTGTGTTGTTTCTGAATTTGCCGACATTTCGCCCGTCTATTTTTGAACCAAACCTGAAATTTTGATTTATTAAATAATCACATTTCAGAGAGAAAAAATATACTCTACTAAAGTTGGAACCATATGGAAAACTTTTTTATTATTGGTTTTTTGAAAAGAAAAATAATTATTCTTTATAAAAAGTTCTACATGGTCTAAAATCTAAAATGATATAATCAGATATCAATTTTTTTCAGTCGTATACGAGATGCGTCAAAAAATATATATTTTGCTCAATAATAAACTACCCTTATTTTATGTTTAAAAAAAATTAATCAGCCTTGAAAAGTACATTCAGATATGCAATTATATTCATTTAGCATGAAAAATCAGGTTTTGCAATTTAAAATGTTTTTAAATAGACTTAGTGTGTAGAAAGATTTGTAAAAAATTACAAAAGCTGATTTTTCATGGTACTCATGTGCTTAGCAAAAGTCAGCCAATAGAAATTGTTTTAAGTGTTGAATTTTCTTCAATAATTGATTTTTCTGTCATTGAGGAAACTATCTAAACTCCTGTTCAAAATTAACGCACCACTATAAATTTTGTAATTATGTCATTGTTTTTGCACTCTTTATTTAATTTAGCGTTAGTATAATATTATTTTGGATGGTTACTTGAGGAATGTTTTCCCATTCCAAGAGAACAACACGCTCTAACTCTTGCTGGCTCATAGGGGCAGGTACATGACGCCGAATTAATCTTTTTAGAGCACCCCAAAGGTGCTCTATTGGATTTAAGTCAGGGCTGCGCGGTGGCCACTCCAAGATCTGGATGTTGATTTCATTTAAATAATCCAAAACAGTCCTTGCAATGTGAGGCCTTGCATTATCTTGCATGAAAATGAAGGTATCTCCTATAAAATGCGTAAACGGCATCACGTAATTTTGAATAATGTTTTCCAGATAGAATTTTGCATTCATAGACCGCGGACGAATAGGAACCAGTTCTGTGCGTGCCTCAAAACATATTCCCCTCCAGAACATTTTTGAACCACCACCAAATGGCTTCTTTGGAGAGATAGTACAATCATAAAATCTTTCTCTATCTGGAGATTTTAGGCTCACTCGAGTTTCATCTGTGAACAAAGCTCTCTTCCAGTTATCGACAGTCCACTGTGCATGATCTCTAGCGAATCTTAATCTGCGTGATCTGTGATTTGCAGTAAGTAGCGGTGCAGCAGCAGGCCTTCTACATGCCAATCCGAATTCTTTTAATCTTCTCTTGACGGTTAAGGCAGAAATCCTGACATTTCTAACAGTTTAGAGTTGATTACATAGCTCTCTACTAGTACACTTTCTGTTTTTCGTAATACCAGTTGTCGGAGAAACCGCTGATCAATTTGACTTGTAGCCCTTTTCCTGCCCTGACCACGTTTTCTATGGTGTGTTCTGGTTTTCCTAAATCTTCTAACCATTCGACTAATTTTTGAATGATTAACATCTAGTAAATTGGCCGCATAACGCATACTTTTTCCCTCTTCCACACTGATAGAAACAGGTTAATACAACCGTCTTTTAAAACGGGTGCAGATATTAATTATACGAAAATTAGACTAATATTGTAGGAAGCAATACTGTAAGAAATAACCCATATAACAGTAATAAAAAACTAAATCGTTTAAGAAGTAGTAGTCTAAAATAGAAAACTAGTTTACAACCCCAGTATGACGACTTCTTATAAATTTAGTCCCCCGGCGACTTAATATAAATAGTTAAAAGTTATCAACAATTTCTGATAAAGCTCATATTCCTGTTTGTTTAAAATTATAGGTTTGGGCTACAAGTGTAAGTTCCCGTTTTCTTAAGATTAAATTTCAATTCGTAATTAGACGAAGAGAGGTTCGTGCGTTACCGGGATAGGATTTTTTGCGAAATTGCATACCGAATATCGAAAAATCTTTTAGTTGGTCGATTTAATGCGAGGTGTTGTAGGTGTTAAATGTGCGTATAAGTGGATTAGTGCTTCTGGTGATTACATACAAGAAAAATAGAATTATTTTTAAAAAACTTTTTAGAGGAGGAATACGTTCATAAATTCATCGGTACCTAAGTGTTGTAATTAAATTTATAAATATAAATACTTATTAAACATTATTTGTTGTCTGTCGTTTGCATATATCCTTTAGTTTCTTTTCTGATACTTGTTGCTACTCGTTAAAAAATTCGCGCACTTGTTTTAAATACCTACATGAATTTTTTAGATGAGGGGATTGATGAAGAATCTTTTAAAGCAAAGTTGAAGCTCTTACGCATTCATCATTGCTTAAATGACGTGCTCGATTCATCTTTTTGTAACGAAATTAGTAAATATCGACCTAGCGAACTAACCCACACAAAAGAATAACAGAGACTAAAACAGCAACTTTAAATAATAAACTTATCAAACTGAAAAAAATAACGTGAACGAAGTACTTAACTTTTTTGACGTAATTAAATAACATACAGTTATAAAAACAGTACAAAACTAATAAAAACAACTACTTGATATAAGCTAACTAAGATTCCTAACAGTAATTGCTAATATTTGGGTGATATTTTTTTAAATAATACAAATAAGTCAGAAAATATAAGTGGTGCGTTAATTTTGAACAGGAGTTTATATCGAATAAAACATTTTTTAAATAGTCCTATTCTCTTTGGATTTACTTATGTCAGAATTACAGACAAGACACCGATACGGGCGATATGTGTCTATTTAAAAATAAAATCGATGTAACTTATTCTCACTTTAGTGATTCTACTGCAAAAAGAATCCTTAGCAGTGTGGAAAATGAGAACAAGGAACATTTATCCTGTAAGTGTAGAATCTCAGGTATTGATTTGGAATAAAATTTTACTTCTTACAGTCACTTCCGCGTATATATTCAGGAAATCAATTATGTTGTACCTTTATAAGAATGAACTTTCGTTGGAAAAGTTGCATATGTAGAAGAACTCTTTCAGTAAAAACGCTTCAATAGCCAATTGTTAAAAAATACTTACATTCCAGCAGTAGCAAGGAAATTATGACATTCAATATTAAACCGTTTTTAGTGACTTTCCGGCCAATAGTTAGGCCTATATTGATATAGAATATATCACAATAAATGTTGGTACTCTCTCGGCACAATACAAATATTTATTGATAATTGCCAGAATATATGACTAAAAACTTTATTTAAAAACTAAAAAGTCACAAATGAAATTTAAAATATAACTTTTTTGTCGTAACTTTTTCTTCAAGGAGAAAGGTTTTTTCGTAATAAAAAACACTTCAAACAGAATTTCAGCGGAAACGCGATAAAATATTTACCTTCCTTGCTATAGATTGTTTTTAGTTTCTGTATATTATTTTTATTTAGCAATTTTATTTTTATTTTATACGCTTTAATTTTCAATAAAATTTCCTAACAGTTCCAGTTTATTAATGTCTTGACATCTACATTGCAAATTACTGCCAAAATCACTTTCTCTCTACACCAAAAAAAAAACGTGAACACTGAACATATCGTCTATTCATCTCTCTTGTACTTGTTCGCACACACCATTTGCGTCCAACTACATTTATTTAATTATCTTAAATTTTAAACAATTTTTTATTTATTTATTTTCTTTCTTTATAGTGCAATTTAGGAAAAATAAAAAATAGACTAATTGAATAAATATTTTTATTTTGTTTTCCCAAAAAGAATGTAGAGTTTGATGAAATATATGGAAATACATGGAAATCTAGTGCACAAAAATAGAAAAAATTAACAATATAACAAATAGTGCAAAAAGTTTTGGTGTTGATCGCATAGAGATGTTTTTAGAAGTTGTTTCCAAAATGATCATATATGATGATACCCGGCAAATTAATAATGACTTAATTAATAAATTGAGTGTATTTTAAGGCTTATATGTTCCAATAGTTTAACAAAAATAAACTGTAATAAATCCTAAATATTGTTTAACATTTGCTCAATATTTTACTTTTTTACTAAATGTTATCTGTATCAATCAACTAAATAAACTAGATTTGACAACAAGTCTGTAGACTCTAAGTTTGTCTTTCTTAGTAATAAAGGGACTCCATTAACTTCTAAATTTGTCCTTCTTCCTCACCCATTTTATCTATATCTTCTTTATCGATAAAAAAAATACAAAAAAATACACTTTTCCTTCATAACTCCGTTGTTTATGCTGTGATGGATTTTGCTTCCTTATTGGTGAGTGTCTTTTCGACAAATATAATTCTCATACTTCTAAATATTTATTATCAAAAAAAGGTGCCTTATTTTTTTAGATGTATAAATTACTTGTTATTGTTATCAAATATTGTTTGTTATTGCTCGTGTATTATCTTATTGGTTGAAAAATTAAGGTAAGTAATAATGTGTTTTCCATATTTTATCCTAATTATATTTTTTATATAGTTGCCTGCAAATAAATATATGTACCAAAATAACCCACCCCATGTTTGATATTACCCAATATTGCAGGTTAATCACGACTTAGCTACGAATTTTTCAAATAATTTAGTTTCTTTCAACGCGGTTAAATTGAAAATTGTTCATTGTAACTGTTTAATCAAAACAATCTAACTATGTTCTTTTGTTGTACTGATTACCTACCCGTCGTTCTCCTACACTAATTAACCAAGTAGGGAATAAAATTGTTAAATCTTCTACAATTCAAACCAAACATAACTTATAAGTCAAAAGAGAAAGTACACCCTACAGCCCTAAGAGCTACTGTTCCTTTAGAGCTAAAAGAGAGGGTGTCAGAGCAACCAAAGTATCACAATAGCTGTGGGCGAAACAAATGCGAAACGTGCTCCAGCATCATCCCAGCAGCCTAATAAGGTAACGATCCGGTATTCAAGTGTTCACGATAAAATGGATCGTTTTCTAATGTTTTCTCGCAAGGTCGTTACTAAAGGTTTTCTCGTGTACATTTTTAACGTCCAATTTTATATTCCAATATTAAATAGGTGGGAGGAAGCTCAAAACGTTTAAGGAGAAAATATTAAGAAGGCAGTAGCTTTCTATCTTGTTACTAGTTATATAAATATGTGTAACTCTCTTAGTATTACAAAAACTTTTTCCTTAACCTAAGATGTTTCTTTCGAATCGATTAAGTTACTTTTTGTCTTTTCTTTCTTCTGTGAAATAGTTTTTATTCAGTAAACAAAATCATGCAACTATTTACTAAGAATTATCATTAAGATTATCCTCTTTATTTGTAACGCAAAAGGTTTCGTAATAATAACGTTCTAGCCCTCTTAGCGGTCTTAAGTTACGTCCTTGGTAATACCTTCTTATTCCATGCTGATTTATGATTATGCCTGTACATTGTTCACTTTGTCCTGAATTGCCATTGAGAAGGATTTTAATGTTATATTGTTGGCACACGTTTGTATATTGTTCAGGTAATGATGTACATCCTCTTTTGTGGGCAAATTTATTGGGGTTGGTAATTACTCTTATTATTGGATATTGTTAGATACATCATTTGTTGGAGGCAACACTTTCACAAGAAGATATTTGTAGGTCTACTTATGTATCTAATGTTTTTGAACGATAGTTATTGATTTTTTTATATGAAAGTATTGCCCACTAATAACGCGACAGGATTTTAACAGCGGAATTGCAGGAAAAACTTAATTAAATAGTTTACTACTATACCTGTACTCTGGACTCTGGTAAATTAATTTTCAAGGCCACTTCTTCTCTCATAAAAATATCTGGATATCGTGTTTTACCAAAAAGTGATTCTAATATGTCCAACTGGGCTCTAGTAAATGTAGTTCTTTCTCTCCTTTGTTTTCTTTGGTTACCTAAAACATTATATAATTGAAAATATTTTTAAATATAAGCAGGGGAAAAACTGTACAACCTCAGTATCTGGAGAACTGAACCAATCAAGCTGAATTAAGGAGGAAAATAAGTATAGTAACCAGCAAGTTAATAATTTCCAAATTAGGAAAATGACTAGAGTTCAGAGAACAAGTAAAAAAATAATAAAATGATCGTTTTAACGATACATTTTGAACAAACAAACATTCAAAACTTAGACAACCCGTTAAATGTAAGACCACAATAATCTAGAAGATCACGAAGATTCAGTTCAATAAATACTAAATATGGAGAAATATTAGGAGAAACATGCTCTTTTTAACCCAAAAAGAACAAACAAAGAACAATAGAAAAGTTAAAGGTGAAGCAATAAAAACAATTTAACAAATGTCAATAATTTGAAATTATAAAATGAATTTTCTCTTTTTATTTGTACAGCTCTCAATGTGTAACAAACGATTATCACTTGCTTTTATTAAACAAATATGTGTTTATTGAAGCCCTAGGCACAAAACACAAATAAAAATTTATTGCACTGAAATATGTACTAATAAATTTATGCTACGACCATAAATGTTTTATTTATGCCTAAATTATAAATAAAATATTAAATGTGATTTTACTGTCTCTCGATATAAATACTACAATACCGAGTTCGATAAATACCGATTTCAATTTAAAACAGTTATGGTAGCCCGGTAATAATTTTTTCACATAAATATTGTTGAAAATAAATAATCATTGTTATGGGCAATAAATACGTTGGACAAAATTGAAAACATAAAATCTTGACGAAAATATTTAGAGAAATTATTGAAGAAAAATAATTGATTTTGCTTGAGCATGTTGTTGGAATGGATAGAAAATATAATAAAAGAGATTTAAGATTCAAAAATAAAAAAAAAATTGAAGAAGAAGACACTGCAAAATCTAAAACGACGACATCATTTGAATTCTCAGAAAGACGTAAAAAGAAGTTCAACAGAATGAACGAGAGATTCAGAATAAAAAATTATAGATCCAATATTTGGTCGAAAAAACACATTCTTAATGTTTTAAGAATAGATGAAGAACCAAGTTCCAAAGTTGCCTTTAAACAATATATAGAGGAAATCTGCTGATGTAAGGTAATACCTGGAGAGAATATAGTTGCAAACATGGAGTAGTGAATTGAAGAGCACATTTACTGAGTGGCCGATACGATCGCCGGATTCAACTCCATTGGGTTTAAACAATTTGAAATCAGTCTGTAGTTTAAAATTACGTGCTTTACAAGAATTAGAAGACCAGATATAATGCCTGAAGTTATTTAAAACATTTTAAGATAATTTGCTGATAGCTTAGAATGTTAGACAATTAAAAAATTCCAACTATAATTAAATTTTATTGCTTTCGTTAGTTTTAATATTTGTATTTGAATATTTTCATGTAACAAATACAGTTTACCTAATAAATCCTACATTGATGGATTGTGATATATCCAAAAAAATATAAAACAGAGTGATACTGTTAATATAATCTAGATCTCTTTAAAAATTTAAACATCGGTTCAATTCAAATTACTTCAAAACTGTTTTCTTTTAAATGACATTATTTAAAACATTTGGCGTATTCATTTTTTGTAGTGTATCAAATTAAATGAGGTAAATACGATTTTTTAACTGTAGTCATAAGCGGCTCGTTTGGGTGGGGTATTAGATATGTTTCAAAAAAATGATACTTTTATCTCTACGATGAACCGTTTTCGAAAAAAATTGATTTAAATTTCCATTGACTAACAAATACATTTTTAAATTATCATAGACGGTTGTGAAATTTTTTTTGTAAAAATGTTGAAATTTTTTAATTATCATTTCAAAATGGCGATATTTTGAGAGACCAATAAATGATAAATAAAAATATCCAATACCTCACTCAAACGAGCCGCCTATTACTACAATTATAAAATCATATTTAGGCAATTTGATTGGGTACATTTTAATCCGTTATGAAGTTATTTGAGGTAATAGGGATGTTAGACCGCCATCTTTAAAGAGCTCTAGCTCCGTTAGGAAGCATTTTTGGAGAAGGTGATTTGCGTCAAATCGACATAAAATTAGTTCTAGAATTTGCAGGTTTTTTATGTGATGTGAGTTTCTGGACACCTTGTATACAATGCATGTTACCCAAATCGATTTTCTTTGCCTTTACACTACATAAATCGTCTGTCCAGGCAATTTAGCCCAAACTTGTATAAGAGAGTATTCTTTGTTACTATTATATTTTTACCTCCTGGGTAACCAGCCATCGATGAATGCAAGGAATCTACTGGTATTCCATGTAGTCCTAGGCCTGGAACAGGATAAGGGGCTGATTTCAAGTACGCCATACTTGAAGTACTTCCTCCGCATCCGCTTCCAAAACCCGAGAATGATAGTTCGCTGTCGGGGTTGCATCTAAAACAAGTTTAGTTTTTTGATCAAATAAAACATTTAGATAATAGTTGAAACAAATACAATTTAACAAATGCTGGAAAACTGGGATGAATGAAACATATGTCTTATGTGTGTAAAATAATACTAAATTTGGGCTTGATAAAGTGTGGTTGGCTTTCAAATACTGACTTGGGAAATCGATTTTCATTTTTATCTTTCCCTGATCTGGTATTTTTAGAATCATTTAATATAAGTAAAAACAAAATAATGTTAAAAAATTATATTATCTAGAGATGGATCATATGTAACAACGTTCGCAGTTTTTTTCTTTTGTATTGAAAATAGGTACTTATCGTTATCCATAAATAATAGGCTGAATAGGAACTTAATTGTTCTTTTAATTTAAATATTGGACATTCTTAAGACATGATATAATCAGTAAATAGTAACACTATCGTCTCTCTTTCTCTCTAATGCCCTCTCTTATTTAATTTATCAAGAGTTAATCCTAGCGCATATGCCAATTAGTGTTGATGTGATTTAAATCAAGAGTTTTTGATGTCTGTTTCTGTCCCCGTTGATGCCTATTAGGGTTAAGCAGAGGGTGGCAATCGAATGAAGATGATCGCCTTGATAATATTAATGACGGCCCATTAGTCTGATTGCGAGATAGGCTATCTTGTCAATTAGGTGAGGCGTATGTGTAGTGTCATACCGTCAGCAAGTATTCAACTTAACGATTTATTAATGAGAATGATTTTGCATGTTATATTTTTGGCACCTTTATAACATCGTTTATTAATGATGTAAAATACAAAAAATTGCGCACAAATAAGTAGTTTGCTGAAAATTCTCATTGTGATAGAAAAATATGTCAAGTACCTCAATGAGAAAATTATATATAAGATTATAAAGTAATAAGAAAACGAAGAAATATAATAAGAAATGCAAAAAAAAATAAGTAAAAAGAAGAAAAGAACCTTATTATATAAAGTATAAAAAAATAAGTCATAAATAAGCTGTACATTACATAAAATTAGCACCAAAAATGGAGGTCTTAGGACACATAAGTTTATTAAACTAACCCTAATTATCTTTTAGTGTTCGTATCATTTATGCCATGGTTTTGAAACATCCTGTAAATTAAGGATTTTCTTTCTATTATTAACATTTTCCTTAACTCCTTGACATTCCTCATTCTAGCCATTACAAATGTAAAAGATTAAATAGAGAAAAACCTCCTATTATGGGGCCCTTTTTTTGTCGACAGATTACATTTATAAATATGGGTGGAATTATTTGATCTTCGGGCTACACTTGGTTTAATTTTATTGTAACAGATTTTAGTAAAAAATATATTTTATCTAAACATACCAAATAATTTCAAAGGAGGTACCCCATTTTAAGCTCTAGGTGATGCTTATTATGGGCTATTCATAGTTCCTAATATGGAGCACCTGATATATGGCTTTTAAACATTTTTTTTTATTGAAACCACTATACACATGTATCGGTACCTATAAAAAACTAAAAATAATAGTACTAGTAGTAAGTGAATGTATGAATTAAGTAATAAAAATTAAGCATAAAAGTCAGAAAGCCATTTTCAACAGATTCTGAATGAGCTCGTTGATTACATGACTGACACTGAACCCACTCTTCTCCAGGTCTGACGTTTTCATATTTCTGTTCACAGAACTTACAAATATTTTCCTCATCTTCGTCGCTGAAGGGACTGTCATTAGATTCTTCAAAAATCATATTTAATTCTTATTTTGGTTACATAAATCGAACGCTAAGCAACATATATCCCGTGTTGTCAATCCAAAATACATCTTTTCGATTTCTAAGGTATGTTCCACTAACTCATTTTCTAGTTCTTTTGAAAAAATAGGATTTCTTCCCATTCTTATTAAAATAATACTTTCCGGATCTCCTTTCATCTTTACATATCTTCCCAACGTTGTTTGGGGTACTCCATGGTACTTAGAACTTTTTTTTGTAACCTATGACTTGAGAGCAACATAATTCATCATATTTTCGCGATTCCAAGACTTTCGCATATAAAATAATTTCTTTTTTTATTCGCGCTTAATTTTAACTTACTTAATATGGGGTACCCCAATCTAGAACTGGCAGGGAAACCCCATATTAGGCATCAGCAACGAATAGAAAAAATATATATTTTTTCATATTTACCTAAAAAAGTTATTTTAAGTAACAATTGAATATAATCTAAAACATCTGAACTTACTTTAAAAATAAACTAAATGTACACAGCTGCACTATTATAATGAATTTTTTCCGCAACAAGTACATACGAAATATTTGCTCCACATAAAATTTTAAAAGTTGAGTTCATTAGTACAGAATTCTTCCTGGAGCACTTCCGTGGTACTTTAGTAGGGTTCCAATAAAAGTAAAATCGATAAATAATAGATGGCAATATAAGTACTACCAAATAATTTGGGTACTCCATAATAGAGGAGGGAGTATCCTATATTAGGCGATTTTCCTCTATACTTATCCTAAAATTCCACGATATTCTAAAACTTTTCAAATGTCTTTATGACAATTGTTTCACCAACACTTTTTACCAAAAAAATTTAAAATACTGTGGAATTATACATTTATTGCTTATATTACTTTCTGTACTCTCTAACTTTATAAATTCTTGTAATTTAGCTCAATACTGGACAAACATTTAAAATTATTTCTATTTATTTACTTTTCAGTCACAACCAAAATTTTCAGCCAAATACTTATTTTACACCAATTTTACACCAATTTTAATTCTTATCTTCTTCTTTCACCAAGTCTTAAACTCAATATCACTAATAATCAATATTTTTTATTTTTATTAACTTAATATTTGTAAATATTTATGAAGCGTATTACAGTAAAAAATTGTAACTGCATTTTCTAATGGTTATACGCACAAAGGCACAAACTTAGTCTGAGGATTTTGGGTAGCTAACCTTCAATATTTTATTTCAACCTAGAGAAATAACAAAAATCTTTCTAGTACTATTTTGTAATAGCTCTAAAAATGCTTATAAAGTATGCATTGCAGATGACATTCTAGTAGTAAAATTCCCTAACTTAAATGCTCTCTTCAAATTTCAAAAGCAGTTTTAAAAATTCTATATACAGAATGTTGTTTTGTGAAGAGACGAACTTTAAATTTTTCATTAAGTCGGACATGGATTTTGTTTCTTGTTAATATTTTGGTGGATTTGCTAGTAATGCAAATTGTGTATGTTAAATATCAAAACAATATACCAAGTGGTTCGGAAGTTACTATCGAAGTGAAAAATTGGCAAAATTGATAAAATAGCCTGTGCATTTCGGTTATAAAGGACGGATGTACTGAGTGATTTGGAAGCATCTATGTTATTAATTCACAGTCAATTAGTTGCAATTGTTTTAATTCAATTTCTAGTCTTGATTTTCGATAATCGTTATGTATAGTATCTATTACCCGTTTTCGGTTTTTTTATTGAGTAACGTTAAATTTTTTTTGATTTCCTTCTGTCCCTTATATTACTGAGCAATGTGGTTCTATACGATTATTGTATTATTCTCCGACACTGTTAAAATAAACATTGTTACCGTCAACTGTCTCCACTCCAAGAATAAACAAGTCCAAACGAGCCACTCGAGACCTAAAACACTGCACCCCGCATATTAGTTGTTTAAAATGTATTATAATCTCACTTAATCCCTCCGGCCATGACGTTTTCCTTTTGTGCACCAGGATTATGTCGCAGGCTAACACCTCTTGGTAACTTTTTAAGAAATTTGATCCTACCATCAATAGGAATAAGGTCCGACTTTTTTTTTCTCTCTCGCATACGTAATCGAACACCCAAATTTTGATGACAACATTCTTTTATTTTTTATTTCAGATAAGCTCCTATTTTTTCTTAGAGTTTTTATATTTTCGTTATTAGGGTTTGACGAGCTTTATCAAGATTTTTTTATTCGTTACAATGTTGAATGGTTTGTTTTGTAAGGATTGTCACTAAAGAATGACAAACTGTCGTTCAGAACGTTATACTTAAGTACTTATTAAAATATTTCTATGATTAATAGAAACAGTTGGACAAAATAACGAACGATAATATTTATTTTTCGCAACTTACAATATACAAGATGATCTATTCTTATATTCCTGAATCTAATATCACCGCTAGTTTGAAACCTATAGGATGTTTCATAAGTACAGACTACACCAAAGTTAATTTTATATATCTTTAGTGATACATCGGTTACAAAAGTACATATAGCAAGTCAAAAAAAATTGTTTGTTTAAATTTAATAATACAACAGGAACATCATACATTTTGTATAGACCGAGCCAGAAATCTATGAACAAAATAATAAATGGACACCTATCACAATAAGAGCAACAAATTTCTGGTCCCGACTAGCTAATATTTCCAATTCAAAATGTTAATCTTCATATACATTTTTTGTAGATGCTCTTTTTGATCTGTCAGGTTTTAATATTTCAATATCGATTTAGGTAAAATTTAAAAATCATTTAGTATAAATATAATTTAACAGAAGTAAAAAGCTATATTAAAGCCAAACCATGTTTAACAAAATGTGACTATTTGTTTCAATCTCAAAAACAACACCCTGTGTAACAATGTTTGCCAAATCTAATAGAAAATTTCAGAAGAACGCAAAAATATTTCAAATTTGTTAAGGATTATTTAGACACTCATATCAACAGAATAGAAAATAATATTGGTTTAAAAAAATAGGTATTTTATCAAGACTTTTTAAACTTATGATTAGGTCTTGGACCACTTCATCACTGATGACCAGCAAGGTCACCCGATTTCAATCTAGTTGATGTTTACCATTTGAAAACTTTTAATTCAATTGTTTATATTATTATTAAACTATTACATAAAATGCATGATGCCTGTAATAAAATAAAAAATAAAAATCTGAAAATTCGTTAAGAAATTAGTCCGTATCAGAGAATATTGGCACAGGAAGAGTTCAAATAAGATTGAAACGTCGGTATAATTATGCCTGATGTTAGATTATTGTTAATAATTTTAAATAAAGTATATTATCAATATCTGCTTTATTTTTTATTATACATTCAGGGCGTTTAAAAATGTATTTTAAAATAGTGCAAAATTGAGACATTTGAAAACTACTTACATAAAAAAAATATTTTGGTATTTTTACCACAAGAATCATTGTTTAAACTCTATATTTAAACAATAAAACTACTAAGTTTGTATAAAAAATGAAGTCTCCTAAAAATTATATCCATAGATTTTAAAAAACCTTAATATAATTTTCCACCTTTTAAAATTGCAAAATATTTTTATAGGGGTGGTTTTTGAAACAGAATTAATTTCAATGTGGATTTGAATAAGACTTTTATCGAATTTGTTTTTTGGCTATAATGAACTTTGAAATTTTTATAGTGTGTGTTAAGTTTTAGTAAAATAAAAATTGATATAAAATTGGAAGCACTCTGCTCTAGAGGGATGCATATAACAGAAATGGAATAAATGAGTGAAATTTGTATTCAAATTTTGTAGGGAATTTCTTAATAAAATATTATTTTGATAGGAATAATCTTATAATGTTGAGCTTGACTCATTTTTTTTTGTATAAATCTCTCAAGATAAAGAACTTGTAATATAAGTGGATAACTCGAAATCACACTGTATACATAAATTATTTTTCTAAAATTTCCAAGATCCGCGTCTTTCTTTGTTCGACAAAACACAAATTAAAATTAATGCAAATTAATTATTGGCCCATTCGAATTTCAATTCGGCCAAATAAATGGGAATCATCGTAACGGAAGCAAAATCTATTTTCATCCAAACAACTAATTTATTTATGACATCCTCTCCCTGCTGATTTATTCTCCAATTAATAAATCTAAAACAACTATAGCTCCCCCATCCAGTTAATCCCTTAAGCCGATTTGCATTTTTCTGACTATTATGCAAAATCTCGCAGATAAGGGATGGTGGATGGGGGTTGTCTAGTTAACGGCAGACGGTACCAAACCGATAAAAGCCATTTGATGGGCCATTGTCGGTTGCAGATCAAACGTGCACACGTGCTAATGTTTATTTGGCCTAATCATTGCCGTATCCAATCGGACAGTAGGTATATATACCTACTAATTAGCCCGGTTGTAGGGAGGATTAACCTATAAATGCAGTATTAATGGCAATTAATATTGCATTTTATTACTTCCTGTCCATTCAGTGATACAAATGCATTTTACAGAACACAGAGTCCCACGCTATATAAACTTAATAGAAAAAGAAAGGCATGCATATAGTTTGCCAAAGGGGAACATTAGGAATTCTTTTCTTTGCGCTGAAAAAACGCGTGTTATTTTACGAATCGGCTAAGAAATCCGTAGCAGAAGGGCGATAGAGCCAATAAGGGTGAGCAGTCATTTGTTGTTATCTCAAGACTACAGCGGCAACGGCAAAATAACCGTGATGGCCATCAAGGGAGTTGAGTGCAAACACTGATAAGGGTCATAAGGGCTGAGAACTGAATTGGGGACCCTTCAATCACACCAAAATACTAGACAACTCTATTAGCAGAACATCGGCCTCCGTGTTTATTGTTTTTCGGTAGTGCGCCGAAGGGTATGCAAAGGAATTTTAAAAAGAAAACCATGTAAAAGAATTAGCTTAAAATTATTCACATAATAGAATAAAAAGAATTGATTCGTTACGTTGCCGTAAATAGAAATAGTACATGATATTGTAAGCATTTATGAAGCAGATAAATCGATAATCCAAATAATGACCAATTCACGTGCATTTTTTTGCAATTTTAGTCCATTTTTATAATTTCAGTTAATGGCTCTCTTAGTTATACTCTGTAGAGTAAATAAACAAAATGCATCTCATAAGTAGGTAAAATAGATAACCGATTAAATCACAAGGTATACCTATGTAGTTCATATTTGAAATGTACTGGTTCAAGGTCAACTGGTGCATTTTCTATCCATTCTATTGATGGTACCTTTTCCGTAAACTCTATTCATTGGTAGAAAAATGAAAACATAGCCTTTTGAAGAAAAAGACAATTTTTTTGAGTTAATCACGTACAAAAATCCGGACGACTTCACACAGAAAGCAGACCTGCGTTTTTGTACACTTTACTTTTAAAAGATACCGCCTTAAGCCCATCATAATAACAGTATTTTCTACATAGATGATCAATTTAATTATTTCTAGGATTCTAAGATGGCACCGTGCTGTCTGTTAATCCAGGGCCAGGGGCTTTGTTTAGTTATATCGTGTGCATTTCTGTACCATTTTTAATTCTAGAAAAATTTTTGTTTGAACTTATTGTATAATAATTTATATTATCCTATTATCGGCTTGGTCCTATTAAAATACCAATAAATATGTCACAATTTAACAAAGTATTTTTTCTATAACTAATTTTCAATTATTTTAACGATATAATTTGGATAAACCTGCTTGTAGAAGTAAGAATAAATATGTGAGTATAAAATTTGAAATCCCATCTGATTTTTAATCACTATGTATCAAATATTTTTTAATGCCACAGCATAGAACTTGAAAAGTTAGGATAGGGACATGTAAGCCGTTTTTATTTATTTTCAACAGTTTGGCTGCTACATACATCTAAATTAAAAAAAAATGTGATTTTCAAGTGGCTTTAGATCCTTTGTTAAATATAATAGACATGCAAGAGGTTTATAAAATTGTAAAAAAAAAGACATAAATTTGATATGCTGTGACCTTATGAGACAATCTGTATATTCCAAAATAATTTTAAAATATGAAGCTTGACTCTATCTATAACTTTTATTTAAAACATCCTTTCCTATTTCTTAAGATAATGGAGATATCAAACTTCGGAGACTAAGTTGATCACACTGTATATGCAAAAAATAATAATAAACCATTTTGTCCAGCCAAATATTTTGAAAATAATGGAAAAATAATTTTTGAATTTAGATTTAGATTTTTGAATATAGATAAACGAAGGTCATTTCAAAAGTATAAGAACCGTTTTACAGTATTATAAGAGACTAATTATGAACATCACTTTTCATTGTAATGAGAATACGAATATTTATTATTTTTTTAATATAGTTTCCTTTAATATCTAAATACCAAACCTGTCGTGGTACAAGCTTTAAAATATCATCTTCATAAAACTCTGCCGCCTGACCTTTAAATCACTCAGTAACAGTTTCTATCAAAATATCATCATTCTCTAAGTGTTTTACTATAAGAAAGTCCTTAAGTTTTGCAAAAAAAATAAAAGTCTGATGATGCTACATCAAGGCTACATGGTGGATGGTCCAATAATTTCGTGAGTTCGAACGTTAACGTGAAGCTATAGTACGTTTTCACACTACTTTTCAACATTTATTGTTGTACCTTTTGACAGATTTTTATAAACAGAGAACTTTTGTGTGCCCGGAAAATTGTAGCAATCATTTTCCGTGTTGATGGCTTTTACTTGAATTCTAGTTGTTGTGTATGATGCCATTTATTGGAATGTTTAATTTCTGGAGTATAGTATGAAATTCACACATTTCAACCCCACTGACAATGTGAATTTGTCATCATAGCGCTCCAAAAATGATAAACGTCAAACGTTTTGTTTTGCGTTCCTTCGTCAACATTTTTGGTCCCCACCTCCCACAATTGTTTATTTGTTGGAGTTTGTCATAAACAATATCATAAATTATTAATTTTGAAACTTGAGGAAGTTTTTGATGAAGCATATCAATTGTGGGGTGCCTATTTTGGCCGAGAGTGAGTAATCTTGAAAATGCGCAAACGGTTCTTACTTTTAAAATGACTCTCGAATTTAGTCATTCTTAATGTATTAAACACCTAATTTATTTTAATTACTGTTCCAGTTGAATATTTCACATTTGCTCAAAGGAATCCCATTGGTTTTTTATCAATATAAATAAACTTTAATTTCATATGATAAATATTTATTTAAAAATTTATAAATTTTTTAATTTACTTACCCGGCTGTGAGTGAGTTTGGCCACATCTACTTTGATCCCTGCAAAAATAATTAAATATTAAAAAAATCAAGAAAAAAGTATGGCGATAGTGAAAATAGCATTTCTTCCCATTCTTATTAAAAGAATACTCTCCGAATCTCGGTTCATCTTTACATATCTTTCTAACGTTGTTTGGGGTACTCCATGGTACTTCGGACGTTTCTTGTAACCAATGACTTTACTGCGTCATGCCTTAATAGCGCTCTCAACAATTTTTTTTATTCGTGCTAAAATTTATCTTACCTAATATGGAGTACCTCAAAATAGAACTGGCGGAAAATCCCATATTAGGCCTCAGCAATGAATAAAAAAAATATTTTTTTTTCATATTTACCTAAAGAAGTTAATTTAAAAATAAACTAAATGAACATAGGTTCACTATTACATTGAATTTTTTCCATTTCAACAAGTACATATGAAATATTTGCACCAAGGAAAATTTTAAAGGTTAAGTCCATTAATACAGAATTCTTCCTCGAGCATTTCCATGGTACTCTAAAACTTTAGTAGGGTTCCAGTAATAATAA
The DNA here is from genome assembly GCA_951812935.1 of Hermaeophaga mercurialis. Taxonomy (NCBI): domain Eukaryota; kingdom Metazoa; phylum Arthropoda; class Insecta; order Coleoptera; family Chrysomelidae; genus Hermaeophaga; species Hermaeophaga mercurialis. The sequence continues at coordinate 41,422,268 of OX638358.1, forward strand.
AGTAGATGAATAATAGATGGCAATATATGTACTACGGAATAATGTGGGTACCCCATATTGGGCGGTTTTCCTCTAACTGTCAAATATATATATATAATAACATAATTGTTAAATAATGTACTATCATTGAATATTTTTTGCTTGCAAAAAAACAATTATAATCCTTCTTATTTTGTTTAATAAGCTCTTAATTTAGAAGTTTCCCATCTTATTACTATATTAAAATCCGGATTCTTAATATAATTAAAAACGATAAAACGTCCTTTTATAATTCACGACGAAAAAGTGTTAAAACATCCTGTTACTCTGCCAATTATTGTTAACTCTAAGTAGTCTAACAATAAACCTTGCCTATAAAAACGGTAAGCTAAGCAGTGTCGGTAACTTTTAAGAGCTCTTTTATTTAAAAGAATCAAGAGCAGCGTTAGTCACAGTCGAGCGATTTTCCAATATAAGGCTCATTACCGAGGATGTAAACTTCAGAACCAATATCCGCTGGAATATCTCATCGAATATTGCTCAAAATACAAACATGCTCGCTTCCTCCCTCACTTCGTCAGCTATCGAGCTTTCATTCATGGATTTCATGAGACCTCTGCAGATGTTTAAAAATGCTTTTGTAAAACCAAGCGAGCGTAATAACGTTTAGTGCAAATATCAAGTGGTCCGAGTACTTATTGTTAAAAAAGGCAGAAAATATTTTATTAGAAATTTCACTGGGTTGAAAGTTTAGATTCTTTTCAAAAGATATTCTGTATAGTTTTGAAGGTTGTAGAAACTTATTCAGGGTGTTTCCAAATATAACAAAATCTCTCTAGGACAGAAAGTATGAAGGTGAAAATAACTTATATAATATTTTTTTTAATAAAGCTCCTTCCGTAAAAGTTAAACGTATTTGAAGATGGCGCTGTGATGAATATTTTTTCAAAACTGAATTTTAATGAATTTTTTCTTCAAAAACCGATTCACGTCATAGAGGACGTGATTCATTTTCTACACAACGTTGTCTAAAGTAGAGAAAATCGTGAGAATAGTAGAAAAATGTAAGATAATGTTTCATAGATGGAATTTAAAAGTTTGTAAAGAAATAATTTCAAATGTCTACTACACTTATTATACTGTTTGAGCAAAGCATAATAAAAATTAAAATTCTACTGTCATTTGCAGTCCAATAGTGCAAAAATTGTTGAAAATAAAGTATGGATGAGTCAATAACAAATTTACAATATTTTGTCCATTTTGTTTATAAAAGATGTCAGAAATACTGAAATAGTTATGAATGTATATAAACAATGACGATTATATTTTTCGTCAAGCTTCGGTTCGTCAGTTAATTTCAGAACAATCTAAATGGTTAATAGTACTATTATGTAATATAAATATCGTGTATAACAACAAATTTTTAGTTAAACACATAAACTTAAAAATATAAATTTAAAAGCATTCAAATAAGAAGTTGACCAATTTAATCCTGATGCAATCATGCCTCACTGAGTGCACAAAAAGATACCCAAAACTCTAACTAGAAAACGATATTCTCAATTCAAAATGCATTTCTGAAAAGTTGATTGTAGAGCCGCCTTTGGAAATTGCGAGCCATTGTAGAGCCATTGTGGACAAAGTAAAATTTCCGCCCTGTTGCGTCTAACTGTGCAAACCACCGTAAAATTGATGTAAACTTGCGACCGTCTTCGAGATTTACACTACTCCTCCAACACCGATAACATCTGAGAATTTTTCCAGGGTCGACTTACAAAATAGTTACTTTGTGGGGTGTTTTAAATAAAATAAACTACACCCACAATATATAAGAATAAATAAGCTGTAGATATAACTAGAAGACTCGTAGAAAAAAAAAATTTTTTTTGGTGAAGAAGACTGTTCGGCAGGAACTCAAAAACATATCAAATAATAAAAATATATAAGAGCAATTTAGAAAAGAGAAAGCTGTTTCAAAAAGGTATTAGAAAAAGCTAGAGTAAGGAAGAAGAAAACGAGGAAACAATGATAGGAATTTAAATGACACTAAAACAGATGAAAGAGTAATCGGAATGTGCGAAATCGAAATCCAATATCCGATGTCATAAAAGTTGTAAAGATGTATAAGAAAAAAGAAAATATTATTTTAAAGATAAGGATATTACTATTTTATAGTTAAGTTTAGCAACGCAGTCTGCCTTGATTCTTGTTGAAAACGCATTTTAAAATTTCAATTCGCTTGGAGTTTTAATAAATTTAAAAGGACCCGCACTGAATGCAGTTTCATTTTAAACCAATACAAAGAATTTCCGGTAGTGTGACTTTTCAAGTGGGTATAATGTTCATTTTTGAGCGTTTATTAACTTGTGGCCGGAACACATGTACAAGTAGTTCGAATACGAATAAATATAGGTTTGGAAACTTGGAGTGGTAATAAAGTTCTTAATAAGCGGTTTTGAGCAAACAGCAGGTTGTAATTTTTATTAGGGGATCGATGAGTAGGCAGTTCTAAAAAAATGTTGATAGAATTTTCAAAAGGGAATTACATAGTACTATAAGTACACGAGAATAATATTGATTTTACAAAAATGTTAAACAGACTACCAATTTTCCGTACACAATAGATTTATTCATTCAAAGACCGAACTAAGTGACTTTAAAAAGACAGATAAGTTAGTAACTTAGTAAGGGCAGTGGAAAAATAAAAGAGTGTGGCCAAACCTACATTAAATGAAGCCCAATAGGCCTCAGTTAAACTGATTTAGAAAAACGAAATGGAAAAAAGAAGAAAGAAAAGTTGAAGATATAGATATAAATATTTGAGTGAGCATATTAATATTAAAAATTAAAAAAACTTGTATGGGACTTCCATGTAATTTACATTTTTAGTTTAATGTCCTAGGTACTTACTGTTCGTCATTATATAGAATCTTCTTCAAATCTTCTTCAGTTTTGTACTTATAATACGTATCTGAAGTGAATTGTAAGTGGAAGGTAACACACAATGAAAAATAATGAAACCACTGCACGTCTTATAACTATCGTTTAATTGGTACAAAAGTATGTGGTGAAATACGACTAATTTTTTTGTTAAATTTTCCTATGGTTTGACCGTGTCTGTCCCGTATAAAAGACGAACATGTACTGAATTACTGCCCCGCTATTTCGAAACGGCACAACTAAATCCAATATAATCATAATATAATGATAATACTCTTTGCCCGGATCCCAGGATTTAGTAGCTAACTAACTAATCGTCTTATATGTGAATTTTGCCTCTTTTTCTAATCCGATTCAGGTTGAAAGTTACGCGCGTACGATGGTATTTGTGTAAGTATTTTACTATCTTATTTGTTGTTACAAAGGGATTAGCCCCAAAAAAATAAAATAAGTATAACAGCTTATGCTCAAGGAAAAAGAGCAGACGAAAGAAACAGTCTAGGCGAAAGATGGTGGTTTAAGAGTAATTATTTTCTAGAAATAATATTTATCGGGCTTGCCTAAAAGTATTTTAGGAAAAAAGAGGTGAATATATAAATACGATAGCAAAGCTCTGAGCCCTAGTATACCTAATCAACTTCAGATGGATCATTGTTAATTGCGAACGCTCTTTCTGTAGACATTTTACCCACCTCAAACACTAGTGGTATTCTCGAAATGTTCGATAGTAAAAACTATTCTGAAGTATAGTTTTGATAAGTTTATTGTTCCTTTTCGTTTCGTTTTCCGAAATAATGTGGTGCTATTTGTTAGTTGCCTCGGAGTAATAATTGTGTAAAAATTAGTTTTATAGCAATAGTATTTATTTCTGTACTTGCAGAAGGTAAAAAACATTTAACTTAAACAATTTGGTGAAGTCATTGCACTCTTATAAGGACTAAAAATAGAATAAGGTCCAGACTTAGTCTTAGAAGACTTGAATCCACTTCAAAAATGAACACCTTTAGATTTCTTTAAGAATTCAATTTAATACCTTATTACTGGTCCTTATTTTTTATTCAAATGCTTGTAACCTAACAAATTTTGTAAACTATTTTGATAATTCCTTATTCTATATAGGGCGTGCCAACGAAAATTTGACATCACCCTCCCCACCAAAAAGACTCGGAAACAAAGTTTTTCAAAACTAAAAAAAAACACGTCAGATTTTATTGGCAAGGAGATGAATTCTCATATAAAATTCATATCCATAAATCCAATCTCCTCGCAGGGTGGCTGCCCCCTTAATAATATTAAAAAGCAATATGGATCGAGTGATAGCGACAAAGTATTTGAAGAAATTCTCGGATAGGTGATATTTATTTCTGATAAAACACATTTTGATTTTAAAAGCAATATTCAAAATGTCAATCCTTTCGTATGGTAGCTGTTTGAATGGAAAATGGGGTCGAATGATAGTTCATTTGAAAGAGTTTTTAAAAATGTAAGAGTACTCTCCGTTTCCGGTTTTCGAAGGGGATTTAGCATAACAACTTTTAAATTTGGCAGATAAAATATTATTACATCTTTAGATAAAGTACAAACATTATCTATTTGACTTTTCTAAAACGTTTGATACTCTTACCATATATTGTTTTGTGCAAAGTGAGAAAATTATTCGATGAAATGTCATTAAAATTTTTCAAATTTGACTTGAGTAATAGATTCCAAAGGTTACATTGATAACCAATCGTTTAATTTTGAATGTACCTATGCCTTCCGGTATACTGCAGGGGTCAGTTTTAGAGCCTTATTATTTTTAACATACTAATCAGATATTTCTCATTGTCTAAAGTATATAAAAACCATTCTTTTGCAGATGACACACAATTATTTTATTTTTTTAATTCACATTTTACAAATGTAGCATAAAATATTAGGGTCTAAAAATATTATCAAAATCACATAACTTAAAATTAAATGCTTTTAAAGGCAATACTAATGGATCTGATCTAAATTCTTCACTTGTCTCTGTAAATATGAACTTGAAAATTAATAATGAACCCCTAAAAAATAAAAAAAAAACTAGAAAAAATTTAGAAGTAATATTTAACTGCTGCTGATTTCTAGAACATGTTTATTAATTTTTAGTGAAAAATTCTTATTCAGTTATTCTTCAACTGTACCTACAACGAAATATTCTAAATTTTCGTTTGAAGAAACAGAACGTTGCTATTAAAAAAGCTTAGCGACATACAACTTTAAAATACCCCTAATTGATTTTACATAAACATATATGTATATGTATATGTATAATTAAATATAATAAGTATCCCTAGAGCATTTGCAATCTGTATAACCCTTCATATTACAATAAATTTAGATATCAAAACGAATCGCGTGATTGCAATTTAAAGGGATTTAAATAATAATAGATTTATAGAGTTTATCCGCAAGTGACATAAAAATTATGGAGCTTTAGAATAAAATATTGAGCTTGGCATAAAAGTATAATCAATCACTTAGGTTCAAGAAAATTATACAATGCCTTTGAACTTTAACGTAATCCTTTGTTTTAGAAACTATTTCAATGGTGATTGATTGATCTAAAATATTTAAATATGTATATCACTTTAATAACGACGATCGCTTGATTGAGAGATTTTTTTAAACTTAAATTATTTTGCAAAAGTAAATCTACTTATCTTGAATGTCTAAGATAAACGGAAGTACCTCAGGGATCAGAACACGATGTCTTCAAATTAAGTACAAATAATTGAATTGTTCACATCAACGATTAATAATTGAAATTATATTGTATACGTATTTCTTATACTCAGGAGCGAAACTAATTGAAATATTTACGTAGAGTGTTCCATGTTTAAGTTGCAAAAATTATATATATACTATCTATTTTATTTATTTAGATTGTTAACTCAGTTGCATTTGTGCTATTACTTTTTTTTTAGAATCGGACAGTGCTTTGCCAATGTAGGTATATTTTTATCAGCTTTTCTAAAAATCTAAATGTGTTTGGTTTGGTTGAACGTAGAAGAAATTACTTTACCTAGTCTATATTTTATAATTATTTCAATATATATAGGGTACTCGAAGTAACTATTAACATCCAAACTGATTTTTTTTTTAAATAAAACACTCTCTATATTAATAAATATATTAAAGGCTTATAAGCTTTTTATTATTATCATATGTTATAAATTTACATACATACAATGAAAACAATAATTATTTATGTAACAATGTAACAAATGTTTAATGTGAGGCTTTTTTATGAATTGTAACTTTGGAAGTAAAAACATTCGTTCGTATGAATTATCAACAATATTTCTTTCTAATAACCTGACAGCAACCCTTAAATGTTAATATGAAGACATAAATTATTTACTTTATGCATTCATAACTTTCTTAGTCTCTAATATTTTTGCGCTGGAAAAATCAAATATTTGAACTATAAATTATTGTGTAACAAGTGCATGTAGGTAATGTTTATACACGAGTGATCCCTTACAAATTTTTGAATCCAAAAGGGAATTTTAGTCGTAAATTTGGGGATGAAATTTTGAGACATTTAGTGGGCCACGCGTTTGACTTTCCTAAAAAAATTTCTAAATAATTTAGTTTGTTCCTGTGCTAAGTTCGAGATATTCCAGATTCTTTGTGTTATAGATGATAACTACTACTTTAAGTTCATTATTCTTTCTATGTAAATGTGGTCAGTGGGATTGTGATATACGAGTATATCTGAAGAGATTTAAAAGAAATAATTAACGCAAAATATGATTTTCTAAATATAGTTTGTTACTAAACAAAGGAAAACTTTGGTAGTCAAAAGAAGAAGGCTTGCTAAAGATGCTTTTCAGAACGTATTTCGAAAACAAGAAAAACTCGTAATTTTTTTGGAGTGGAAAGAAAGAGGATAATTAATTGTAGAGTTAAAAAGAATCTTAAAGCATATAGAATAGTAACTATTAAAACAATTATAAATACATTTTTATAATGATTAGATATCTAAAATATTTTGCAAACCGAATAAGTGCATAAAGGGCTTTATGCAAGTGTAGCACACTATATTTCATCTAGGAAATTTAAAATGAAAATCTTTACAATAAGGAAATAAAAAAATTTTTCCCATTTTTAAACAACAATTGCTATAAGCTAGTAGCCAGTATCATTTTTTTTATAAGATTTATTCATTACAAATGTATGTATACAATTAAGAAAATTTTGAAGTTTTATATCTGATGCTTTGTTGTCAATTTTTATATTTGATACAGGCTTATTGTTAGAATCAATCTACAATTAACACAGATTAAGTTTATATATCTGTCATCTGGAAACTGGAATATTAAGAATCGAGAAATATAGGTATTCGATTCTTAAAAATTCATGTCATCGATTCCATGTAGCAAAGTCTTCGAATATCGTTTTTTCGTATTTTAACTTGTTGGATCTATAAGTATCGCTTGGAATCCAATTCTTTGTATAGAAATTGAAATATCATTAATGCAACTTATATATATATATATATATATATATATATATTGGATATGGCTGTCCTATGCTTTGGCCAGCTAGATCCACTGATCTCATCTATTTAAATTTTTTTTTGAAGGATTATATTATTTCTAACGTGTACTTTTTAGACATAATCACAAAAAAAATTGATTTCCGGTTTAATAAGTTTGAAAAGATTTAAATAATAATATGGTCAATTTTTCAATATACCTATTGAGTATTATACAATTAACCATAATAATTCATCTTACATTTAAAATTTTGTAAATTTATTCTTTTGCTGTAAATACCATATAACACACATTGAAATAATTGTAAAATATGGGACGAGGGTGTTTCATGTCCTAAATAAACAACGTAAGTTTATTTTTCAAATTTGTAAATTTGTTGTAAAAAATGTTCTTAATATTTTTTCGAAAAATTTAATAAAAAGGTGTGAATATCAATTCAAAAATATGGATATAGGCGAGGGTATAATTTACATTTACGACAGAAACCTGGAGCATTCTATATATTTTATACAATATTCTAATTGTAGGAATTTTCAAATAAAAATGGATTTCCATGCCTTAATTAGTTTCGTCTATAATAATTGATGCAAACTATATAAGTAACTTAACTAACTTTATTAAATCATTCAAGTGTATGGCGTTAACTTAAATACGAGTAGAATTAATATAACTGTGTGTCTATAGGTATCCATTTAGTCTATAGGTATCCATTTATGTTTTATTTTATTTTACGATTAAATAAACTTACTTTTATGTCCTTATATGTATTTAGCTTATATAAATTCATGTATAAAAAGCACTTATCTTTCTTGAAAATTAATATGTATGGACTAAGTTTATAAAGTTATTTATATTTATGCAGCATGTTTATTCGCAAACTTAAATTTGCGTTCATAAAATTATTGGCACATTCATTTGAAGATTGAAAATTACTCACAGACCTATGTGAAAATCGAAACAGAAATTAGTTATGCAGAAAAAAATTTTGATAAATGTAACTTTCTCGGTAAAAGCGTAAACGGGAAAAACAAAGTTTTAATTTTCCTTTATTCTGTATAACAATAAAAAAACAAAAATTCGTCCTAGACATTAGATCATTGACTTAAAGGTCAAAAAACAATAACAAAGTAAGTCTCTATAAATCATTCAGGATTAAAACTATTAATTTCGAATTCCAAAACTACTCATTCTTTGTAATGCTGCATATGAAAATGTTTAATATTAATAAATAAAAAGTGCATTTTATAATTTATTAGTAAATATATGAAGGTATGTTTACCACTTGAATATGTTTAAATTATATTTTTATTTTATTAATTTATTTACCCACACTTATTACTCATTTAAATTAGATAATTATAATACATATTTTAGAATTATTATTACAATGTTTAAGAATGTAACAAGTTTATCATAATTATATAATTATGTAACAAATGACATCTTGCATTTCCAGAAATTTTCTTTTAAGCAGAATATAAAATATTTTTTGTAGGTGCTGTGTATGTATTTTATGATCAAACAAAGTAAATCTTGTAGTGTAAACATTTGTTACTAAATAATAGAGCAACATAGAATTAGAAAATTAGAGCTACTCTGTGATGCGCTCAATTGAGTAATATATAGACCAAACAAATTTATCACTCAGTCGGTTTCAGTCTAAAATTGGAAAAAATCAATACATAGGTAGATAGATAAAAAAAATATTTAGTTATATCAATCAATCGAGTTTAAATAGTTCTTGTAAATAAGATAGTTACATTATTTCTCAAAATTTGGCAAATGAAATTCATAATATGGATCACGCTTTTTCATTTAATGCAGTTTTCAACCACTTAAATGCTTTTAAATAATTGAACTATTTTAAAAAAAGTAAGAATGTATTTTTCGAAAAAGTAGTTGCTACAAGGTTATCAAACGAAAATAGTTTCATAAAATAAATAATAACAAGTTTAAAAGTATAACTGTGTTTGAAGGCAGACTTTCAGAAAATAAAATTTTTATTATTATAAATGGGCAATTTGAGCAACCTACAAGAAGAAGTATTTTTTTCTGTGAAACTAAAGGAATCGAGATTCAAATAACGAAGTTGACGTCGATGTCATAATTCGACTCTTCAGTGTAGCTTTCTGTAACCATCGACGATCTCTACCCTCCATGTCTTTTTATCGCCGTAAAATTTCCCCCGAGTCTGCCAATAACAAACAATAAGGATCGGTGGAAATAATGCCCGATCCATTTTCTAATTTATCTTCACGGCAGTACACATGTTGTTTTTAAATTTCCAAAAAAAGTTGGATGCTGCATTATTATAACGTTCATAACAATTTTCCCAAAATCTCAAAATCTTATGGCAACGTTCATAACAATTTTTCCAAAATCTTTCACTGTTTGGCGGAAAATCTTCATCAAAAAATAACCTCCATATATGAGTTTTTTGGGGAACGAGCTAAGAAAGTATTTTCTGTTAAATTTTACATGTTGCACCATTCCTTAAGATTTTTGTATACAGAACTTTGTTGTGATTGTTTTATAGACAACAAATCGAACGTTAGTATATTTACAACATCATTCTAAAAATGACAAATTTTTCTCTGTGTCCCTATTTTGTTAAAGATAATAAAATTAAACAATCGACGGTGCAACCTTGATATAAATGAGACCTTAATAAAGTATTATTTTATTTGGCATATACGCACGCGCATTAAATAAATACTTAAAAAATATTTGACTTAAATACAGGCCAATAAATTTGAAAATTGATTTAAAATAAGCTACTTTTAATTGCTTTCCTAAATATCACATTTTTAATTCGCTTATTGAATTTCCAAATTTACTGCCACTTGTAAAATATTTATGAACATTTTTTTGAATAAAAGATTTTATTTAATCCAATTTGTTACACTAATATTCAGTATGATTGTAGAAAAAATGTGTGATACTTGACATAAAAGTGATTTGGTGGTTGCTCCACTCGCTTTACATTCATTCCTCATTTTTCTTTAATTCTAATATTAGATCATAAATAACTATTAAGGAAAACTGTCAGCCCAGTTTTAAAAATATGTTTTATAAAGAATAACGAAAGTATCTAAAAAAAGTTTATTTCAAATTTTTAATGAAACATGTTTTTTAAAATTTATAGTGAAGACGATGAAACTCCTACATTAAATTAAAAAAATATAAAAGGACCACTATCGTCGGTATCTTATAAAGTAGCAATATCTACACTGTAAGTATAGATAAGTAAACTTTATTCTCAACAAAATTTTGATAAAGAAACAGAAACTACATTAATAATTAATTCAGATTGTCTAATACTTATTTTATAAAAAAAGTTGTTGCTAAATTAATCCATTTTTAACATTGTTGTTGAGCTAGGAATAATATTTATTTGGAATCGTTGTTACGAGTAAAGATGAAAGTATAGAGTTGTGATAGTTAAAAAATCTTAAAATGGCCGATCATAGAAAGGGAAACTCACCTTTGTTATTATAAAAAAAGAGAACGCTTAAACAGTAGTAAGTGCGCGGTGAGGAGATATTGTTGGCACAATGAAAAGTCAATATATATCACTCCATCTATTTGTTCACTTAGTCAAACACAATGCCGAGTTAAGCCTTAGTACTTAGTGTAGATAAAACCCGAGTTTAAGCGCAAATCGGTTTACAGTGGATTCCTAACTATATACACGCTCCTAATACGAAAGCTGTATTAAATAAGTAGAATTGATCCTCACTTTTCGTGGCTCGGGACATAAGCCACGCCCCGCCCCCCGCTGGCGGCGCAAATGTCGGGGAAGCTCGGCCCGAAGAGCTCTGCCACCTCGATTCACCGATTCACGGACGACGGCGACGCTGCCGCCTCTGGATCCGCCGACGCACCCGACGAACGACTCACCTAGCGTCGGTAAATCAACTCTCGCGTTGCTCTAAGAGAAAAGCCACATCTAAGCGATTGTTAGACAAGCTTCCAGGTCGGCTACAATTTGCTTCTAAATTAATTTGTCTATGCAACAAGTGTGTCTGACCTATCTCAGAAAATACTGAAGCTTCCAAAAACTTCCGAAAATAAACCAATACTATACAAACTTTTCATTCATTCAACCCACGAATCAATCGACCTTCAGCGATAAAGATTTTTTTAATTTAATTGCAATCATAAGAACTGATGTAGTAGATCAACCATTAATTTTAATCTGATATATTCTAAAAACTAAAGGGTATGTAGGTTTTATTACTAAAACTAATTGGAAGAACTAGATTATGTTTAGGATCATTATTAAATCCTGATTGTCAAGAAGTGGATGGTTTCAGTATCGACTTTGATGTACCATGCAATCTTTCGTTCTCTCCTTTAGCATAACTTTTAGAAAAGTGGTAATTTTAGCATTATCTATCGTTTGTATGCCACTTACATATCTACACCTCCATTTCTCGTTTAATTTTCAGCGAGATTGTTTGACATATAGAATGTCAGTATATGTACAAATTGCTGGCATGACGTTTATTTAAAACTTGTTAGTCAAATCTCTGATGACACACTTTATTGGATACCAGTGTTATAGATATACATATAGAAAAGATCGTTGAAAAACTTGTTTTTTTCATAAGGTTATTTCTATAATGTTGATGGTACGATGTACTTAATAAAGTTAATTGCGAAAATGCTTTAATAAATACGTATAAATTAATATCGGGAAGTATATTATTGCTGTAATTTGAACATTAATGAATGAGGGGTAGTCAAATTAAAACCGAACCTATGCTAAAAAGTAGCGATGGAATGTTTTGTATTCAAAAGTAGAAAAATTTGGGTTGCTGAAAGATTTACAACCTCACCCATACTCTTCCTCGAATGAAATCAATATCTACGAAGATAATTCTTTAGGTTGCCAGAAATGTTAGAATCGCAAGGCGTAAGATCTGGCGTGTACGGAGGATCTTTCCCAACCAATCCAGAGCGTTTTGACTTTATAATGCGTCTTAGTTTCTGCAAATTATTTTCGTTATGACTTTGCCGGAATCGTCTTATAGCGATGGCCGTCCTTCTCGGAATATTTTAAGCCACTCGTGAACACTTTTCAAGGCATACACAGCAGATATATGGCTATGAAATTCGCATGTTCGATCACCATCGGCCACCAAAAAACGAACTATAACTCTCGATTCAACTTTACTTGCCTCCAATTCTAATTCTAGACGACCACACTTTTCACTACGCTTACCTACAGGCAAATAAACAAACAACTATGTGTATCCGTTGTCACTATGCATTTCTGCTACCCCAGAGATGGAAGTATCGATAATTAACAATAATATTGCCAACTTTGTAAAAAATGTGTTTTATGAAGGGTGTTCGATTTTCATTTGACTATATCCTGCATGTTTCTAAATTTATTAGATATAATTTCCAAACCCGATTGCTTTCTCAAAAAATTGTACAATACTATAAGTACTATCACACAATATTTATTTTTTGAATTCACGGCGTTTTCTTCGACATTTCGCCATTATCGGGGTGTTTCCTTCATCATCAATTGCTGTTGTATAGTTATAGTGAGTAGATAAATCTTTTCTTTTTTTTAGTCTCTCCCATATACTAACCCTATAGCGAAAAAGTATTTCTTAAATAATCTTTTAAAACCATCGTGCTAAGAGGTTTCCTGGTTATCATTAAATATTTCAAGTACCTTCCCTTGTAAATAAGCTAAGTTCTTACCGTTCGTTAAATAAAGGATTAAGTAACTACATTTAAGTTTCAATGATGATTGATGATAAATAATTATTATTTTATAGAACTATATATTTATTCTTTACCGGAAAACCTTAAGGTACTGGTGGCTGTATGCACAACAGTTTCCAATTATATTTATGAAAACCAAAATACTTTCATCACAGAGAGAATCATCATAACTCATAATTTAAAATCTAAAATAAATGTCTGACATTATTTAAATTAATACTATAAATTATATTCACCGGTCTTTCATAATTCAAATTAAGAAATACTAATATACTTATTTTGGTCCAAAAATAAAATAATTTGCAGTTTGACAATTCTCAATTGGTAAAATGAATTAGTAAAATAAATGCTTGCTATAAAAGAAACTGAACAACTTGGAAAACACTCTTTTTACGCCATATAAATGCACGACAAATGAACTTAAACAGGAATTCCCCACAAAAAGAACGATATTATGTGCTTATTATGCATTTTATCGGCATTGAACGATGTGACATAATGTTGTTCTTTACCATTAGGCCTTATTTTATGAAAATCGAAGCTATAAACATTTATGCCAGAGTTAAACAAAATAAACAGAGACAAGTTAATAATGACGACAATATAAGATTATTCTAAAACTGATAAAATGATAAATCACGAATTTTACCTTCTCTAGGTAAATTCTTATTTAAATTTCTTTAATAAAAAAAGTATGTACAAGAATTTTATATTTCGGTCTCTTGCTTTTGTTTTCCCCTAGAATCCGTATCGCCCTGCTGTACTAACTTCGTTTGATTCAATTTCTTCCCATGCACTTGTTTCTCCTGTTTAATATTTTCTTACTATTTCTTTCCCCGTTAGTACTTATTCACTGTTTATGATTTTTTTATATCAATAGTAGACTTGTCAGTTTTTAACATGTACACATTTTCTCACTAAACATTTCATTAATAACTCTTGCTATGTTAAGTATTTATATCGTTGAACGCAAATGGTACGACACATCTGTGTTCGCCAATAAAATAGCAGAAGCGAAATCCAAGTTGATTAATACGGTGTAATCGATTTACTTATGATTACGTAAGCATGAGTTTAAGAGAGATGGATGGATGATATGTTCAGTGTTCGTGTTCAAATGACATCTATAAGTTCCAAACTTTTGAATTCTTAAAATAGGAATGAATTAATGCAGAAATGGAATAAAGAATAGGTTCTTTTAGATATGCGGTAAAACTTATTTGTCTCAGGAATTTTTCTGTTTAAATTTCACTGAATTTTGAATATTCATTTTTCCTTTTGAATGTATTATTGAATTCTAGGGGCAAGTGTTTTTTTTTCACCATCTGTTTAAATATATATTTGGATATTAATTTCTGATAGTAAGTTTAATATTGATATTACGTACTTAGTTATTTTTATTTTAATTTTCTATTTCTTAAGCACATATTATATATATATATATATATATGTATATATTTTTTAGGTATAGATGAATAATTAGAAGACCTGATAGGTAAAGCAATTCGGTTATGTTTATGGTCCCCACAAATAATTGCTTGCTTAAGTAGTTATTAATTAAGCAGGTTTATTAATAATACCATTTTCTAATCGTGCAGCACCAAATCAAAAACACTTTCCACCAAGCGCGTTTCGCTAACTATATTAACATCATTAGGATAAGATTAAAACAAATGATTAAAGTAATTTGAGTTGATGATTTAAGACTCAAGCAGTCTTGACAACTAAAGGTTTCAGTCTCCAATATAAACTCTTAAAGGTGTCCCGGATACGATCAATTAAATTGTCAATTGCGGTTGACAATTATATCATTGATGGGACTCTTTGATCGCCAGGGAGACTGTAGACGCTTCAATTAAATTATGACGATTGATATAAATTTTGATTAAAGGACAATTATGGTAGCGATTGATAGTGTAGATTAACTAGCAAATTCACAAACGTTCTATCAGAATCGTAATAACCAGAAAGAAGTGATAGAATAATTGACATGATAGAAGTTCCATCAATTGCACCTACAACTGAAACCGTCAATTGCAATTATCAATATCATTTTATCGTCTCGGGGCACTTAACACATCTAAAAAGAAACTTTGGCTTGTAAATTAATATGGTTTACATACTTCTAGATAAGAAATTATGCCATGTATGTAGATAACTCTGTTTGTGTAAATTGTTGAGGCGTATGTATGTATTTAATATAATTCACGCCATATATAGGTAATTGGATTAGAATTTATAATTTAACGACAACTATTTAAGTAAATATACTAATCGAATACACGATACTATATTTAAAATCGAATATGAGACTCGCAGAGCTAACTAAATCTAAGTAGATAGCTATTAGCAGATCTATATATGTAGATTTCGAGTTTTCAATTTTAATTTTACAAAATTTATGAATTGAACAGATTATCGTAAAATTTATTTATTCATTATTCAATTTTATCAAACTTAATTAAATATTAAACATTGACAGCAATACAAATGGTCCAAATATTATTAATTTTCTACAGAACTAAATATTTATTAAAAAATTCTATAACTTGAAAATGAGTTGAAAGGATATATTTCCAAAATAAAAAAGCTATTATTAAAACAAATACCCCTATTATCTGTAATCCTTCAAAAATATATTATTATAAAAAACTGATCGTGACCATCATTTAATAGAGCATCAGCGTAATAGGGATAAATATCTGTCGAAGAATTTCCACCATTGGTCTTTTATTAAATATTCCTATACCGTCCATGTAACGTAAAAGAAAAAATTAACTTACTTCTAAAAAAAATGTTTTCCTTCACCAGTTAAAAGGTAAAGTTCCATATTTTAAAATTCTACAATTACAATCAATGAGCAATATCGTTTTCTTTTATGATACGTATTGTAATGACATACATTTTGACACCATTGACCTATTAGAACACTATTAAATTTTTAATTAAAAAATTAGAAAAAAAATGTTTTTTTTTTTCATAAAGACATTTTAAAAACGTAACAATTTTTCATGTCCACTGTTTTTCGAATAAAATTTTTTTCTAGAAAACTATAACGAAACATTTCATTTTCACAAACTTTGAGTACCGGTGGTGGCGCAGCATTCCATCCCGCTGGACCATTTTGGATGCTGAAACGATCCGCTGGAACATCATCTTCAGGCCACGCCCTCTTTTGTCTCAACCTCCCAAAAGAAGTGGCGCTTGCGTGGCCACGTGAGCAGCTATCGACCAATGTATAACCGAGGCTGTAAATCAATTTGTAAGAACTCTAGCGATGCAGGTTTGGATGAAAGACGACTTGTTAGATTTACTGAAATTGAGGTGATGAGGAAAAATTAAAAACAAAAATGGAGAAATGGGCAGCTCATATGTCAAATTTTTTTACAGTTATTAGCTAGCGATTTTTTTTTGTCATAGGGTAAAGTCGGTAGAGATGGCTCACCTTTTTTAAAAAGCTTATAAAATCGAATTAATAGAATATTTAAATATTAATTTAGTAATAAACAAATCTTATGTGTAAGTAAAACTCGTAGAAGCATGAAAATCTTTATTACATCCATACAATAGAATATAAAAAAATATTTACATAAAAGTCAGAATGAGCCAACAGAAATAATTTCTGTATCTTCTTCACCATTTTCTGTATCGCTGATTACATACACACTTCAATCACTTTTTAAAGAGTTATCCTCATCAATCTTATTTTCTTTATTTGACCGTAGTTTTGATTTTAGTTTCCTTTTAACTATTTTTTTTTCTAGACTTTTAATTTCGCATTACGTTTTCTTATCATTTGCTTATTTGTTCTTTTTTAGTAGTTTTTCTGATTTTTTGCTGCAGTTCTTTACGTCTTATTATGTGTATGGTGAAGTAAAGTCGTAACAAGTTGCGTGCAGACTGAACAAGTATTAGGAATTGGATGAACTTTTTACAACCTTTTTCCAGCCTTTAGTATTATTCTCAATAATTTCAGAATTTTTATTTTCTATGGCTACTTCTAATTCTTTAGTATTTTGCAGGATTCCGTTGAAAACCATTTTAAAATTATCTGTCCCCATTGCGGAGATGACCTATCGACATTACATTATAGCAAGTTTCAAAATTGTTCATTCAAATCAGTATATACTTACTATGAAACATATTAAAAATATTTACCTTCATAAAATTATGATCATTCACAAAAATGGTAGAAATATTTTCGAGGAATAGTCAAAATATCTTTCGCAATTATTTGACATAGGCATCCAATCACATACATTTTCCTTATTGTTAGTTATCTCTGAATTCCATTAAAAACCATCTCACCGACTGCGCCATATCTTCCGACTTCACCCTACCTATACATTATACAAAGGGATAGGTGCTGAAAATTGTACGTATTTGTGAGTAGGCGAGCTGTATTTCTAAATACAAGCAATTAACAGACTAACCATGAACGAAAAATATTCCTTTAAATGGTCCAGCAGGATGACAAATATGAATTGAAACATAAATCAGTACAGCAAAATTTCTTAATCTAACACGGGACATGGTCTCAAGTTTATGATCTTGAGATTACCTAAAAAACGAAAAAAGCATGAATGTTATTGTTGGAGATGTTCAAAATGCTCGCCTCGAACGTTATGGCAACATCCTAATGTTAAATAAAAATATCTTTTAACGTTATTCAACATTTGAGGCGTCACCTACCTAATTGTTATTCTTCTTCTTCTTCTTTTTAAGTCAGCTAAATTAATTTTGTAAAAGATAATTTTCACATGTTTCCATAAGAAGAAGTCTAATACTGTAAGATCAGATGATCATGCTGGTCAATCTATCGATCCTCGCCTCCTTAACCAGCGATTTGAAAATATTAAGTAGAGTATTGCGGGACATTTATCGGTAATGTTGAGGAGCTCCAGGAAACGTATAATGTTCGATGGAACTTGTGGGTGTGCTGGATTAGGATATAAGTTTGCCAAAACTGGCACGACTTATTTTGGAGAAGTGCTAAATAATTATTTCCATTCCACTTGTTATCATGGACAAAGAAACCAATGACCTGGTTTCCAACTATCCCTGTCTCAACATTGAACTGTTAAGGTATTGTGTATGCTCTTTTCTCATTCAATGAGGATTTTCTGCAGACCAGTGGCAGCAATTTTGACGATTAGCATGAACGTGAAGTGTAAAAGTGACCTTTTCAGAAAACAAAACATATTCTGATTGAACGAAATTGTTATCTAACATTTTCATTGGTTCACAAAAATAAGTTCTATCAAAATCGTCTTCCATGAGCATATAAGTTGGTATCATTTTATAGGGATTCATTTAATTTTGTTGAAGAATTGATGCATTTCTAACATAATGTTGCGGCTACTTGTCTACTTAAAGTATAAGGGTTTTCCTCAAAATGAAGCATTACATTCAATTTGGTATCAATAGTTATTGCATTACTAATTAGTGAAATTGTTTTTCTATTTTACTATAATAATCGCTTGGGAGATAGACGGCAAATCCAGAACTTCAATCTGTGTTCGTGTGTTATCTCCCTAACCAATCATCTGCAGAACTGTTACTACTCTCATATAGTTAAAATCAGACAATAATTTGCTAAAGTGTTTTTAACAAAACTAACATTGCTATGCCATTAAGTTTCTAGTGCGTTGGTGCGAATTTAGTGAATTAAATGGTTATATTTTTTTTAATATTAATCTTTGCAATAAATTTGAAAACATTTTTAAATAGAGTTTGAAGGGACCTTACCAATAACGTATCACAAGCTCCTACAACACATTTAAAAGTTTTGGGGTTATAAGTGTTACCCGAAGATATATATAGAAGATGACATTTTTTCATTGCTGCATATCATTTCGTAATCTAAAATTGATGAATTTTGGGTTTTTTATAAATATGCACATTTGAAATAATTAATTTATTCCATTTGACTGTTTCACGCTGTATATTAATATTATGTGAAAAATTAGTATAATTAATCGAATTGGAGGTTTAATATTTCTTAGCCAACACTTTGGTTTTATTTAAGGAATTATCAAAATTAACAGCAGATTATAAGTTCGGGATACAAATATCTATTATCTGAGTACATTGGTTCAGAGATAATGGAAAGATAATTTAAAAACTATTTTTTGGTGTAACTGTGATAAATAAAAAGCAGCTTAAAGCTATTCCACTAATTCCGATTTGAAAAAGATTTTTAGCAATATTTTGCGAAATACTGTGTCCAATTCTTTTAAAATATCCACAAAGATATAAAATGTTTTGGAATTATGTACACAATTTTTGGTTTTTGCGCAAAATCCAAATTCGGTATCGGAGAAAATTGTATATTTTATAATAAAATATGTATTTTACCATGCTAAAGGACGTGAAGCCCATGTCGTTTTATTTATTTATTATTATTTAGAATTAATACAATATATTGAATGCTTGATATCTCATTTTCTATTCTCATTTTTTCCTATCTTCAAACATCTTTTCTTTTTAAGTCCTTCTTTACCGCCAGTTAAATTTTCATTGGTCTACCCTTTCGTTTTTTCCTCTTCCAAAAATCCTTGGCTGCATGCCTAATTTTTGTCATTCGTGTCACATGACCCAACCATCTTTAAGCTTTTATGTAGTGCGTTGTATCTGAGTCTCTCTTATTTCTTCGTTTGTTAGTCTATTCTCTAACATCTTATAACTCCCAGTATTTTTTGTAATACTTTTCTCTCCCATATCTATAACTTTAGGATATTTTTTAGTATCAGGGTCTCGAACTCGCATCCGTAGAGAGCTCTCTGTCTAACTGTGGTCCTGTGTATTCTTGTTTTAGCATTTTTTTATAGTTTCTGTGTATTTAAGGTGTAGTGTAGGGCTCCTACTTCCTTACTTCTCTTAAACAAGCTATCCTCAATTTCTTCAGCTTTGTCATTTCTATATGTGATTCAAATGTGTATGTCTTGTCTAGAGTTTTGAACAATGTACAATTTGATGTCATTTCTGTGTACGAAAATCTTGTAGAGCAAAATAGACCAATAATTTTTATACTTTTTTATCTCCCCCTCTTTTGTAAACTAGCTTTATTAAACGCAATTTGAAAAACTTAGGAACGCATCACATTTCAATTGTTTTATTTATAAATATATTAATGTTGTTAATATTTAATAATTACAATTACCTATTACTATATAATATGCTGGTACCTATATCGATATAGACCTTTGGTAGGTATTCACCCATAAACTAAACTACATTCATCATTCAAATCAACTATCGAACTAGAACTTTTTAGAAGTATAAACATCCCTATTATCTACGCTGGTGTAATTATTTATTTAAAAATTACAAATTGAACTGCTATGTTAATATCTACTATTTCCAGAATTATACATTAAGCCTACATTTTGCATTCAGAAAGCTCCATTTTGAATGTTATAAGTGAGTCAGTTTTAACATTTCAATTTATTGCAAACTGTCCAATTAATTCAATGTCGTACATTCTTGATGTGACATCATGTATTTACTATGTATATTGCGTTCTATTTCGGTACAATAACAGACATACTAATCCTCCAAATGTATTCATTTACTCTGCTCTATTTAGTTTGCTTCTACATATATGTTTCGCCAGTGGCGTCGAATCTAGTCTCCAGTCTCTTATATGTTTAATATAATTGTGGTTATACGTTAATTTTATGTATATTTTTTATTTTTTGTGCGTCTG
The DNA here is from genome assembly GCA_951812935.1 of Hermaeophaga mercurialis. Lineage (NCBI taxonomy): Eukaryota > Metazoa > Arthropoda > Insecta > Coleoptera > Chrysomelidae > Hermaeophaga > Hermaeophaga mercurialis. The sequence goes on from OX638358.1 coordinate 41,443,166, forward strand.
TTTCAGAAAGTTGTGATTAAAATAACAAGAGGCACCATCCTTGAGTTAACTTTGACACCTACTCCATAATTTTACTACAAATACCAGCAAACTTTGTAATTTTACTGCAGCATATTAAGAGAAAGTGTTTGCCATCAAGAGAGTAGATTAATCATCTTCTTGCCCATAAATACATAAACATTTTATTAGAAACCATACTTCTCTTACTGAGGTCCAACCAAATGGACTCTGGTTTGAAAGTGGAAGACTTTCAATTCAAAACCAATTAGATTTCCTCAGTATATGCAATAAATCAATCAGTGGACTCTGGTGTGAAAGTGGACGTATATTCAATTCAATTCAAGATCAACTAATCTCCTTAGTGTGTGCAATAAAAGAAGGCTGATATGCTGGTCATCAGATTACATCAAAGGAGAAAGAATGTATTAACAGATCCTCTTACAAGACAATTAACAGGATCTATGTAACAGGATCGGAAACAGTTTTTGGTATGGGCAGTACGACTGACGAAATCCTTCTAAACTGTGCAAATACAAACGCCCACATATACTGGGGAGAAGTTTTCAGCTTACTTTTTTCGAAGACCAACCCAGACTAAAATGTTGCAGATTTTATCAGACTTTTTTATAGCTTGTCGCAATGAAAACACAAAAAACGAAATAAGCTACCATAACTTCATTAGAAGCAGTGAATTGCACGAAACATAATTTGCTATTAAATTTTTTGAACCTATTTAAAATCCATAATTCTGAAATAGAAACATTTATAATTGTTATGTCATGTATTGTGTGAGCACTTAAAGAAAAAGGCAAGACCAATGATACATATTATACGAAATAAAAGATATCTGTAGTTATTATCTAGCGACGATCAATATTCTTTCAATGAATAAGCTCACAATTTGTTATGACACAAGTTATGAAAAATGCGAAACACGATGACTTGAAACTATTTCTATTGGGAATAAGGTGTCAATTTGACTGAAGGTACACTTTCGGATGAATGGATTCAAATAAAAATATACAATGCTTGTTAATGACGTTAGTTCTTTTTGATTTTATCAGTAAACTTTTTCATTTCGAGAAATTTATAACCGATAGATAATTTTAAACAACAATATAGATTTAATGGAATCTATAACAGTTTCGTCAATTTAAAATATGATTGGAACTATACACGTAATACGAACAGTATTGGCCTAACCTGTTTTGAGGATGAAGCGACATCTTCTACCAACGCCACTTAATTGAAAGTTATTTTTTTTATACAAAATTTAAAGCCTACTCATTAACACAATAAATTGCAAACAAAAAGTAATGAGTAAATGTTAAATGAAGCAATCTTGAGCAGGAAATTTTCCAGATCTGATTGGGGACTTATCATAGGGAATTTGTTATCAGGCAAAGAGTTTTTATATGACATGTTTGCAATATCTTGGTGTTACATAGTTGGCACATCTCCTCAGTTCCACGCCATAAGTCCAGTTGGAATTAATTATGAGTTTATATAGTAAAAGTTTACTTTCCAGAGGTAGTTGGAAACGGGACCCAATTAAATAATACATTTTTCTAATTTTAATATTTTATTGTTGTTTCTATATACTGATGTAAACCTTTCATGTAAGTTTTTGTAACCTGGTTACGTCTAAGAAGTCCAGAAGGTTGTTTGGGATGATTTGTCCCTGTTACTTGGTTTTGCTATTGTTTAAAATAGTCTTGCAATATACTTAAATGATGTATTATTTCAGATGTTGTTGTTGGTTCTTATTTTGCTGCCATGAGCGCTATATTATCTACAAAATATAGTGAGAATTGTATCATTTATTTCTTGTACGTCACCAGTGTACTTACACTGTACAAAACAAAAATTTATCAATATGTATTTTATAAAAAATAAGTTATAGCCATCGTTCTTTTTATCACTACTTCCCATCTATTTTTTTAGCATTTCTTGTTACTGGAAATTGTATATAGCTGCAAGCAAAGAACATAGCTCCCTTATAATTAGCTTCAAGATGATCTAAATTGTTGATAAAAACTAAACAAAGCCGAAAGCAGACTCATTATCCTCGAATGGAGTTCAAAGTAGCGAAATAACATATAAATTCGCAGAAACAAAGGCGTTCAAATGACTTTTGATGGATCAAAACAATTCGGTGGAGTCAGTGTTAGTTATAAATTAAAATAAATTAAGCAATATAAGAAGACAGACAAGGAAGACAATGACTGAAATTCGGAAAAACATTTTAACAGCTTAGAATAACTATGACACAACCAAAAACCATAGAGCGTCAGTCTTAATAAGAACAAGCTTCACATACAATCAAAATCATGGGGACAGTGAAGGCTAAAAAATACTTGGAAACTTGATCAAAAAAAGAAGAGTAATTAAGTTCTGCAGTAGATGAGGAAGAACCCTTTGGATCAATTTGGAATGTGTAACTTTTTACCATACAAAACCCAAAGGCGTTTCTACAAGAATCCAAGAGCGAGATTTACCTAACTTCTTACAATTTTAGCTCCTTGGAAAGTAGCGCCTCTTGCTCAATGGTGGTACGTACTGTCCTCAATTGTACAAAAGTTTATATTTACTCTTTGGTAAGTACCATATTTAATCTTTTACTGTTTTTTTTTAACGAAAACTAGCTATTTTTAATTTTTAGATAATTATAATTATTTATATTTTTATTTCGGTAATTAATATAGCTATTAGGTATATACACTGCTCAACAATTGAAGTGGATATTTTAAAACTTTGTATTTTGTTCGTCAATAATTTAAAATAAAGTAGAAAATCATGTAAAATAAAAATTATTTCATTGATTGATTCATTATTATAACCCAGAAGAAAATAGAAAAAAAATCTTCAATGCAAAATTTAACAATTACAAGAAAACTGATAATAGGAAAATGTAACAAAATAAAAATTTCTTATATTGCGCTATTCATAAAATCCCTATTAAAAAAATCAATATCTTGTTTGCCCTCCCCTTGCCCGCCTTAGTGCAGCCACCTTATTTGGAAGGCTAATTATTAAATTATTGATAAATTCCTGAGGTTTGGGGAGGCTCTTGAATCCGATTTAATCGCCTAGACATTTCGGTCCAAACATGTTCAATACAATTCATATCCGGTGAACATGGTGGCTACTCCATTCTTGTAATTTCATGATATTGTATGCAATCCTTTACAATTCTCGCACGGTGAGGACGGGCATTATCGTCAATGAAAACGAATCGTTCACTTATTGCACCACAAAACGGTACAATTATCGGCTCTATAACCCTGTCGCGATATCGTATGGCAGTCATTGTCTCATTAATGAAGACCACTAAATCAGTGCGACCATTATAGCATATGCCTCCCCCCCGAAACTGGTCCACCACCAAAAAGAGTTGTTGGGGCCATTAAATGTTCATTATATCGCTATCCTCTTTCTCTTCATATTAACATTCGATCATCACAGGTATACAAACGAAATCTGGACTCGTCGGCAAAGAGGCAATGTCTTCAATTTTGAAAAGTTCAAAGACTATGTTCTCTCGCTCTCCCACGCTGCTCCACCGTCAGTCTTGGGTGTGTAGCGCGATGTCTAGCTCTCAAGTTACATGCATGCAACCTTCTTCTGATAGTTTGACCAGAAATCACTCTTCCAGGAGCTTGTCTAAACAAGCTGTTAATTCTGGAATCCGTGAATGTTCGGTTTCTTCTTGCCGTCAGGACTATGAAGCGGTCTTGAGCAGGAGTTGTAGCTCGTTCTCGTCCTCCCCCATGTGTTTACGGTGCAGACCCAGTTGCTAAATACCGATTCCATGCACGACTTACGACACTTTGAAACATATTCAACCGCATGGCGACTTCTTCTTGAGGCAAACCTTCCTCTATCCAACGCACTAATTACAGAAGTTGCACTGTTTCTAATCGTCGTAACGGCATTTTCTTCAAGCGAATAAACAAAGTTATTGTTAATAGTATTAAGTGAGTACAAGCTCTTCTGCATAACTGATACGTTTAGATTTTTAAACAACATTCCTGCCAATTTTCTTGAAATAGATAAGAGCATCGGTAGAATACAATAAACATACAAAAAATATTCGCTGTGAATATTATTTATTGATAATATACTACTCGTTTTTTTTTAATATTTTTAAATGTAAATTTCAGGATTTTTGCAATTATACAGTTCATTTGATGAGCAGTGTATATGCAAAATTGGCTATTAAACTCATGAAACTTTGTAATGAACTAAGAGAGATTAAAGGAAAGTAAGAGCTTATACAGTTCGACTAGCCATTAAACATAGGGTCGAGTAATGATTGTTTAGTAAGTTTTCTTTAGTTACACAAAAAATAACGTATAAAAAATACATTGGAAATTAAACAATAAATTACTAACAAACACAAAGTAAATAAGTCATAAAATGCAAAAGAAAAATAGAAATGAAATTTATCTGAAATTATTCTTTATAAGATTAATATGTACTACAATTAAAAATGTCGAAATACTATCTTCAAGGAGATTATAATTTTTGTACATATAGTGTAGAGGAGAGAATATTAAAATATTAGTCTTGACAGTGGGTAAGTAAAAAGTGGCTGAATATCTTGAGTTGACTCTAGGCACTCGAAATTTCAATAAACTTATAATTTCATTACAGTTGATATCTGAATTCACTACTATCGTTAAGACGCCTATATCCGTAAAGCCTTTACACGTTCTAAGAATTAAACCATAATTTTTGTTGTCAGCGATTATAGCATTTTCTATGTGTAAATTGAAATTAAGAAAAATTACTCCTAGATCTTTATTTGAATTAAATCTCGATCTTAAAATTGTTAATATTATATTCAAAGTAGAGTGAGTTGTGTTTTCTAGTGTAGGTAACTATGGAACACTTGTTTATATTTATATTTAAAAAATGTTTATTGCACCAGTTATTTACAATGTTTAAGTGCCGGTGAAGTTTATTTGCGTCTTTTAGGGTATTTATTTCAGCATACAACTTTAGGTCGTCAGCAAAAAGCAGATTTTTTCATTCTAATTCTTCAGTTATATCATTAATAAATACGAGGAAACAAAGAGGTCCTAGAACAGAGCCCCGGGGTACTCCAGACATAACAGTTATATCAGATGATTTAAAATCTTTGTATTCAACATATTGTTTGCGTTCTTCAAGATAAGATTGAAAAAATCCTATAAGGGAGGGACTTAGACCGAAGCAGGAGAGTTTTTCCAATAGCAAATAGTGATTTAAACTGTCAAAAGCTTTAGAAAAGTGTAGATAAATAACATCAATTTGGGATGATTCATCTAGACATTTCCCAATATACTGGATAATACAAAACAAATTAGTGGTTGTGGATTTTCCTTTAAGAAAACCATATTGAGCAGAAGATAATTGACTTTCTATGTGCCTATATAATCAAATACTTTTGAAAAATTAGGAATAATAGTTATGGGCCTATAATTTTCCATATTGGCTCCGTCACCTTTTTTAAATAACGGAAATATCCTACTAGATTTCCAAATAGACGGAAAAATATTAGTTTTTAAGGATAAATTAAAAAGAATGGTTAAGGGATACGATGTTATACTTATTTAACACCTACATCTAGAATATTTCGCGGATATAGAGTAAGAGAAACAAGACGATTTTCTACAATAACAGTATCTCCTTTTTTATATCAAATCTTCAAAGTCTACTAAAATATGTCAAAAAGTTAAAAATTCTTCATTAAAAATCACAAAATCGGCATATGGTACGATATTAATGTTGCAAAATTCTCAAATTATGATATAAAACTAATAAATTTGCAATAGCTGATTTATGACGTTAATTTTTCGAAAACCATCATAGATGTATCGTCCAACTAGTTTCTGTCAAGTATAAAAATTGAGATACCAGAATGTGTTGGAGGGTCAAAGGTTAGCCCTGGGTGTTCTCTAGATGAATCGTGATTCACCTGCTGTTTTTATAAAGCAAGTCATGACAGCATCGTTAGTAACTAATGACATTCCATGACTACTATGGAGCGACGGCTTAAAGAAATACTGCGCTGTATAATGTAAAATACTTATTTGAACCCGTAGAAAAGACTTTACAGCAGGAACTTCCTTATTTGCGCAATTTATTAAAGTTACCCTAAGTCAACTAATATTATCTTTTTGATCCAATTTTACACTAATTTTTTCACATCGGACTTTAAAAAATAGAGTAACCCTTCTAATGATCCATATCACTTAGTTGCACATAATGAAAGCAATTTAGTGAAATGAATGCGTAAAATTGGAGCCACGAAGTGGCTGAATCTGCGAAACTATTGAGCCAAATTTAAAAAGGGATCAAAAGGTTTTAAACAAAGCATGTGATCGAGTCCGTTTGATTTCAAATTCTTTTAAAAGTCTGTGCTTTTGCAATTACGGTTCCGACAAAGAAAAAGTTCAGTCAGTAGTTTGAAATTCGATTAGTTGATTCTAAGTTTTTGGGTCGGGAAGTTACTGGAAAATATAAAGTATTTAAAGTCCCAATGTACCCTTGTTTTCAAGAAATATTCTACAATAATAAGAAAATAAACAAGTTTGGAAAAGTGTCTAAGATTCTTAAGAATGCTTAGAAGTTAAAAGTCTCAATTAGGACGCTTTGTTACTTATTTTCTCATTTATTGATTGGTTAATACATAAAAAGATTATCGGTATTCATTTACCAGCAGTAACCGTTGTTTTCTTTCAGACTTCATATTTGGCAGTTTAATATTATGCAATGATAGTTACAAATATTATCTTCACATTGATAATTATTTATTAGGAACAATCTATTTAATTTAAAGTAATAGAAATTTCCGCTAGTTTTTTCAACTTTATTGCTTAAGGATAAAATGTTTAGTCTCTAGTAGTTTTCCAGTTATAGTTCTCTTTTAGTTTTCTCGAAAAAGCAAACACTTTCAAAAACCCAATCTGAAGTAAGTCCTAACCCTTTCATACAGAAAAAAAATGGCTTAAGGACCAGAATACGACGGGTCATTGAAAATATTTCAAAGAATTTTTGACTCAAGAATCACTCAGATCGGATACTCATTCCTATTTAATGTTCGTAATCCGTATCGATTTAGTATTCTGGTGCATTCATAGAGGGCCCTCTCTCCACCTCTTCATGTTTGACGGGCAAACGTTGCCAGGATGCTGATGGCTTTGGAGTACAGCAGGGAATAGGGATTTACTCCAGAGGCTTATTATTATAATGGACATATTTCTTTCGTGTTTCTATCCCACAAAATGTTCAGTCTGTATCAACTGGTTTTATAGGAACGAAAAATCATCAATTTCTTGTTCCTGATTGGCGAGAGTAGATTGCGATGTATATTTAAGACTTGTGTGTTTCATTGTGAGGGTGGCCTAAGATTAACTGTGAGTGGGCTTCACCTAGGTGATTCTAAATAGCTCAAATATAATAGGTTTTCCGTCCTTTATAAGTAAAATACAGGATAATTTTATCAATATTTCCAATTTCTTTGTTAACTCGTAACTTCCAACCAACTTGTAATTTAGTTTGATATTTGACAAACGTAATTGCCATTATTCGCCAAAGTATTTAAAAAAAGAAAATCTAGGTCCAGTTTATTAAATATTTAAAAAATTGTCCACGTCTAAAACAGCGCCCTCTATATCGAAATGTTTAAGAATGATTTTCAAACTGGAAAGGTCGGAATAAGTGAAAACAAGTAAACTCTTTATTTTTTCAAAGAAAATTTCATTATTAAAGTTTCAAATTGAAAGTATACTTTCTGAGGTTTTTGGGGCTGCAAAATAATATTAGAGATATTTTTGTTAATTTTTTAGATTGGAATAAAATGTATTTAACATATATTTGTTTATAAAAGTCTAAAACCTTGGTAGTGAATTCTTGTCTATATGCATATAAATCACTTGAAAATGTATTTACAGGTCCCTAACAATCCATAGTGGCCATGGTTTTTTTTAATACAAAACTTAAAACTAATATTAACAGACAACAAATTATTAGAAAATAGATTTAATGCTGCTTTTACAATTAAAAAGAATCTTTCTATTAAAAGTTATAAGATATAACTACTCTATTCTGGCTACTGAGACGTGGAAGGTTCAATCAACAGTTTATCTCTTCAATCTCTTTGTTCTCTAAAGCTGCAAGTAGATACTTGACATGCTTGTTCAGACAGAAGTTGAGTCATTTTAACGAAGTTCATATCGATCTGTATTTTTTCCCTTAAGGTTTTGGTATGTTAGGTGCTTTATAAGGAATAGATCATGGTGCTTCCTTAAAGATGGGCAACAATAATGATAATGATTCGGTATGATTCCGGACTTCCATTATCTTGACTTTCTGATTTTGAATCGGTCTTTAAGTGAATACTGTTGTCACAAATCCTCTATATATTTAATCTTCTTCTTTTGTGATTTTTGAGAGGTACGTCATTCTTTTTTCAATGGTTTTATGAAGTATGTATTTATATGATTGGCTGATTGCAGAATTTCAACAGAATAAGGGAGCCATATGTATAATTATTTTAGTTAAATTATATCGCCTTTGTAAAGATTTTAATTTAATAATATGGTTTAAATGGTAGTTCAGCCATAATATGGAATTTAGTGTTTAGTTTAGGACATTCAAATTCTATTTGAGTTTTTAGAGCCTACGCCAACATCAAGATGCGAAAATAAAGAACAAGCTATTTTAAATGCGGGCCAACTGACACAATTCGAATATATGAGTTGTGTTTGAAAAACAGTGAATGTTTCTTCTTGTTAACATCTATAATAGTACCTATATATTATGTTACTAGGAGTAGACGGCTAACATTATTTGTTGAGCCCAGAATATTGCAAAACATACAATGAGCCTTCTAATCCAAGTGACATACACTATTTTTTTTTAAAGAAATATTTCAATCTTGCCAAAAAACAAAAATAAATAACATATTAAATACTAACAATTTGGCATCCATAAATCCCCATTTTTAATTTTTAACAAATTAAAATGATATAAATAACAATATACGTCAAATTTACATATCAGAACATCTAGTTGATATCTATAATTGATCTTGAGATATCTAGTTATTAAAAAATAACCTATTTTGTTGTAATTTTGTTTGTTCCAATAAACACAATTTCCCACATAGATATATGCAGATTGGAATTGTAATAGTGACAAAGAGAAAATTCATAACTCAATCCATTTTTCTAGTACCCACATATGTTCAAAACGTAACAACTTATGAACATTTTTCTAGCTTGAAAATAAACGAAAAAAGTGACAAAAGATAAAATGTTATATGCACTTCCAGAGAATATTGATATACAAAACATGCCCGGTTTGATTCAGTCACGTCCTATTTCTTTGTTATTCCAACAATCTGCTGTGACAAATTCGTAGAGAAAGAAAAATGTATTAGAATTAGGCTGGAAACATGTGAAGCCCTTTTTACATAATGGTTCTTCGAGGCATTAGATCTAAAGTAATTCCATTTCTAGCGAGACTCGCAAACAATAGTGTAATGGCATTTTTCCATTGGCGTAGGACTTAAATACTTGTAAGTCTTCTTGCTTTGTCAGAAAAAGTACGGAAAACTGTTAAAATGTTTGGAAATTGGAGAAAATAACTTAATAAGTATCACTTCTATAGTTCACATTTTTTCTATATTTAATGGTAAATCTTCTATATAAAAAACATATTCTTTGTTGCAATAGTTTGTTTTGCAATTTAGACCCATCTTTCCTAATAATGGAAAAGTTACTTTAAAAAGAACTTAAGCCTGTTTATTTGCTACATAAACGTTAAACTCCAATTATGCTAATCTAATATATACAGTTAGTTATATTCTAAATATGGTTATTAATTTCCAAATTGGTTTTTAATATACAATTGAATTCATTTGTAATAATATTCATATATTCATTCGGATTATAATCAATTGAATCATTTAAATATAATACTTACAGATTGTTGATAAACAGTTTGGTATTGAATAAGTAGATAGTAATATTGATTAATTTTTCTACTGAAAGTCTTTAATATACATATATGGTGGTTTTTTGGGCTTCCGCGGGTTCTATGGTAATTTGAAGGATTACAGGTGTTAGTCCTCGTTGTCAATATTTGTTCCGGTGAAGGATCTTATGGTTTTTGACGACCTTTCAGCAAGATCACATTTTTTCATCTTCAGTTTATTGGTAACTATCTAGTTTTGCTTCTTGTTCTTCGTAAACTGACGTTATTGGTTTCTGGATGATGGTTTACTGTAGAATATATTAGTTCCATTTGGAGGGTTCTCCCTGTAGACTGTAGGCTTTTTATGGTTGCTGCAGGATTCGGGCCAAGATTAAACACTGACAACGCTGATGAAAATCAGAAAATCTTAAACTTCGCAAGAAACAAAAACAAACCGTAACCGATAGTCTCAAGATTATAAATGTGAGCTGGCCGAAATGTCATCAGAAACCAACAAACCTCCGCAGGACCAAATAGTGAAAACGGGGATGAACATACGGAAATTTATACATTGCAACACCTCACACTTTTAATAAAAATATATGTCATTAACTATCTTCGTGATGAATCAGAAAATTGAAGTAATTTGCAAAATATTCAGATCATTTAATCGTTGTAATTTTAGTGTTAAAGGTAAAGGAGTTTCAATAATTCAGTGAAAAATGTTATTCAGATCAAGAATCACGACATGTTAATTAAACTAATCCACGATATGTTTGTATTAGTGTCCCAAATATTGTTGGAAACGTGTAGTGTATTACCTAAAAAAGTAGTGGTAGAAATATATTTTTCACTTTCCTACATCCTCTGTAAAGGACCATTCTAAATATTGTTACGATAGTATGTACAGGGATAACCCAATACGTAACAATATTTAGTTGTACTAAAATAAAAACTTATTTTTAGAACGTTTAAAAAACCATTGTTTATACTGGACTGAGTTACCTGTGTTGTCGGGCTGTCGTTGCTTTTCGGTAAATAATATTTGGATAGATCTAAAATACTAATATTTATTTATTATATTATTATAAATTTATAAGATATTTTTATTCTGCATACGTTTTTATACCTCCTGCTGAGCTCTTTTCGTTAATATCATTATCAATTTTACAAAGGTAATAAATATTATTTTATATTCCTTAGATAAAAAGTGAACTTGATATCCTAAGAATGATACCCCTGCATGATATATAATGTACGAGGGAGGCACTGTCTATCTTATCATCGTCTTTATTCACCTGTGATTTTCCCACAACCAAAAAAAATTAGTGAATGCCTGTACCAATTAAAATGCTCTCAGATTCCCATGTTTTGATTTCCTACCTTACTTTTATCCGTCATAGAATATTGATTTCACACTTGAGGGTTACTGGAAATCCGCAATGGCGTTTCAACTAATTCGATGCCATTCGATGGATTCCTTCGAGGATAATTTCTTTTTTTTACAAATGAGCTAGATTTAGAGGTGCTCTATGTATATTCTCGATAACATAACTAATTTATCAAATATTTTTAAGGCGTGTCTAATTCAACCGCCAAATATTCATGGAAATTCACCGCGGGATGACTAGCAGTTACTCCGCTAGACTGTTGGACGTCGTAGAGACGTTACATTTACATGGGCATGGTTAGAAAAGATAAGTCCCAGGCTAGAATTACAATTAGCGGGCCAGTAGCGTGCTGTGCCGGATTAACGCTGCCAAGTCGGTGATCAGGCTGGTCCTTGGAGATTTCACCACGACATGGCATGACTGACACTAAAGTTGAATGGTCTAAGGGCGATAGAACACATGTTTGGTTAGCTGGGGATTTCGTTTAATGAACACAAAATTATTTTTTGGGGCAACACGAACATATGTGTCACTATATCACTGTTGATAAAGTACCAATTGCCAAAATTATTTTTAGCTCGCACGGTATAGTACGGCATACATAGAAATGGGAGAAGAATCTGAGTAATAAAGTTGATTAATATAATTGTCTAAGAAAAAAACGTGTAGGTATTAGATTGTATTTCAAAATAAACATTCTAAAGAAATAATAAATAATTAATTAATTAAGGTAAACGTCTATATTAGATTGAATGGAACAAGGAAAAGTACTTTCCTCTTGTCTTTATTTAATTACAAACATTATTTATTGATTCTTGAGAGTATAATTACTTCTCTAATCACTGCTCTTTCAAGTAATTAGCTTTTGGTTCCTCCAAGCAAATTGTACGTCTTTCAAATCCTTTATCAAAATATTATGTACATTACGATTTAATCGTTTTAGTAACCAAATAACAATTAAATTTCAATTATTAAATGTTTGAAATTGGCGCAACAAAATTTGCAAAAAGTTAATCTGCTCAATAAAGACCCAACGATTGTAATTAAAGATAATCAGGTAAGTGCATCTAAAAATTAGAGATACGCCACTTGTTAAAACTAAGTATTAACAGGCATTAAAATCTTAAGCTAATTATATAGAGATGCAATATCCTAAAATAAATTTATGAAACTTTTTAAATACCTCAAATAATAATTTAAAGGAACGTTGGATCTCACTAATCACTAAAAACTGCTTTCTTTAGCTCGTAAATTATTTCCTTCATTTATGCTGCTAAAATTATTAGACACAAAGGTAAAAAAAAAAAATTATAATTATGACATAAAAACTGAAAAACATAACCGAACTTATTCCTACACATAAACGAATAAAAATTAAACAGAAAAACTAAACTATTGTTAGATAATGCTACAATTTTATATTTAGATCCCTGGCACTAGAAGAAAAGCGAGTCTGTCCAAGGGTATTCAATGATATAACCAGGAATTGACTAAATTCTAATAGAATATTAGATATATTTGTATAGGTTATATTAATATAATATATATATATATATATATATATATATATATTATATTAATATAATATATATATACATATATATATATATATATATATATATAAATATCGCGTTAATAACTAAGTAGTGCAGTCCTCTAAAAAACTACACGACGATTGTAATAGACCATTTAATTGGCCCCAAAAATAGAAGATGAAGCTTATTGAGTATAAATGAATACACGTTAATGCTACAAATATGAAGCTTTTAATATAAATGTAGTTTCGGTACCTTAAAAGGCATATTAAGAAGAAAAATATTGAGTAAAATCTTATGTATATATGATGGAGGCTATTTACAACAAACCATAATGATAAATTATCCTCTTGAAGCTTCTCAAATATCGAAGATACTCCAGAACCATTCTAAAGGATTTTCCAATAAGGGTGGGTCGATGTTGAAATGGAATAAAACAAGCTATGTGTGAGGTATGTTTTTTTTTATTTGAAAGGCCCATGTATGCCCTTATGTAAGACTGAATTTGAGCGATGGCCTGGGTTATGTTGACTTTGAGGGCATCGGTCGATTGAGGCTTATTAGCATAGACCTGCGACTTTAGAAAACACCACAAGAAAAAGTCTAACGGAGTCAAATCCTATGATCTTGGTGCCAATTCATTCATCTACGCGAGAGATAACTTTACTAATGACGCCGCCGGCCCAAAATCCGCACCAAACAGTAACTTTTTGTGGATGCATTACCACCTGGTAAACCTCATATGAATTGGTGTCGTCCTATATACGGCAATTTCGATTATTAACATTGACATTCATCCAAAAAACGCCTCGTCGTTAAAGATGATTTTTCTGCCAAAATTAGGGTCCTCTTCCTAACGCTCCGAAGCCCAGTCAGCGATCAAACGGTGTTGTCTATAGTGATTAATTTTAAGCTTCTAACAGTCTACCCTAAAATGGATACAACTCGCGCTACGTTTTTATCATTTGGACATGCTGTTCAATCGTCTAATTTGGCATGGTGATTTGGTATGATTGACTGAATAATAAACAACAAATTTAAGAGACGCCGCCAAAACAACATGGCCACCACATTGTCTATTGGAAAACCCTTTAGAAGAGTGACCTTAATTTATGCAAAGGTACCTGAGTGTACTAGAGATGCATATTAGTTGAAAGGTTTAATGACTTCTTAGATTTTTCTGAACAATTTCGCCTGGAAAACGGGCGTACTTTCTCAAAGAAAATTAGTTTCACCCTATATTCTTTGACCCATCTATAAACCAGATTGTCCTATTGGAGACCAGAGAAGCTGGCTTAAAATTCCAGGATTGTTTGGTCCATATATCTATTTTAAAATTATTCAGAAGACAAATGTGGTTGAAATATGGTCTCGTTGCACTCCATGCAATCTCTTATTCTCCCCTAATTGATAAAGATATTCGTGTATTCTTCTGCTTTGTAGAATTCTGCGCACTACTCCTACTTTAACGAGCAATGGTTTATGAGAGCAGTAGGAGTGCCTCTAAATAGCGATCAGTCTAGGATAACTACTAGATATTTTACTGTTGTTGAGCGTTTTATCTCTTCGTTGAAAAAAAATTGTTTCCAAAACGGTGAAATGCGCATGTTCCACTTTAGCTAGGTTGACTGTCAGCACATGTTTTTTAAATGATTGTCAAGAACTTATATGGAAATTTGGAAAATTATTCATAAATCGGAACAATAAAATCGTTTGAGTATATAATATATGTGTACAGTATCACTGAGCCATGGATAGGAATTTTCATTTCACTACACATAATAAGAATCCGATTTATAAACAGTATGGGTGTATGTTGCTCGATATCGACGTTATTACTGCTGATCGACAACCAGAACTTACTCAGAACCAAGTTCTTCGCATTAGTGTGTGTATGATCAAAACCAAAAATAAAAGAAAAAAGAATCTAACAATCACCCAAGATACACTTTTAGTGCCTGCTTTAGTACTTAGTATTTATTTCATCAAATAGGATAGCATTTAAATCGTCTTTAGGTGAATAATGAAACTTTATGAAAATAAACAATCAAGTACAGTATTTTGCCAAAGTCATAGCTTACATATTAGAAACGTTTTAAGTCTGTTTCTATTATTAAAGTGGCGAATAAATCTTGGTAGCGAAACCGTATCAGCTATGTTCTATCCTATAATTTTTGGAACCTCTCAGCCATTTTATACAAACATTGCAAGGTGGTTCCTGTGTATAGCTTTTACTTTTGATATTTATCAAGGTATATTTTTTTCTATCTCACATTTTTGAATATCATATATCTTTTTTTATCTAAATGTGTCATACTCCACTATTCACCATGGTTAACTATCACTTTACACATAGGAGTTACTGTAGAGAAAATGTATTGTAAATAGAAGTATTATACATAGAGAACGCTGAATAAGTAATAAATAAAAACATTTACAAAAAATATACTTTAATTAAGTTAAGTGATTTAGATAAAAGTAATTTTGTCTACCTCTTAATCAGTATATGCAGAGCTTGGGTTAATATTGTTACTTTATAAACTATAATAGATACAGACAATATTAAATGGGAGTTCCTTGAATTGTAATAAATGACCACATAGTTGCATTAGCTAGTAACAACGACTGATAAATTCTCTTTCAAAGTAGTAATCTATTTAAACTTAATTTTAAAAGTAACCGGGCCTTTTGTCAATCTTAATAACTTTTTTAAAGGTAGAGGGAATTTTATTATAATCCTTTATGCATCTTAATTACTTCGACTTTTCATCACTATTTTTTTATTATTTAAAGCTAATAATTTGGTAAGAGATTTGTAGCATAGTAACTCCAATCTCTGTTTCCGTAATCAAATTTGTAGCTTAGAAAAGCACCTTTTGATTTGGATTAAGTACTGGTGTAACTTTTAAATTACACCGAAATAGGAAACCACTGATTTTGTTCACAATTTATTACCATTCAACACCATTCTCTACCACAAAGATATAAATGGGCGGAACTCGATAAACACAGAGTTTACCACCATTATGTGCGAAACAAAACCCAGTAGTCACTAACACTACCCATCTACCTGTCAAATAATAAGCATCATTAGCTAAAATGCATGAAATTGTACCTTATGTATACAAACGATTTCCAACTGCGTTTGAGGTTTGTTGCCAACCGGTCAACCCATGGTTGCTAACAAAAGAGATTTCCCGACAGGGCGCACTGGTCTCTCTGGATTTAAAATCTCTTTGGTAATTAATTCCTGGTAACGGGGTGGCAGCCAGAACAGCCTTAAAAAGATACAACAACCAGAGGCGGAGATCTTTCTAAAACTGATTATTATTTCAGAGTAACTGTTCATTTCCCATTTCTCTAAAAAGAACATGTTGAAAGAACATGATTATTTGACACTAAAAACCAATTTTATAGTTTTTTATACAAAATTGTTAAATAACACAACATCAATAATCAGTAATAATAAATAAATGAATAATATAAAAATTAATAATAAGTAATATCAAAAAATGAAGGAATAAAATATTTATCTAACCGAAATTAATTGAGATTTCAAAATTAAACAAGCACCTTTTGACTTGGTTCTAATCTCTCTGTAATTAAAAAAGTTCTACGTGTTCCTGCGACAAAATAACTAGTGACGTTTTTAAATTAAACCTCTGTGTATATTTATATTTTTGGAGAGATACTCGTATTTCAAAATGAACCATTTTATTCGCGGAGTAACTTTGTATTACTCATTTCCAGCCATGTAAGAAATAATATTGTAAACTGTATAATTTTAATTAACATAATGAAAATGAAGAATTTACAAACATGTACGCATTAATAATACATTTTTTTTGGGTTCAATGAGTAAAGAAAATAATAAGAAAATCATTATTGGGGCGTTTCTTATTAAATTTCAATTTGAATGGACCATTTAATTCTTTTAAATATTTACTTATAATAATACTCATAAGTAAGTTAAAATAACGATATTTTGATTTGTAAATTTAATTTAATTTTGACATTAATAAATTTGTGACTATTATTTTGGCTAAGAAAAATATCTATTCAGATTTGCATTAAATTTTACTGTTTTGTTAGTGGGAAATTATTATATTTTGTAATTTTGTATATAAAATAATAGCGTCACACTAGTAGATAAAATAAATAAATGTTGACTAAAATTTGGATATTACTGAAACAGTGCAAAAATATTGTACCTCTGTAATTCGTGTATAAAGAGATATAATTTATTTTGAAATTTTCAATTAGAAAAGCCCTTAATCAGTTCTTACAAAACATTTTTGATTTGTCTTAACTGACTTATTGTTCAGCAACTTCAAAACGAGTCAAGTTAAATAATATGTAGTATCCGTTAATGGAATTGGTTTTTTATAAGTAATCACTTTGTATATATTAAGATAATTGTAAAATATGGACCAAGTCGGCCCACATCTTAACTAATTTTAACCAAAGTTTCATTTTCAAACTCGTGAAATAAATATATTTTCGAAGTATAATACTTTTTTAGAAGATTTAATAAATATATGAATATCTTGACAAGGCAATATTATATAAAAGTTACTGAAGTAGCAATTAAACATTAAAAATATATTCCGGGTGTTTAGTTGAAGAACGTCAATATTTTTACTTTTTGAACATATAGTACCCTGCATATTTTATTTTTATGGTTGTAAGGATTTTTGAACCAAATAAAACGATTTTTGTTCTATTGTTAACATTCCAAATGGTCATTGGTATTTCTCTTCTTGCATCCCATATTTATATAACCAGTCTCTTCTTTTCTTATTAATCAGTTTTATTAAATATTCAAGCAATTTTGTTATTAAAAGAGTTAATTTAGAACAATACAAATTTTCATGTTTTTCATGATTTGAAGTACAAATATTTACTGTTTATTATTATTGTTAATATTATTATTACATATTATAACTATTATTATTATTATTAATGATAATAATAATAATAATTTTCGTATTACTATTATCTGATTTGTATCCGGTAGACTTAATGGATGATTGCATAAATTTTTCCTGTTTATGGCACCAAATAGACGATAACTAATTCTTAGGGTTTTAAAAGGATATTTTATTTAATCATTGTTAAGTACATTATTAAATGCCATTTCTATTTAGGTCTATAGTATTTATTTTGTTATAATATACCGATAATAATAATTTCATAATTGCACATATTTTGAGCACTTCTATGGAAACGGGTCTTCAGACAAGATTAAGAGACCAAAGCAGGAATAAAAGAGACAAAAGAAAATGATGTCGCTTTTATAACGAATTATTTATTAAGAATATCTGTGCTTTCATTATATTCCAGTGTTTCCTGGAGTTCGTTTTATTTAATTAATGAAAAAGCTGGCAGCCGGTTCAGATTTTACATTTTTATTATATTTTCTTAACTTTTTATTAACTACAGCTACTCAGCTAAAACATTTACTTTATTTCTCATTAATAAAGAAAACTTTTAAATACTGCTGGTAAAGTTTTACAAGTACTATTATTACCTTGAATGTCATTGCAGGCTTAACATTAGTGTTAAATGATTATAATTGCTACTTCTATTCTATTTTTAAAATATTTTATCTAAACGATTTTAAATACACCTGTGATTGATTAGTGTGATAAACTATTGTATTAACTACATTCTTTTTTAGACAGATTCTGGTGAGCTTTAAAGTTTCATATTTCAAAATTTGTTACAATTACATTATATTATTCGTTTTTAACTGTGCCGAGAATTGAAATCTTTGTTTCTTTTTGAAAATTGGTCAAAAATATTACGATTTAAAATTGTTGTAATCAAGAATAAAAAAATTGATTTCTGCGTTTTCTTCTTTGGTCTAGCATATCGTTATGGAATATCCTATATATTTGTAAATAATTTTAAAATGTGGAGTTAAAGCTGCCTACAATCTTCTCAAAAATTCTTAAAAAATAATTATAATAAATCATCCTGCATATTGTCAACCTATTTTTAAGTACTAGTCAGAAAATACCGCCCCATAAAATGATAAGAAAAATTTTAAAATGAGGAAATATCTATATTTAAATACAAATTATAGTTCCTGTATAAATTTTCTTAATTGGAAATATTCTGTTTTATACCTGATACTTTGTTTTTAACTTCAATATTAGACATAAATATAAACAATCAAAACTTACCACAACTCAGATTTAATGATAGCAATGAAGGATTCCAATAGTAAGAATCGAGAAGTATTCGATTCTTAAAAATGTTTAGTACAATCGAAATCTAATAGCAAAGTTTTCAAATATAGATTTTCGGATTTTAAGTGGTTGGATCTTGAACTAACGCTTTAGAGTGCGATTAGTTCTGAAATTGGCTTATATTATTTAAAAATAAATGTATATAATTTACTTCAGTAATATTCAACATTCTTATTGGTTTATTGTTTCTGATATAGATACTATTTCAATGATTCTGAGTACTATCGGCTATAAAAGTCTACGAAGAAGGTAGAGAGCAGAATATAGTTTTAATTACTATCTCCTATAAAATATAAATTTACATGTCCGAAGAATGAAAATATAAATTTTGGTAGTGTATAAAAAATTATAATTAGAAATTTTCTATGGTTCAAAACCATTATATTTATGTATAGATTATTTTACTATTTTTAAGTCTTAGTGTTTTTGTAAAAACATAAACCCAATGAATTGATGTTAAGAGAAAAGGAATCACCAATTCCCAAAGGCTTTAATCCTGAAAGTGCGATATTTACGACTTTCAGCTTCCAACATTCAACAAAAGCCAAATATCATCCGGAAACCATAATTCAGGTGGTCATAAAATCCACTGATATTTACTTAAAATTCAAAGCGATTTCTAGCTCGCTATCGCACGCTGTTTCATAAATTTTTTTCAGTGGCGTTCAAAAAGTACTGTCCTTTTTCTAAGAAAGATGAAACTACTATTCTACAAAGAAAAGTTAGTTGACTACTAAAATATAAAGTTTCTCAAGTAGCTAGAGCACTATTTTTTTATAAATAAGAAAAGGAAGTCATTTAAAAGTAAGGAGAGAACCGAATGGTTTTTTTCGTGGCTCTAAGAGGAACTAATAGACTCACGTTCCATAATTATAACTGTAACTATTTTTTATTGCTCTACTATTAATTAACGGAAAATATTTTATTCCTTTTTATTTACAAAACTATTTAACGACCGCGATAAGGATTCGATCTACAGGATTTTACGATATTATAAATAATATTTTAAATAATTTCATTACTATTTTAACTTAACTAAAACGAAATATAAAAAGATGCGAACAGTAAATATAATGCAGGCTGTATAATTTTATTCCAGGTACAGCCATTTTAAGAAATCAGATATTATACTGACCAACGCCCAATTCCGCAACATTGCAACATCCCTACTTTAAGTTAGGAGACTCGAACTTCGGTTCATAGGCGATTCTCATATTTAATGAGTTTTAACGAAACGCAAAAAATTACGGAGTCGTGCAATTGTTTGCTTAGTAGCTGAATCTTATGCGCGGAATAAAATTACCCACACTGTATGAATATTTTTTAAATAATATTATATAAATAAGTCTTGGAGAATACTTTGTCAGTTAAACTGCAACACGAATAATTCCTTTTAGCATTTTGAAATACCTAATCTCCTGAAAACGATTTCACACTGTGAAGCAATAAATTGATCTCTTTTATATAATTCCCTGCGCGATAAAAAAGTTTAGGGGTGTTTATAGAGCTTGTCCGCAAATTTTTAGTTTTTGCCAAGCTTTTGTATTTTTTTTGAATCAGGAACTCCCACATATTTTACGTGGCTAGGAAGATGTCAGATAATTTCATGGATCTTTATGTCGTGCTTAAGCCCATCCGGGTGGCGGCTGTGGTTATAAATTGGGGCTATTAGTTGTGCCTTTTGAGATGGTATCTCATATATTTTGGGGAGTGAAAGGTGAGATTCTTTTTTAGTAGTTTTATTTTCTCTTATGCGAGGATATATGAAACAATTGTATAAAGGAGATTGAAAAAATAGTCTTTAACAGCGCATAAAATATAAAATGTATTCCAGGCTATCGAGGTAGGTGAAATGGCGTATTTAAAATATAAATTGTAAATAATAGAAAGGCTTTAATCAGAGCTCATAACAAATTGTATAAGAGTTGAAAATGAAGATACAAACATTACTGAAAAAGTTGTAGGTCTCCT
Organism: Hermaeophaga mercurialis; assembly: GCA_951812935.1. Classification (NCBI taxonomy): domain Eukaryota; kingdom Metazoa; phylum Arthropoda; class Insecta; order Coleoptera; family Chrysomelidae; genus Hermaeophaga; species Hermaeophaga mercurialis. The sequence goes on from OX638358.1 coordinate 41,464,283, forward strand.
TCTGTCCTCTGTTTTTCCTGCTCATTTCAGATCCTGTATTTAAAACTTGCATAAAAATTCATTTATTCATTATAAATATTAAAACAAAATCCAGCAAATTGTAATATTAATATTCATTAATATTTTTTTAAGGGCGATTCAAAGCGAAACAGTTTAAATTCGTATGAATGGATTCCTTTTGATGGTAAACAAATCTGTAAATGATTGTGTCTGTTCGACAGGAAATATAATTTTATATTAAAAGCGAAAGTAATAAATTTCTGCTTTCTCACCCTATGGTGAAGGCAGTACAAAGAAGACATTGAATGTCGTTTGGAGGTTATTGTGGTTGGCCGGAAACTCGTTTCTAAATCAAAGCCAAGAGCTACCTGTATTAATGTAGTCTCACGTTTTTCAAATAGGTATAGTCACAATTATAAGGCCGATATATTGATTTATTTTCATGCAATAAATTGTATGTGAAAGCCAAAAAAATGATAGAAATACCTTATTAATTATAAGAAAAATAAAAAAATTACAAATATTTATACAGAGATTTTCAAGTGCTTTTGCGATATTGATCTAGTAGGACAAAATTAATTAGATAATATCAGTCTTTTAGGCAAAGAAGCGTATTGCCCTGGTAATGGGAAAAAGGTAAATTGAGCTTACTTTCCATTGTAATGTTAAAAATTACTTTCTGTATCGTCCTGGTTCTAGCTGTTAGAATTGTTAGTTTTGTTTTGTACTATTGACTTTAAAGTATTCCTTGTGCTGTAAGGTATGGGATATTATAAATGTAGCTTTTATACCCAATTCCTCCATGCCTTCCTATTAGTTGTCAATTCCTTCATTTCAACCATTATTTTTCATCTGTTAGTGTCTATTTCAGTAAATTTATTATGCCTTGTCTTCCTTGGCCTTTCTTTTCTTCTCATTTTAGGGCTTTTTTTTTAAATTAGTCTTATTTTGATTCAGCTTGTTAATTGCTCAAATGCGTTCCATTGTCTATTTTTAATTTTTTCTGTAATTTTTTGCTGGTTTAGGAACTTCCTAACATCTGTATTACGAGTACTTGGCAAATCTATTCTGAATTTGAAGTCGCCAACGCCTTTCGATGCTCGGTAAACAAGTATATTTAACTGCACTGGTCATTTCTATTCCATCTGACTGATCATACAAACGTACCTATACTACCCTTTTTGTCAACCGAATACTTTCTCATTCGAACTTCGCGCATCTTACACATTTTTAGCAATAATTTAGTAATAAATAACATGTATCGTGCTTTGTTATTCCTGCTGCCATTCTCATATACGAGTACTTTATCATATTGATAGAGGATCCCTATTTCTTACGAAGTATCGTTTTCTTTTGTTAAGTCAACAGTAGATTTTTGTAGCTTTTCTCAGTTTACTGTTTATATTTGCAACTACAAATGATATTCGCCTTTTAACTTTCTATTATTTATTGTTATATCTTCTTTTCTTTTATGTTCTTCTTTGTAAATGATCAAACGAGTATAACTCAGTGATGTTGTCATTTTAAGTTTCCTTCATGTCAGAGGTGTGTTAATTTTTGCAGGTTTTTTGTGTTTTGGTTATATCTGTATCTTTTGTTATTTTAAAATTTTCATTTGTTTCAGTATAGCGCAGTCAACTCATGCAACAAACACCATTTTTTGGGTCCCTCATTAAGTAAACAAATTAATATAATTTGACTCAGATTCTCAGATTGTTATTTTTATACATGAGTGAGTACTGCTGTGCCGTAATTTCGTTAATCTTTAATCGTACTACAGTAGGTACTTTATCATTAATCTCGGAAGTTGTAAAGTTGTTGGAAAAAAATTCTCATAGCAAGTCATAGGAAGCATTCGAAATCCGTGAACTATTTTTCTATTTTGAATCAACTGCATCAAAGTCTTAATCACTGATATTATATATTCATTAACGATATTCTCTTTATAGTTCTGTTTATTTAAGAGTTTTAAGGATCAACAAAAAATATTGATAATACCCAAAGAGTATAACGTAATAATAATTTTTCTATTAGGTTTAAGATTTCGTAAGCAAGCTTTTCTTGTTGCTATTATTCTGAATGAGAATACTATTTGCAAAGATTGTTATTTATTAAGCTGAAATTTATTTTATTCAATAAATACAAAGAAACCTTCAAAATTTTTGTTGAGCTTGATCAATCTTCCAAATGGTATATTTTTTCTAATTTTTCGTCATAATTATCTTTAATATTATACTTTTTACTTCCACAATTAAATCCTGGTTTCTTTGAATATATGTCACAATAATTTAACTTCTTTCATTCTTTCTGTTTATTTGTGCTTTCAGAGTTTTTTAATAAAAATAAAAATATATAATAATTGGTCTTTTCATTGAATTCATAAATGTATGGTAGCATTTTTTTGAATTTCTTAAAAAAGTCAACTGTTGTGAACTTTTGGCACTTCCAGTAAATATAACAGAAAAATTTAATTTAATGGCCTTTCCTCATTGATATGGCTTGTAAGAAAGAATAGGAAATTTGAATTATATTAATTAAGAAGCGCCGGTGAAGATTTATTGGACGAACAGTTTTATTTATGGGTGATTTATAAAGGTAATTTCACGCTTTATATAGAAATTTGTTATTGTCAACACCAGTCACCCAAAACATCACTGAAAAAGGTGAAGAAAACAATTATCAGATAGCAGGTGATCTGCCGTGGGAAGAACATGAGGGTGGTCAAAATTTACAACAATAAAATTTATGACTTGTTCCGTTCTTCGTTCAATACAGGTGGACGTTGGAAAATTTACTAATAAATTGTTTAAATTTTAGATCTTCTTGTTGTAGTATAAAGCAACTAAGCAATAATAACCAAGTAGATAAAAACATATTTCATATTTTATTCTTCATACTATTACCAGTGGTTTGGTGTTCTCGATGATAGCCTTTTATATTGGTAATTGGAGGTGTTAAATCTTGCGTAATTATTAATAAAATAAACTTTTTAATTAAATTTTTCTAATATATTTTTCTCTTTCACTTTTATTTTTATCCAGAATTTAAAGACAATAAAAATAGTATTCTCAATAATGTCAACCCAAAATGGACCACCGGATAGTTGATAAAATCTAAATCCCATAATCGAAAAACGCATTTCAGGGAAATCATTTCTGTTCAGTTTTCGATATCGCAGATTGAAGGATAATCTGCGTAACCCCGAAATGGATATTTAATCACGTTGTAATATGCCGTAAAAGAGGGTAAATACCCCCTAGGATCTCTTGGGAGTAACTGTATAGAATTACTTTCACCGCATAAACGCCGCCGATTCAATAGAAGTTCCTCCTTATCTATTAACTCTACTGATAAACAAAACTGGCAAATTACGTACCATATGCGTTCGTTGGATGTGGAGATGTTATTTTCCAATGTTAATTAGAAAATCAGTCAAAAGTACATTATAGGATTTAAGGTTTTGCGATAATTGTAGTAGTAAAAAAACAGGAAGATTGAATTAAAATAAATTGATGCGAAAATGTGCGTCGTAAAAGTATTACTTTAGGGATTCGCTCAGAAAGATTCATACTCGTTCCTCAGTATGTAAATAATTACAAGTATTAGTAGTTCTTTTAATTAAAATTGATTTCCTATTGATACTTTGGCAATAATAAAGCTCCGTTTATTAATTTTCTTTCCTTTAAAATCTGTGGTATCCACCAGAGACCATAAATTCCCGTATGCTTTTGTTCGAACTTGTGCGGCTATTTTTACCATCTGTCATCTAATTTAATATCTACGAAAGAACAAAATATTCCACCGGGACTCAACGGGATGCTCACCGTGAAATTGTTTTAGCAAATCTCGTCCTTGGTGGTGCTTTCAACGTTACTTGACAGTTTATTAGGGCTTCACTCTATCGATTGAAACTTAATATGCTTTTCTAATCGATATGAGTGACGCTAAATGAACTACAAATGGACGACAAGGGTTTTATAATTGCGGTCTTAATTGTTTCTTAGGGTACAGTAATTATAATTAAAAAATTCATAAATATAAAATATCAGATCTTAAATATCTGTAATAAAGGATATTTTCAGGGAACGAGCATAATCATGGAAAACTGAAACTGCTCTTTATAAGGATATTAGCAATGTATTGTCCTTCAAAGAAGAACAGTAAAACTTTTTTCCAATTGGTAACAAACTTCTCGCAGATGGTGGTTCCAAGGCTAAATATAAATAGGGTCTATGTTAATTTTACATAATATACCAAAGGTCCCCTGTAAGGAAGACAATTTTAGAATAATTTCTACAAAAGATAATGCATTCAAATTCGTGTACATAGATATACTGACACACTAGCTGGGATCAAATTGACTTCTTAATGTTATTTTATTCAATATATCTAATTACAAAACCCAGCAATTAGGAAGTCAAGCAATTTTCACCAGTTGCTAAGATATAGAATACATAACTCATCATTTTTTGTTCTCATGTAATTTGCTAATTCACCATTATTTAGTATTTTCTTTTCCTCTTTCTGTTTATAAACTTAGTTAAATAATAAATTAATTAAAAATATATAGAATGGGGTTAAAATTAACGAATTTTGAGAATTTTGAAAATACGACAAACTTGGGAATTTAAAACTTGTTTAAGCTAAAATATTAGTAGTGGTTTTAGAATTTCTTTGTGTAGTATCTCCAGATCTGAATATTCTACGAGAGGTGGATGTGTAGCTATTATTAAAAATGAAAATTGAAAATGACTCCAACTGCTGACTTGAATCACCAGATGACTTATGTCAAAAATATCCATTGGATCATTATTTAATTTCGTACACTATCAATTTTTAGCATAAAAAAATCTGAAGTTTTTATACATTTCGTGTGAAAAATTTGAGGATTCCTCAGATTTGTTTCTTAATTTACCTTATTCCGGTTGCTGATTTGGCTTTTTCGCTGGAAAGGGTAGAAAATAAAAATCCAGGAACTCCCATTTAATGTGGGTTTATTTATCAATTACATTAAATAAATAAATTATTATTAATTAATTAATATGTATTAAAACATATAGTGTTTTACCAAGATTTTTGAAAGTTTCCCATATCCATCTCTGTTCTTCTTCTCCAAGTGATGTTTGGTTCTTCGATATCTCTTTGTCCAAGTGCCGACCATTTCATTGCGCAAATTTTTTTTATATCTCAAATCTCTTTTCTTAATGTGTGGCTACCAATTCCATTTCCTCTTTTATATTTTCAGCTCAATCGGTAGTTTTTTCGTCCTTGTCCATAAATCTGTAATGGTTATACGGTTGGGTCAAAATATCTAAGACACTTCTTTATAAACGAGTAAATCTTGGATCTAAAACTTTTAATAAGTACCCATGTCTCACATCCATACAATAAGAAGTATTTTTTAAGACCCTATATGCTTGATGAGCTTTCCATATTTTTTTGCTTAATATTTGCTTCTACTCTCCCGGTTGCACTAATTGTGCTGTCTAAATAGCAAAGCTCAGTAAAAAGTCTGATTTCTTGTTTATCTATTTAAAACTTCTGTTGGCTGACGTCCTTACTTTTTCTCATTATAACAGTTTTATTGGGTTTAAGGCTTAATTTTGCTACTTCGCTCTTCAATTTCCACAATATCCATTCTCTATCAGTGTGTGTTGGTCTGAGACAAAACACATATAGATATCATGTTCATATTCCAGATCATCAAGTCTTTTGTTATGTAGACAGCTCTATCTTAATCTATTTCTATTTCTTATTACTATATACAATATACATTCTAGCTTCACACCTCTATCTCCTAGTATTTCATATAATTTTTTGTGACTTACGCTTTTGAACGCTCTTGCAAAATCTACAAAAATTAGGGAGTCTTATGTTATTTTCTGCAGCTTCAACTATCATTCGAATCGCAACTATCTGGTCAATATACTCGTATGAATTATCTCTTCTAAATCATTCTTATTCGGGTTTCAGTTTCTTATCAACTTCCTCATTCAATTGTTGATATAATTCATCTTCAGTTGTAATATTCTAGCGAGTCCTCTTCAAGTATAATACCATTGCTATCCAGAATTTTCAACATTCACTTTCCCAAATTCGGTTGGTATATCATTATTATCTGTGGTTTTGTATCAATTATTAGCAAATCCATTTGCTGCTTTTCATCATACTATATTACTGTTATAGAATCTTCATGTTACTCTAATACTCAATAATACTCATACGACCGCTGTAGCTACTCCTCCACTATTGTGAGTAAGTGGCCTTTATTATTTCTTGTTGGTTTTTTATGGTGAATTTCTCAATGGTTAGTAATCTAGTGTTTCTGTTTAATTCTTTGATATTATTTGTTACTGCTGCTTCCACTGCTTTCTGAGCTATGCAATCAATCCAAACCATTTCGTACTCCAGTTTCTACTTATTTGTATATAATTTTATAATCTTTTATAATGTTTATGTCCTATTCAAAATTGCCAATCTAACTATTAACATTAATAGTTATTTTTTTACCAGCTTTATTAAAAATTGAATTTTACTGGTCACTTTTTAATATTGTATAATTTTGTTTCTGTTTACCTTTAATTGAATCATCGATAGAAAGAGTAGTAATTGTTTAAGTTCATAAACTAATTTTAGCGAATTTTTTAATATTAAAATTAATGTTATTTAGTTATACTAGTCCCTTTATAGTTTTCAGAAAAAGCAGTGAAAGACGAAAGGTATTTGCTGACTTGTTTTAAATCCCAATAACATAGAAGTTTATATCATACCTACTCTCGTGTTTGTCACACTTCGGTAATTATCAGTCTTATTTGCTGAGTATTAAATCTAAATGACATACCACGTAAAGTAATGTAGTTATCTCTTTATTTAAGTGGTCTTCATCCATTTCGAAGTCAATAACTATCATCATTTGTGTAGTACTTGATTATACTAGATTCAAATAACTAATCCATTTATAAACTACACCTATTATTTGCATTAATTTTTAGAGGATAGAGGTAGTTTCTAATAAAAAATTAATAATAATAAACTTTGCTGAAACTATTATTTAAAATAAAGTAATTATGTAAGAGTTATAACGATTGTAATCCCAATTACAATAAAAAAATAAAATAAATTACTAGATATATGAATTTTTTTATATTATTTATACTTAAAAATGAACGTTTAATTTAATATATTTTATTCATATAATTATATAAACGTTTTATATTACAGTTAATTGGGAAATGAGCGGTTTAATATGTTCTCTTTGGTTATTCAGAGACATATCGACCTTTAAATAGAAATTTGCTCTCAATACTGTCAGAATCGTAAAGGTAATTAGTAAGTTTCACCTTCTTACTATTAATATTTGTATTTCCAATACGTATGTAAATCTCATTTATTTCTCAATGAAATAGGTATTTGGTCGAAATAGAAATTCAATTCAAAGAATGCAGGAGAGTGCCTGAGAGTCTCCTGCTGTATTGATTATTTTTTTATTCGGTGCAACAGGAGAATATCAGATTACTGTCAATGCAAAGAGCAAAGTCCTGTCTGAATTCTGTGGCGGCCACATTCGATTACGTTCAGTTTGACAAGCAGAACCAATAGGGCCTTAACTAGCTGGTAGCTACTGACACGACAAAACTGGTCAGATAAGATTTTCGAAAAGAAGTTGGGTATTTTTTAAATTATAATAGTATTGCGAGTACCTAATATAGATGCAAATAACACTAAATTAAAATTCTGAATTTAAGATTTTTTTTATTATTATTTTGTACATACAATGTGCTCAAAAATTCTCCCCTACCACTTATTTTTAAAATAAGTTATCGATACATAACAAAAACAAAATGAAACTACTTGTTTTTAAACATTGCTAGTAGCAGAAAGATATTTGTTACAATTATATTAAATGTTTTTAAAAGATACTTGCACCCATGTTTTGTGTTTTAAATTAAATTAGTAATAACAATAATGCTTGCTTCTACTCTTATTTTGTGGAATCTGTCCGTTATACTTGTCGATGTGAAAGATAAAATATAGTGTTCTTAAAATTCCATGATAATCTAAATATCCTTATAACAATTATTTACCTAGGTTCTTAAAACAATTCTCATAAGAATTTTTAAACAATTTTAGATTATCCTATAATTTTTTGAGAAATATATTTTATATTTTAGAACTAGTAATAACAAAGTTACAAGAAGAAATGTATTACAAAAACTACTTGAACAGTCTTCAAAATGAGCACCAAGCTCTTCTTGATACTTTCAACGGCGAGTATGAAATTATTATCCTTTTTTCTAAATGTATAAAAAAATTTTTTGTAATCTAATGAATCGGATTTTATTCTGTTTTCTAATAATCATTTGGCGAGAGATCTGAAGATCGTGTAGGCCGTTTAATGCATCTTAATAATCCAATTCATTTATCTGGATATCCAAATTTCTAAATGGTAAAAAATAATACGGAGGAGCATCGAAAAATACAGGATGCATTAAAATTTCATAAACTGTTGTTCCACTCCAAGCATCTTTTGTACATGATGTGATTTTCTAAATAAATTCAAATATCATTTCACAAAATGCAATAATCCAGCATTCACTGTTGGCTTCAAATTAACAGTAATGTTCCTAAAGTGGTGCCGGGAAACAGTAACAAAGCCTGCACAGAACACGAAGGCTAATCACCCTACAGATTGATTCCAAATACAAAGAAAAAAATCAATAACAGCCCTCAAATAATTTCTGCAGCACTATTTTTAATTTGTAGTGATATAATAATTTGTTTTGCCCTATTTCTTTGTTTTTGTTTCGTGTACTACAGATATCTTCGTCAAAAGTAATTTATGTTAGTTTTTAACTTTCGTCAGATGTGTTTTGAAAACAACTGAAGCTATTTTAGCATAATTTTGAAATTATTTGATATTCTATCTTGATTTAGTACCTTGCTTTTATTGACGACCATTTATTGTTTAACCATACAAAACGAAATTTAAAAAATATTCCCTTCCAAATCATGAAAAGAATAGGAAGAAAGGAGGAAGCAAGCCCTTATAATTAATTTATAGAAAGATTAATAGTAAAAATAAAATAAGTTACTACTATAGCGCTTATAAGAAGTGATACCCAAAAGTTCTAGTTATATAAATAGTACGTCAAAAAATCATAGTGCGAAGTTCCTCCACTAGGGGAGTGAGGGCACCAAATGATGCAGTTGCACAAACACATAGAGCCGTGAACTGTCTTTAGAGAAGTATTTTAAAGCGCTGCAAGTTTCAGTGATGACCTCGACCGAATATCAACCAACTTACATTAAATTTTGTTTCCAACTCTGTAAAAGGGAGACCGAAGCCCCTCCAATGTTAGTTCAAGCTTTTGTTGATGTAGTTTTAAGTAACTCAAGAACTTTTTTGTGATTTTATACTTTTAAGAAAGGCTACGGGACTAATGTTTGGTTAGGTTTTCAACTTCCACCAATCCAGACATAATTGCAACTGTTCGTTTTTGACTGATGAAAAGCAACTACGACGTAGTTGATAAAGATGTAGGGGTGTTGTATGGGAAATTTGGAGAAACAAAGACATCAGCACAATCGAGTTGTACACATTGTAGTCCTGACAAGATAGTTTTTGGCTCAAAGTAACGTGCTCCATCCACCCTACTCAGTCGACCTAGCATCCTAGGATTTTCAATTGAAATCATATAAGGTCCTAAAAGCATTGACTTCAATCTACTTCAAGGAACTTATGGCAGAAATGATGGCTGTATACACAAAAAAGGGTAATCACTTTGAAAGAAACCAATACATTTTTTATTGAAAGTAAGTAATTCTGTAGTTGTTAAGTAATTCCTGGAGCTTTACTTATATGCTAACCATAACTTTTGTAAAGTTCGTAACGGATGCATGTTGTAGACAAAAAATAACTTCGTCGTCGGTAGTTTGGTTTTACCTTATCCAACTATTATTTATTATTGGTATTTTAGACATACTGTTAACATAAAATTTTAAGAATTAATAATGCTATTCACTTTTAGTGAATCTATAATCTTTATGGGTTGATCTTTTAGGGAATCCTCACATGAGCAAGTATTTCGGAATTAACTCTCTAAAACCTAATAAACCGACCGCCCGTGCAGATAAAGACTCTAAACTTCATATCCACCCCCTTATCGTTAAATTTGAAGAGTTAATAACCGCAAGAATCCCAATAAGTGTTTGTATAAGTGAAGTGCCTTTCGCACAGGCACAATAAAGTGTCCTTCCGTGTTTCGATCTCATCCTGCTGATGCATTATCAGGAATCAATTATCAAGAAACGCAGGAAACAAAACACTGACATTTGGTGTTCGGTTCTTCTCGATGATGAGACGAGCGCACACGACCGGCACGTGTCTATTGTGCCGCTAAATTAATTTGGGGAATTTTTCGATGGTGGATGGTTTTGGTTTTCACGGAAGGAGATATTTGATATTTTGTATTGATGGGATGTTAAGAGGGACAATATATTATTTATATAACCGAAGATTAAAGGCTACCGTTCAATAATGACTCAGTAGTTTATGTAGAAAATGTGTCTGTTTTAAACTGAGATTTAGAGCTGTTTTTGTTATGATTTAAAATATAAATGATGAATTTAAACACTATATTAATTTCAGCGCATAATTTAAATTAATCTATTGAAAAAAATAAATTCATTATTAACATGAAAATGAATTTAGATTGAGTACGTTGGTCCATCCTTTGGTAACCCCTGTTAAATTTTTGGACAGGTACAGTTTTTAGAAAAAATAGAGCGAGCGACGGCTCAATTTATTAGATAACTATGAACAAAATGCATGTTATTTTACAATGCTTTCGGCTTTCAACAGTAACGAGTAATCTATTATTTAGTGCAACATAATCTGTCAAAGCAGCGGTGTATGCCCTATCTCATGTGTACAGGCCAGGGCCGCATCGTCCTTTGAAGTTATCTACCCTTTGCGTACGCCGAACATGACGAAAAACGAATTGTGCGAATAGTCAACCCCCAGAGCAAAATAATTGGGGGTATAATGGACCAACTAAGTGGAATTGATGTTATTTTACGATTCTCTCTTCAGAAAACAGGCTTTCACTTGGCTAAATGTGGATTGATTAGAGTGGAGTTGGATTTATTTTCTGCGTTGGTGGTACGGGAATGTCAATTAAAGTCTATTACATTTTATTCAGACACTTGTCAATGACAAAGAGATTTTTTTTCTAAAATGTATAATCAAAAATGATTTAAACGAATATTTACATTTATCTGTATTATTTTTGTATAAAAAATATATTCACGTCATATACATATCTACACATGTTTTCATGGAAACAAATGTAACAAAAATGATATATCACGGCAACACTGAATCTAATCTTCACTAATCCAAAAAAACGCATCCATGCTCCCATTAAATATTCACGTTGAATGGGCCACTTCCCCTAATGAAAAACTGATCATCTTTTTTCACGTGTCACGGCCCCCCATCGTCTCCTTGTCCACAAGTTCACACAAATTTCATATTGTGAAGTTGTAAGGACCTTAGGGCTGGTTACATGTAAGGTTACACTGTCAATTGTTTAGCAGGAAACTGCACGTGTCCTTGACTAGGCAACTAGATCATGCAGATTAAACGACACGTGATCAGTTCATTAGCCGGTCACGTGTTGTCGAACTGTCAACTATTGTCGCTGGTATTTTCTGGTTTTTCCTCGGTGGACTGCAAATATCCTTGCAAGAAGTAGGTATTGCCAGATTTGTAACTGTCGAATAAACTTCTTAAATATTATGGTGATGTAAATATAAATATGCTTCTTGCTTGCTTCTTTAATCTATTTGTTCCTGAACTACTAGATTAAATAATAATAATAATAATAATAATAATAATAATAATAATAATAATAATAATAATAATAATAATAATAATAATAATAATAATAATAATAATAATAATAATAATAATAATAATAATAATAATAATAATAATAATAATAATAATGGGTTTTTGCCATTTCACCTTTTAATTTTTAGAGTTTTTCTCATTTTTACCTAAATTTTCACCTGTTCCGAAACCACCAGGTTATATTTTTCCACTATTTTTTGCTACGTTGTTTCTCTAATATTTTATTTCTCACTCGCTATTTTTTCGGCGTTTAGTCGAGGTCCTACTTTGTTTACTACCTACTACTACACTACACTCACACTATAATCAAATGATCAATAATTTTGGTTTTTTAATTTTAAATTTAAATTAATTTATGTTATCGTATCTGCCAATGTCTCCTGTTAAATTTGTATTTCTCACTTTATTCGTGTAAAACTTTTTTCATATTACCTTCGCATCTTCTTTTCTTTGTTAAGATTACTGTTTGCCGTTGACGACCACAGAGTTATTGCGTACATCATCACAGGTTTTACGAAACTTTTATACAGTTGAATTTTTAATTTTCTGTCTATATATATTGTTGTATGATTGCTTTAGCTGTTCTTGCTTTTCTTACAACCTCTTTGACTTGTTCTATTTACTACTACGCCTAAATATTTTCTTGTTTTCGTTCTTCTACTTCTTGGTTTTCAAATTTAATTTATTCCGAAATTTTATTTTCATTTGAGATTACTATAAATTGAGTTTTATCTATATTGGGTTTTATTTTCTATTTATAATAATAATTTCTAAGTATTTCTAAATGTCTTTCTACTTTAATTCTTGCCATTATTTTTGCTATCGATGCGCAATCATCTGCAAATAGCGCTAATTCGACTGCTTCGCTCCTGGGTATATCATTTGTAGAAATATTGAATAGAATCGGGGAAAGTACCTTGTGGTAACCCTTCTGACATTGTGTATTTGTTTGTTTTTCTTTTCTTCGTAAATTATTTGAAATGTTCCGTTCGTGAGGTAACTATTGGTAATTTTGATTAAATATTTAGGGACTTTTTCGTTTGACATTTTTACAATTAAAGCTTTCCTCCAGATAGTATCGTATGCTCTTTCTAGATCTAATACTGCAATTACTGTTCTTTGCTTATCATTTAGGTTCATCATACTTTTATTTACTTTTGCTAGCTGGAGTTCTGTATTTCGTTTTTTCCCGAATCCAAATTGGTCTTCTTTGATTACATTCTTAATTTCGAGATAGTAAGTTATTCTTTTTTCTATAATGTTTTCCAAACCTTTCGATAAAATGTTTAATAGTGAAACTGGCCTATAATTTTGGGGGTATTTCTAATATTTTCCTTGTTTAGGTATTGGTATTATCAAAGCGTTTTTCCATCTATTAGGAAAGTATCTTAGTTTGAGAGCCGCCGCAAAAATATAATAAATTTGGACATTTGTTTTAATCAGATTGTTTCTAATTAGATAAATTTTTATGCCATCTTCCCCAGGAGCTTTATTGTACTTCATTTTTCTAAATACCTTTCTGATTTCGTGAGGCGATGTCGGATAGATTTCATCATCAATTTCCATTTTTCGTTCGTAATCTAGGTAGATTCTTTCTACTAAATACGAGATGTATTTTTTAAATAAGTTCTGTTATTTAAAAAGAAGAAAAATAGTGTATATATCATTAAAATATATTTTTTACTATACATATTTTTTTTTAGTGTTTTACATGATTTTCCACTTTTGTTCAAACATTTGTTATATCATTCAACAAATTTTTGAATTCTCACCTTAATGAAATCTGTGAAGAATTTTAATCTATAGTTGCTCACTTCCTCGTCATCGTTGAACTGTTAAATCAGTGGAGTACCGAAATAAGTGAAAATCACTGGGTGAAATGTAAGCCACATGTTTCTTCATAAACACAAGGTCTAATTCCTTATCTCTTAGCTCTTTTACATGGAAACAACCCTGTATCAACCACCGTCTTTGCAGCATTTAATTTTCGCTTGCTTCGGTACTTAAAAGAGTTTTTGGTGGTTAGTGGTTCAACGAAGACGAAGAAGTGAAAACTACAGTCATGGATTGGGCTTCTTCATAGTCGGCAGATTTCTTTGACGTCCAAATTCAATTGAGCGCTTTGGTAAAAATACCTCTTGTACATGTTTTCATATTATCGCCTAAATTTAATATCGACATGCAACAAGAATAATATGAAATATTTGTATTAAACATATTCTATTGATGTTAAAATTGCATCGTTGATAGTATAGTAATAGCATCGGATATCCATTCGAGTTAAAGCTTTTGAACTTTGTACAAGGTGTACCCAAAACTTGGGAGATGATAAAGGGGTTAAAATAATGATAGTACTTTATATAAAATTTGTCCCCTACGCCCTTCATTAACGAACTAAAATTAGAATTAGAAATTACAAATAGTTTTTGATTTATAATTATTAAACAGCTTATTTGAAATCAATCAAAAATTAACCATTTATATACTCCATAAATGCGCACCTGTCGGTATTATAAATAAATCTGTACTACCCATGTGAAGTAAGGTACGGTCCAATGGTTAATGTTTCTAATTTTTTTCATCTAGGATTTTTTTCATTTCTAAACGTGACAACTAAATTTCTCAAATGTTTTTAAAAGGATAACGTCTTCTTGTGATAACTCTATAAAATTAAGATATGTGCAATTTTATCATCGCACTGCACATTGACTGCGCATTCGCCATTTTAAAAAAGATACGATTAAAGGAAAACATTTCGCATTACTATTAAATTATTAATAAATCTGAAAACGTATGGAATTAAGGGGAGCCCATATTGAACGTTGTAATTTTATTTTACTGATTTGCATTCATTTTATAATTGTTACTTTTATCTGTTGTAATGGAATTCTGTATAGTTTTCTTAAAATTTGTATTCATTGGAAAACTAGAAAATGTGAAATTTGAAATTTTTAAGGTTAGTATTGCTGTTTTCGTATTTTTACTTCTGTTGAAATAAAATGTATTGTAAAGAATAAAATAAGTAAATACAAACTATTACAATAAAAAATGGTGAACGCGCATTGATGTACAGTGCGATACGAAATTGCAAATATCTATTAAATCGTAATTTTTTTCCAGTCACAGACGATGATTCTCTTCTTTGACGAATTTATATATCATGTTTAGAAATGAAAAAATTATAGGTACAAAAAAAATTATCATAATTAATTGTTGAACTTAGTCCATTAGCTGAGTTCACAAGCATACTACATATTTATTTATAACGCCAGCAAGTGCGCATTTATGGTGTTTTTAAATGATTAATTTTTGACACATTTGAAGTAGTTCAATATTTATAAATTAAAACCTTTTTTAATTTCTATCTTTACAACCCTATAGTTCGTTATTGAATAGTGTAAGGGACAAAATTTAAATGAATTATATATAAACTATTATCATTAATTTTAGCCTCTCTATCATCTACCAAGTTTTGGGTACACCCTGTAGCAAGTTCAAAAGCTTTAACCCAATCGGATTTACGATGCTATTACTATACTATTACATATTATTCTTGTTGCATGCCGATATTAAATTTAGGCGATAATATGAAAACATGTACGAGGGTATGAACTCCTGGGACACCCTGTATACATACTTTTGCAGGCATTTATAACAACCTCTATTTTTTACATATTTACTTTGAGAAAAATTGGACAAGAATTATTCATTTGATTAAGTACAAATATAGAAAAGTATTGCGATATTACATTTAGCAGATACTCGTTAATATTTTCCTAATCTAAATTTATAACCCTATGAAGGGAATAAATAATATATATAGAATGCTTAGAAGCAAAAATAATCAGATCTGGAGTATGCCTTCTCTATGGCTCACTAATTAATACGGAAAATAATAATAAATGAACGTTGAAAATCTCTTATTAAAGGTATAAAATGCTTTTGCGTCCATAATAAACATTCGGAAATTAACAGTAATTACCCGGAATACCAAAATTAAAGTTTTAGTAAATTTATATCTGTACAGCTGTATGGAAGTGAGTATTGAAAATTTTTTGGCCAAAATTTTTCTTTAGTGAAGATCTATAGTGAAAAATAAATCAAGAATAAAGCTATACATACAATGTATCCACGGATAGAGTTTGGAAGAGGAAAAACTTTTTTATTTGTAGATTTAGAAGAAAAAGTAATTGTTTATAAAAACTTCTGCTTGTGTCGAAACTACAATTTTGTATCCCAAAATAGGCGTGTCCCAAATTTTATAGAATTCGGACTAGCAATTTACGAGATAATTGGCTGTTTCCAGACTTTTTGTCCACTCTGTATATATATATATATATATATGAAAGAAAGGCTGAATAAGTTGTATTTTAAAGTGTGTAAGATTCTTTATTTAAAGATATGTGTAAAAGAAATATATATATTTCTCAAAGTCAAAAGAGTGTCAAGCGCTTTCGGCAAAACAATGCCATCATCAGGACAAACTGAAAAAATAATTGATGATAGAAGATCATACATAAAGCAAACATGATACTTACAAAAGTGCAAAAAAGTAGAGAAGGTTGGTTATAAAACAAAAGTAGAGAACATCAACGCAGTAACAATACATCTTAAATTAACTTTTTAAAAAACGACATTAATATAGTAGAAAACAGTAACATTTTTAAAAATTTGGTTTTTAAAGGCCCAGGCCTGAAAGTTGTCCCAATAAAAGACAACAAGTGTTTTTTAAAAAACATGTAAAATAAATAAAAAATTAAGATGTTTTACGTGAGAAAATTATGAACATGCGGTTTTTGACAAAGTTAGAAAAAGAGTAAGGTTATTTTTAAGTAAAGGGAAAGGGAAAGGTAAAAGGCCAGGACAATAAAAAGGAAGAATAGATCTGAGAGACGTTCAAATATGAAGGTGGATGTAGGAGAGAAGAATATGTTGACTAGTGGTTAATTTAAATAGGTTTTAAAAATAAAAGAAGTGATTACTTACCACACACTTACAAACTTTTGAATAATGGGTTAAATTTGTTAATATTTAGGTGAATTTGGGTGTTTAAACAGGAGGAGGAAGGTTTATTTAGTTCACGAAGGATTTCAAGATCTTCGAGAAGATCAAGTTTAAAGTTACAATTGAAGATGTTGTGTAAAATTTTAACGTTTTCAGGGGGGTTGAAATTGTGTTTGTTAAATTTTAAATGGTGTCCAAAGGTGGACTTATCAGGGTATCTGATGTGTTCTTTGATTCGAATGTCCAGTTTTCGAACAGTTTTTCCAATGTAAGTTGAATTACAATCTAAACAAGAAAGTTTGTAAATACCGCTTTTGTCAAGGATGGGAAGAGAATCTTTTGTGTGACTAAGTAACGATTTAATGGAAAGGTTGTTTTTGAAGGATATCTTGATATTGTCTAAATTTCGGAAGATTTTGGAAATGTCATGGGAAATTTTTCCTAGGTAAGGTAATGAGAAATATTTTAAATTAGTCGAAGGGACAGGACTTACATTATATGCTTGTTGTATGTTACGTTTTAGTTTTAATTTATGGAGGACTTTATCGATAATATTTGGCTGGAAACTGTTGTTAACAGCTAATTGTTTTAAGATATTAACTTCTTTGGAAAAATTGTCTGGGGATAAAGGAACATTGAGTAAGCGGTGAACATAGCAGTAAATAGCGGACATTTTATGTTGGAAAGAGTGATTGGAATGGAAATTGATAAGATGATCAGTTT